>JAQIUQ010000315.1:0-34126 GCA_030378365.1 Hybognathus amarus | reverse complement strand
GCCACGATTGGCTAATGCCTCGATAGGCTGATGCCTCGATAGGCTCAGTTCATGCGTACGACCCGAGATATGATGCGTTTATGGAATGAGCCACGATTGACTAATGCCTCGATTGGCTAATGCCTCGATAGGCTAATGCCTCGATAGGCTTAGTTCGTCCGTCTGAACGGAGAGTAAATGTAAGACGCGTTCTATGAATTAATCCGCGATTGACTAATGCCTCAATGGGCTGATGCTTCGATAGGCTTAGTTCGTGCGTCAGAACCGAGATTACATGTATAATGCGTTTATGAAATAAGCAACGATTGCTGAGGCCGGCGATTGGCTGATGCCTCGAATAGGCTTAGTTCATGCGTCAAAACAGAAATTAAATGTAATTTGCATTAAAGAAGGCCTCGATAGCCTTAGATGCCAGTGATCGTAGAGTTTCGGGAGCCGCGATAGGCTAGCCGTATTGCATCTATCAGAAATGAAATAGTATAGACGTAAGCTAGCAAGGGAGTAACCTTAAGCATTATTATAGTATTTCCATCAAAGCTAATATATAATACTCACCTGAGGCTGGGTTAATTGTGAAGAATGAATTAGCCGGAAAGCCGAGATTAACTGCGTATATTTCAACGAAAGCAGCGAAAAATCGAACGTATCATGATATGAATCATTAACCACCACCACCAGTAGCTAGCGAAGAATTTACCTTGAACGTGGTTTGAGCGAGCTTGTTGAGCATTTGTATAACATGGATGTCAGATCTGATGTAGGTCTTGAATGCTGAAGACCGTCTGCCGAGCTTGGATAGTGGAGTTGGGACACCGCGTTCAGCTGCTGTTGTAGCGCTCCGATGCGAAGGAAAGCCCAGTGTAAAGATATGGAGACAGACCGCGAAGCGTTAAGATCGGAAGCTAGATGAGATCTAAACCGGTGCTTGGACATTGGAAGACCATCCGTAAAAATAATACAGGATAGTTTATTCAAGTGCGTGGTCGTGCTTAGGTATCGGACCGTAGAAGTATAAGGGCAATAGGAATTATTGATTTTTAGATATAGTAATATTGACGCCTGATCCGGAGAATTTATTTACGAAAACTTGATAAATAAAAAAAAAAATGGGAAAGACGTAAATCGAAAAAACCGAGCCGCGAGCAGAATTAAAGTGTTTGGAATCAGAAGTGAATTCCCTGATCGCATAAACCCGTAGGATGCGGTTAAAACACTGCTTCTAAAAGGATGTTAACATACTCACCAACCGTCCATTACGTAATGAAGATACAAGTTTGTGCAGAGAGCTTAGTGTAATAGGAAGACGTTTGTCTGGAGTCTTTTGGGCAGACTTCTATATGCCTTTGAGTAAAAGCCGAATTGTAGGCAGAGAAAAGGCTTGGGAAGTTAGGGCTATGAAATCGTGCGTAAAATTGAATGCCGGCCGCGATTTACGTATTGTAGCAATCTTCAGGAACGAGCATCAGAGCAATAAACTAGGAATACACAAACTGTCGATATTAAAATAGGCAGTAGGGGAATTCTAAACGAAGCGGTGCCCCAGAGCAGGCGGACTACGACGATGAGGTATGATTCGAAAAGAGCGACTGAAGGACGAATTCGCAATTAGGGAGAGGAATACTTCTGGCCATTTCTCTGCGAACCGTCGTCCTTGAAGAAACCCCCAAAACCATTAGAAGGAGCTGCGTCGGTAAATAGCTTGAAACGGAAGATTCGGAAACATCATTATATAAAAGAGAGATACCGTTCCAGTTATTAAGCAGGTGTGACCAAACCTAAGGTCTGAACGGCACTCATCGTCTGAAGAGGATCGAGTCGTGACGGCTGTCGACTGAATGGGCCAGCGTAAGCAGGCGAGAAATGAAGCGCCCTTGGGGAATTATTCTCATGGCGAAATTAAGATACCTGAGAAGAGAGAGCATGTCACGTTTTGGAACCATGTGGCCTACGAGGAAAGATTCTTAGGACCGACCTAGTCCTGAAACGTGTATCATTACCTTGAGACTGTGTCTGCGTTCCAAACCGCATACTTCTCTACTATTTAGTATGGGAAAAAGAGTAGGCGAGCGAAAAAGTATGAATGAATCCAAAAGAGTAGGTGCGAATTACCTGGGTGACGTACTAATTATTCGCGAGATTCGGACGAACGCATACCAAAGTGCGTTCGAATATGCCTACTTTCCTACTATATAGTAGGCGACAACAGTACGTGAAAGAAGCAGTACGTTCGAAACATCAGTATTCATAAAAGAGTAGGCGAGAAGTTCCCGGATGGCTTACTGCTTCCGCCCAGATTTTTGAGTGCTGTCCGATGGGTACTCATGATACTCATCTATCCCAGGAGGCCATGCGAGAGGATACGTCAATATCAACATCGCGAAAATCAGCGACGCACGGGGGTTTTCAAATGTGAGTAAACATGGTTCCATTGTGTTTAACTCGTGTTAAACTACTTTAGAGTAAACGTTTTAACTGTTGAGGGTGTAAAGGAGTTAGACAGTATTGTAGTTGTGATTTTGCTGTAAACACATTTTTTATTATGTATAGGCAGCTAACAGGGGTCTCCAGTAACCGTAAAGTTACGTTTCTAAAGTGGATTTACATAACCATACATCTTAAACACGCTTATTTAAAATTTCTATTTACATCCGGAAGGAAAATATTGTATAAGTATTGCAGGTGAGCACATCCCAACATGAAAATACATCTGAGTGTAACGTTGTGTGTGCTATTATGTAAGATAATTCACAGTTGTCAACACTGATTACATTATCATGGAAAGATTGTATGTAACAATCATAATGACAAAACAGAAAATATAAAGATCATTGGTTTGTGTATATCATAATATGACAAAATTATATTTATACACAGGAAAAAAGAACAAAAAAAAGGCTAAATATCTTCATTATAGTTCTTCATAATTCATTAAAAAAAGGTTGTTATGAGGGATGAAACGAGGTAAATTCATGAAGAAAAAGAGGAAACCTTAAAGGAGAAACTTTTTGGGTATAAAATAAAGAAATTAACAACATAATCAAGAGGTGACGATTTTGGGGTTTCTTAATAAAAAAAATATCGTTAAGAATAGCACTGTTGGTCACATTAGTAGGGTTTAAAATATAACAACTTAAATCAACCCTAAATGTATTCACAAAATAAATGGGCAGCTGTTTCTTCAACAATACCACAACAAAATGAGCAAGTTTCATCAATATCAAGATATCTATAGATAGATGAATTAAACGTATCGTTCATATATTTTAAGTTGTTGCGCTTGTGATAACGCGTAGTAGGTCACATGATAACGTCAACGTGGCAGATGTCCGGTTCTCATTCATACTCAACGAGATTTGGCTAAAAAGTACCTACTCTTTTAGCGCTTCGATGAGTAAGTACTTAATGAAATTAAGTACCTACTCATTGAGTATGCGGTTTGGAACGCAGCCTGTGTCAGGTTCAGCTAGTGCGGACTTACCTATGGACGCTTGGTCTGAAGCAACTGGGGCACACAGATTTTGGGTGCGAGTCTCTGCAGAAGCTGCAAATATGCGAAAACTTACACTCAACATAGTTGCAAACGGATTCGTTAAAGTTATTACATAGAGGAGTGCCGTTAACAGTGATTATAGTTCTGCCTTTTGCATCAAGTGGGACGTTTGAAGGATAAGCACCATGGACAGCGGTCAGCTCCCGTGTTGCGAGTCCTTTGGGGCAAAAACTGCTGAGTGACCGTGCGAGCTGCACGAAACGCAAGCCGAAGCTCGTTGACCACCAAATTGACGAACCGAAAGCTCGGAGTCGGTGACAGACCGTCCTCAGGAAAATAAACCATTAAATGACGCTTTCTGGACAGTTTTGTGCAGAGAAATGGAGAAAATGAGGCTTACCTGGTATGTGAAAAACTGCAAGGTTAAGAACATAAACTTTGCATTGTTGTAGTATCAACATGTATTAGGCATTTAGCATTTACGTCAGACATGTACTGATTAGCTCAAATAAATGGTTGATTTTATTTCCGAAATACTAAAATAAATCTATCCCTTGTGGAAAGGTTGCTTGGTAGCTAAAAGTAGGTCTAGCAATTATATTTCGGGTTTTTTCACGCAGATCAAACGCGAATACGCTGACTGAATAGATTGCTAGTTTATTTTGAGTAGCCACCTAGAAGTTCTCTTGGCAGTTTGCTGATAATCCGGTGTCTGAAGTAAATGCTAGAAACATCTCCTGAGAAAATACCAACCAAGTCTTGGTTATTTAATTTGGGTTTAGTCTTAATTTTTTTTTATTTTTTATTTTTTTTTATTTACTTTGTCATTCAAGGCCAGGGCACTTTTGTAAGTTCCTGGGACTTTTTGCGCGCTTCCACATCCCATGCAACTACAGAGCTCCCGGGAATATATTGATGCCGATGCATACTTTTATCCGTGTCACCTAGATGCGCATGCGCGAGCGGTGTGCGATGTCAAGATCGTGGTCGACTGGCGACATAAACAGCTGAAGAATGCGCCGTTCTTAAAATTTGAATGATGTATTTAAAATTGCAGAATGGATTAATTGGGGGACTCCAAAATTGGCAGATATGGGCAGGCAATGTGAACAAACTCTTACATTGGGGAATAGACTAAATTTAGATTTTGAAATGTGTGGGGGAGCGTGTCCCGCGTATGGCTCCTGCGCCCATGATTGACGGAGTTGTAAAAGAAGCGGATTTCACTGAGAATGATTTATGGTATTCGTAGAAGAGCGTGCCTCCGTAGGCCTATCTCTGGTTGAAATCTGCCAGCATAGCAGATATAGATCGAGCTCTTCCCTGCGGTCGGGAAAGGCTTGACGTAAAATGTCTCTGAAGGTCCCGGATGCTATGACAAATTCGCGGAGCGACGAGTTGCGTTGCAGTCTGGGATCGGAGGTTTTAAGGAACATTGCCACGTCACCGCAGTCGACCGATTGCCGATTAACTGCTGGCGAAGGAAGCATTGCAGCTAAATAATATCCTTGCCTGCAATTATAACCGACCTCATCTTAGAAGACGCTGCAACTGCTGCAGGAGGGCGAAGCGCCTACCGACATTTTGGGCTTGTGTAGCCGTCGAGAGGTTGAAGACCGGCGTAGAGCTGACGTGGCGCGTTCAGAAATGGCGCTTGGTCTGAAGATGGAACGAAAACCGAAACACCGGACGTAGAGGGACCGTAAACTGACCAGACGCTCCAGGAAGGATGGAAAAGACGGAGCATAGTCAGGAGATGAAGATTGCATAGGTAATTCGGTTGTTTGAGGCAAAAGCGGACTCAAACGCTCCGAGCCTACGTTCGCACCTTTGACCGAATCAAAACTTTGCTACGACACCTGCGGGTGACAACATGGAACGGTAAGAACAGTCTTTTATATTCGATGTCGAGCTGTGATTGGTAGCGTGAAATTATAAATTAGTGACGTGACATTGAGTCTTTCTGGTAGAACTTACGCTTACGCTTTCATTAACCATTCATTAAGTGCAAATAGTCTACTGAACCTTTCCTGTCTTGTCTGTACGTGGGAAGCGGTCCGGACACGATGATCGTTGCTTTAGGCGCTGTGGTGTATACTGTCTCGATCAGGCTCATGTAGTCCTTCTTCAGAACCTCCGTCTGCCGCAGCCTGATGTCATTCGCTCCTGCGTGCAGCACAACAGCTCCGATGCGCTTGTCACCGCTCACGATCTCGGGAACCTGAGCGGCGATATCAAGAACACGGGCACCAGGGAAGCAGTGAGTGCGCACCTTACCTTTGCTACCCGAAGTAGCGCGGACATGACGGACCATGGATGTGTCGATGATCACGGCGCCGTCGCGTTCCGGCTCGCGAAGAGGGGAGAAGCGGTTCCGAGTGGAGATCTCGAAGACCGGGAGGGGCGGAGAGGTAGCTCTGGTCGTGTCTCGTGTCTTCCGCTGTGTGATCCATGCTCCATGGTGTTGTGTCGGTGCCGGAGTGAATGAAGCCCGAGATGATTGCGTCTTCCTGGGCAGAGAAACACGCGGAGTGGACGAGGTCTGAATAGAAGAGTTAACGTTACTAACCACTGATTTGTGAGCATCGGCGCGTGATGCTTCAAGCGTTGAGCGCCGATCCAACAGCTCGGCTTGCTTCACCAGCAGACCACGGATCTGCTTCTCGCCGTGCTCCAGCTCCTGCTTCACCGAGAAAAGCTCGAAAGTGTCCTCACCTGCACACAGAGGTAACGTTAGACACGCATCTGATGTGTTCGCCATTATAAAAGATGAACAGTAAATTAGTAGTGATACTAGGGCTGGGCGATATGACGATATTATCGTATATCGACGATGTCTCGCAAGTATCGCGATATCGATATCGAAGTCTGTTTCTAGACGATAATCGTCAATAAAAAAATAAAAAAAGACAAACATATTTCACATAGCCCTATAGTTATACACATATTTATTTACATGCAATAGCATGATTTAAAATATTTTCTGTAGGCTAGTAGGGTTAGGAATAGAAAATCGATTCTTCTTGATAGCATTCTTTAAGCGCAAGACGCGAGAGAACACTTCTGCATGAGCGCTGTTTACTGAGCAGCACACAGCCGCTTCTCGTGCACGGACAAATGTGCATACAATATCTTATAGAATGAAATAATAAACATGATTAAACATCAGAAGAATTGTTTCAACCATGGAAAGACGTCATTACACATCCTTTTTCAAGTTCGAAATATCCCCGACCTGTAAACAGAGTCGGTAAGCAGGCCTGTGTCTATTGAATCCGTGCATTGACAGCCTGTACTCGGTGCCAATATTTGAAGTTGATCAAAGAACAAAGGATAAAGAAAATCTCTCGCTGAACTTTTACAGTAGGCCTATGCCTAAACTTAATATTGTGTGCCTGTTGTTCGGCGCTGACTGCTCCAACTGCAACACGAGTCTGTGTTGGACTCACCATGCGACTTTGAGATGCGTTACCTGTCAAAGATCATTTATCACTTTCGTAATTCTGCTAAACATTTTTTCCTGGATTTCTTGATTTTTATATTTTTGTTCTACAGACGAAAAAAAATAATCCTGTTAATTCAGAATAGCAGACATCTCCAATATTTTATTTTGGTTTAGTATAAAAGTTCATCAGAAAAGTAACTTTACCCGTTTCTGAATATTAATTTAAATGTTGCACATAATAAACAGGCCTTCTAAAAATAAAAACATGACCATTGTAATTAAAATTAAAATTTCGTTATATTGCAAACGGATGAAGAAATTGCGTTGCTTTGAATATCTCATGCACGCGTTCAGAGTTTGCAATGTTGGGAGGTCGGTTACAGATATCGAGCGTTATACTTTGCTTTAGATTAAAACATGAACAAAAATACATAAATAAAATACCCAAATATATAGCCTAATTATTAATAACTTATGTTTCTAAATAAATAAAGCAGTAATTTTTATTGAGCGGCTTAAGTTTTTGCTCATGCAGAACAAAACAATTGGTTTTAAAACCTAATTTTAGACAAATAAAATAACAAATATATTATAGTTTGAATACAAGTTTTAAAAAAGCGCACGTTATAATTAGGAAATTAACTTAGGCTATCATTAAATCAGTCGATAACGCTAAAAAAAGAAAAGAAAAGAAAGAGACCGGACCTTAAAACAAATAAGCACCTGTCACCTTGACATCAACACGCATTCACTGTTCTTACAATCATCAAATTCGGTTCTGTTCTGTTCTCTATTCAATATTGTAGGCTATATTGTATATTGAATTATATATTATATATATGAATTATATTATATATCATTTCTCCTCGCAAAACGAAATTCGTTTCAAACAGGCGATGTGATAAGAACAGTGTGGAAATTTTTAGCTAACCACACAAAGCTAATGATTTATACTCGTTCAAGCTCAAACTATAAGCGAAGGAAAACCTTTAACGTGCCAATCATTAAATTAAACTAGCTGAATTCCTGGCTATCATTAG
Organism: Hybognathus amarus; assembly: GCA_030378365.1. Lineage (NCBI taxonomy): Eukaryota > Metazoa > Chordata > Actinopteri > Cypriniformes > Leuciscidae > Hybognathus > Hybognathus amarus. The sequence goes on along the minus strand of JAQIUQ010000315.1, from coordinate 26,151 downwards.
ATAAAGTGCAGCCAGACTCAACGGGGCTGTTTACACCTGCCACTTCATGCGTTTTCTCAGATCGGATAGCTGATTTATCTGAACTCTGATTTATCAAAACGATTCCATTACACCTGGTCACATAAATGTGCAAAACGGATAGCCTAAATCCGATCTTCAATTCCCGCGCTATATACAGATTTAATGAAGTGCACGTCACCGAAAGCAACAGATGCGCTGCATTTTATTGATCATCATCAGCAAAATCACCAAAGACGGCAATAAGAGAGAGCGCCAACTGCCTGGTGGTCAGATCATTTCGTTTCTTTACTTTTAATGAAGATTTAAGATTCTGCGACTTACTTTCACTTTCATTTCACTTTCGTTGGCTTAGACGCCCAGCTGCTTATCTGAGGTGATTTGTGTGCAGTCGCGCCTTCATATCTGACTAAAATAACATGACATATGGCCTATAACACGCGGCGGGGCGTGTTGGGGGGCGGGGCTTGGGTAGACGATATAATCGGATATCGCGATATTGTTTAAGGCGATTATCGATAAAATATTTTTGACATATCGCCCAGCCCTAAGTGATACTACAAATATCACTACTAATTTAGGACTGAAATGCCGGATATAACCCGTATCTTTTCAGTGAAACGGGTGTAAAATGAGACGGCTGATGGGCGAAGGGCCACGCGTGGAATGCTAGCGGGCTAAAGGCTAGTAGCCTAGATTCGGAAAATTGGATCTAAGTAGCGATATCAAAGCAATACACTTGTTTTTTATAAGGAATAGTATCGAGGATAATTTCACATGATATAAAAATAGAAAGTGCTTGTTTATAAATGAGTGGTAAAGAAGAAAAATCAAGGATTAGTGAAGAAATTCTCCAGAGCTACAAACACAAATACAGATCGCTCGTGCATGCGCCGTCTCTACTCTAGTGTGCACAGATATAGAGGGCACTTGGAATGACTGTATCTATCTATGATATATCTGTCTGTCTGTATATTTAAATATTATAGCACATTAATCAGCAATTGTGAATGCTAAACAAAAAAAAAACTGAAAAAGTATAAACAACAATCAGCATCGCCTGACCGGAAGTCCCGGAAACAACCAATATGCAAAGTTTTTTAATTGCTTTGCCACAATTTCCACAATACGATGTTACATTTTCAAAACTCTTATTACTACAGATTTGTTTTTGTTTTTCAATTTCTGAAACGGTGTCCTTTTCTCTAAACTACACAAAACATGCAACTCAGCACACAAACAATCTATTGATTAGCCATTTACACGTCAAACTACAGACGGATGTGAAAAATGTAAAACACTTTTGCTTGTTCAGTGTGCAGTGGAGTTTGTCCCAGCACTCACACAAACATACACAAATGCACTGTATACAGTATGCACAACTGATACACTTTACACTTCAAGTCAACACTGATCTGACTCGAGCTGAACAATGACACTACTTTGAAATTGTGATATTGTGAAGCTGCTTTGAAACAATCTCGCTTTAGAAATAGAGGTGACTTGACTTGTACTGTATGCATTCAATGTTTTATACACAATAAACAAATGCAACGGTGCAAAATGTGTTTGTTCCACAAAATATTGACTTAATTCCTATGTGATCAAGGTATATTTACACTATAAATAGAAATGCATAAATGATATGCATACAAATAAATTATTTAGATATTTCGTTTTGAAATCTGTGTGTTCAGTTTATGTAAGTGTTTTCAAACATGATCATTGGGCAAAAATAGGTTTTAGATTTTTTACACTGTGTGCAATTCAATTGTTGATATCAAGAATAGACATTTCAACTAGTAACAATTGAATTCTTGATATCAAAAATAAAAATGTTTACTAGTAATAATTGTATTTCTGATACGTAAAATTTATATTTCAACTAGTAAGAAATCATTTGTTGATCTCAACAATTGGTTTTGAATGGCAGCCTATGGTGACATTTCACTAGTGAAAATATAATTACAGATATCAACAATTATGATTTTTTTTAGTTCAAATTCAGTTGTTGATATCAAGAATTATAATTTTAACTAATGAAAATGTAAATGTTGATATCAAGAATTAGCATTGATACTAGTGGAAATGTTATTCCTGATATCAAAAATTGTCATTGTTACTAGGAGAAATCTACTTCCTGATATCAAATAGTATAACTAGTGAAAATGTAGTTATTGATATCAAGAATTCATACCCTGCGAATTATTAAAAGTCAAAACGGCTTGCCTATTGCCATTCCCAGGATATAAATTGTTAATATCAAGAATTATAGCTTTTACTAGATGAAATTCAATTGTTAATATCAAGAATTATAGTTTTGCAAGTTAAAATTGAATTGCTGATATCAAGAATGACAATTTTTACTAGTGGAAATGTAATTCCTCATATCAAAAATTGCCATTGTTACTAGAATAAATCAAATTTCTGATATCAATAACTATTATTTTAACTAGTGAAAATGTAATTGTTGTAATATCAAGAATTCATATCCTGGAAATGATTAAAAGTTTTAACGGCTTGCCATACGTTTACTGTATTGGCAGTAGGGCTGCATCGATTAATTCGCATCGATGTTGATATGCGCATCTAATCAATAAAGCCGGTTCCTTGATTAGCAGTAAATCACCTTCACCTGCTTTCAGATGGAGCGGCATTTACTACAAAGAGCCGTAACTTACTGACAAGCCGAGCCAAATCGCGTTAATATTCGAGGACGAATCGCCAGCGATATTTAACGCGATATGGCTCAGCTTGTCAGTTAATTACGGCTCTTTGTAGTAAATGCCGCTCCATCTGAAAGCAGGTGAAGGTGATTTACTGCTAATCAAGGAACCGGCTTTAATGATTAGATGCGCATAACAACATCGCCCGATTAATCGTGCAGCCCTAATTGGCAGCAAACTGTTCTAGCACAAAACTTCATGGCAGTTTCATAACTTCATTCTTTTGATAACACAGATACTATTACAAACAGTATGAACATAATTTAGGTGATGTACATGTGTTTTCTGCATGTGTTTCTTCAAATTGGGTGATTTGAAACATGAATATTGCATTGTTTTCTATTAAATTAGCTGAGGGATAGTTCACCCAAACATGAAAATCCTGTCATCATTTTCTCACCTTCAACTTGATCTAATCCTGTACGAGTTTCTTTCTCCGGATGAACGCAAAAGAAGATCTTTTGAAGAGTATCTGTAACCAAACAGTTGATGGACCCCATTGCCCTCCATAGTATAGGAGTAAAAAATACTATGAAGGTCAATGATAGTCATTAGGGGTGTAACGATATTCAAACCGAACCCAAAAACTGCAATACAGAACCCACGATTCGAATCGCGATACTCTCATGGCGTACCGAACACGCCCCGCCCCCTGCTACCCCGGCCCCGCCCACCCCGGCTCATTGGACTGCATCTGTACACAACAAATTCAGTTTTGTAGCCTAACCACCATTAACACCAATAATAATAAGCAAGGTGTAATCTTTCAAATTCTGACTATTGGTATAGGTATGTTGAAAGATCCAGTAAACTTACTGAAAGGCATCATAACTCGTGTAATCGCTCAATCAGGGTTTCAGCAGCGGAAAGACGTCAATAAACAGCCAATAACTTATCACTCGCATTATATTTACCTCAACAGAAGTCATTCAGTGTCCACAACTTGTTGGTTCCAAGAGAAATGAACTCTTGCACTAAATAAATGCACTATATTATATACTTAACCTGTTCATTTTGATTATTTAATGTATGTTTAAAATATCTTTCATGAAAATGACAGCAACTGTGTCAATTATATTTCAATAACAAACATAAGGTAATGCAAATACTGCCTTACGTTCAGTTTACATGTTTTCATACAATGTGTTGTGTGTTGATTATTATATCTAAAAAATAAATAGCATCTGAATTTAGGCTACAAGTCTAGGCTCTGTTGTGTACCTTTAATGTTATAGTAATGTATATAGTTTACATTAGCAGATTTGTTTTTAATCCTTGCAAAATGTTTAACTGTAATTCAATTAAATTAAAGACAAAGAAACATTTTTTTCTTTAAACCACTGTTTCAAAAGAAAAAAAAGCAATTTTAGCTTTCTAAACCGAACCGAGACGTCAAAACCGTGGGAAAACCGAACCATCAGTTTTGTGTATCGTTACACCCGTCATCAACTATTTGTTTTGTTGGGTGAACTATTCCTTTAAAAGTACTAAACTGAAAGAAGGTCATACTGTTGTGTTTTGGTGATTAAACCAAATGTTCTCATTACATATTACATATTACAATCATCTTGTGTTTATTAAATGATGATTATGTGTAAGTTACTGAAAATGTGCTGTAATGAAAGCATGGGATCAGGTTTTGGAAGAATGACAAGCCTAAATGTGTTACAAGTGTGATCATATTAGACTTTTGAGCAAAGAGTTTTTGAGCAAAGAGTTTCAATTGTGAAAATAGTACCAAAGCCAATAATCAATTAAAAAACTATTAAAACGAGAGAAATTATCAAGACTAAAATATATATTTTTAAAAACATACTGCAATTATAAATGCAAAACAACATACTTTACCAATAAAGCTATTATCTGCAGTATATTTATCTTTATGAAACGGTAAGTTACAGTCATTCTGATAGGTCGGGTTTATTCACGATAAAACCATAGACTAAAAGCCAGGATAATTGCTCTATAAAGGCAAAGCGCAGTAACTACACATTTGGTCAAAATTGAGTTAAGACTTGTAATGGGCTTTATGACATGTGTTCTGTCTTATGAAAAAATATCTGGGTTAAATTATGTCCCTTTTCGGAGATTCATTACCACATAATCTACCCATAACATGTTTGACTGGCTGGTATTAAAACTTTAGAGGCCTTTTTCTCCGTTTCTTGCGTAGCCTAGTTAGTGCACTTTGCCTTTGTGGACTACACAGCGCCCCTAGCAACACTCTTAGCAACGCAAACATAGCTTCTCATTAATATTGTTCATTTATTATATTATTTATATTATTATTGTGAGAGGGTATTTACAGTAGATATAGCATCTTCCTTCAAGTCAGTCCTATATTCGTAATAAAAAATCCCGCTTGAATGTCTTGACATTTTAACAGTTAACGTTAGGGGGTTTAGCTCTGACACGCTAGTCATTTGCGTCTTTCTTCTCCGTGCTCAAAAAAGTCTTCACTACTGACCGATGTCTCATAAAGACAGTCTTTGCCTCAATCTAATGGCGAAATAATGTAAATATAGTTTTGCCTACCTTTGATGCATCGCGATGCAGAAGTCACTCACTCCTCTCCTCTTCTCTTTAAAAAAAAAACAAGAAACTTACCACTCTGTCGTGTGAAATCCCTGCTTGGAAAGTCTGTAGTTGCTTGAAATCCGTTCAGCAGAGTCCTCTTGTTCGTTAACATTGGCCGTTTCCACCGTCGAGCCGAACGGAGCGGGAAATGTTACGATTTCCGTGTGTCAGACTCGCGGAAAATATTTGGAATGTTTATACAAACAATTCAGTCGTTGCCTTGGTAACGCGGCATTTACTTATGGTATGAGACGTAAATAGTGACGCGTTATGGAGAATGGTCAGCTATCGCTTTTAAGTTTATTACTAATTTGTTTGTTTACTTCGCTACAGATACACTGGTAGACAGGCAACAGACACGTGACATTTGAGTAGAGATCGCGGTTATGAAGGAGCATCCCGAACACGCGCTAAGCGCTGCCAATCAACGCACACTGGGCCAGCTGACCAATCACAGCACATTTTCTATTTCGGAAGGAGGGGCTTCATGGAAAACGACGCAATCATCCTTATTTATTTTTTTAGGTGTATGGCTCAACCAGAATGGGGATAGAGGAGCTGTAATAATATAAAATATGTGAAAACATAATGCATTTTGTTAACAATCAGGCATGAAAACGTATTCTAGTACACCTCGCCTAAACTTGTAGCCTAAATTCAGATGCTATTTATTTTTGAAATTATTTTATATAATAATTTCAAAACAAAATCAAGATTTCGTAAAAGGCCCTTTTTAATAGATGACCTACAGTGATCTGCTTCCACCTACTGGCGGTTTTGGTTTCATTTAATATATGTTCAATAATTTTATTTATTCAAATATTAAAAGTATAGGCTATTAATCTAATTATACCATTATTACCACATTGTAAATTAATCATACCACATCTGAGCTTCATTAAGAAGTGTAATCAACCTTAAATGCCAGCTCAGATTCTGTGCCACTTCTACTGTGCAGAGATTTATTCTTTTGGTGATAATGATTTCACTGATTTTTATTGGAATTTATTGATTTATTTAATTTGATTGATTGATTTATATTATTTATCATATATAATATATGATTTATTATGTATAGAATGTATTAAATGTAATCAGTGACAGAGATTTATAAAAAATCTTACTCCAGTACCATTAGCTTTATGTTATTTATGTTATGACATACCCTATATTCTGTGGAGAAATGTTTTTGTCCATCATGCTTGCTGTACAGACATGTTCTCAAATTGACATGACAGACATGATCCATCAGAAATCATTATAATATGCTGATCTGATGCTGAAGAAACATTTCTTATTATAATTAAACACAGTTGTGCTGCTTTATATTTTTGTGGAAACTGTGATTTTTTTCAGGAATATTTGATTAACATAAAGTTCAAAAGAACAGCATGTATTATAAATATAAATTTTGTTTTATATTTATTAAATTCATAAATGTCTGTACTGTCCTTATCAATTTAATGGGCCTTTGCAAAATAAAAGATTTTTTTTATCTTATTCCAAACTTTTAAATGGCAGTGTATAATATGATTTCTAATAATAATAATAATAATAATAATAAAATAAGCAGCTATATTCAGGCTTTTTCAACACTGCCTTTATGTATTTTAATCAGATGAGAAATGACCTTTAAGTTAAATTACGTTTTACCCAGATAAGTGCTCTCTCAAAAGACTTAATGATTAATGATTTTTTTTTTTTTTAAGATTTCAAATTAAAATGTATTTTGAATCTTATGAGTTCTCTAAAAACTTAAAAGCTATAAGACAATGGCTGTGTTTAAGGAGTAAGGCACTTGGACTGAAAGACTAAAAGAACTTCATCTGGATTGAAGGAATCAGACTAAAGGAGAATTCTTGTTAACCCTAAAACCGTATTCTGGACAAATGTGGGAAAAATAGTTTTGATTTATTTAAATAAATAAAAATACTTTCCTTGATGTGAACGGTACAAGACTTGACTACTTTTCCTAAGTTTGCCTCCTGAACACACAATTTTTTTTTAACTTTTTTTGAAATTTTTCTACAATGTTAAGTGGGTGGAAACTGGGAAATAAAAAACTCCTTAATCTTGTATTAGGGTCAAAAATGGGCACTCATAGAAATGAATGGGGAAAACTGTAATTTAGAGCAGTGTTTCTCAACCAGCAGGTCGTTGTTCGTGAGCATCACAGTCCCGCCCACAGCCGGTGCCGGAAGTAAAAATTCAATACAATTTCTCCATTGACATTTGAGATATAAGCCATAAAAACGTAACCATACATGGTAGACTTTAAACCAGCTACGGCTGAACTAAGCGATTGTATATGCTCATATAAACGCCAAAAGTTCATGGGGCACTAACCTTGTTTTAAGATAAATGCCTTTTATTCGCGATGTATTGGATGAGTACTTCATTACCCACAATCCTGAACAATCCCACAATCCAACAGTGATGCATCTGATTGGTGGAAGTCGTGTCACTTGTCTGAAACCCCGCGAAGGTACTTTTTTTTCTTTTTTCTTTTTTATTCAACAATCTTACAACAATCAACAATCCTCTTCCATTATATATATAAAAAATACAATGTGCAGTTTCCAATATTGCAGGTGTTTTAACATAAAACATAAACAAGACTTACATCACATTTTGCCAGGGGTAGTACAGATTTACAGAAATATATCAAATTGTTTACACACATTCACAGTTTTTGTTGCCTTTGATTAACCCTCTGATGGTCTTCAAAAAAAGTAATAATTCTGGTCTTCGGGGTCTACTGGACCCCAGACAATAACATTTAATTTTGTAACAGAATAGTATTTTTTTTAACAAATATAATTTTACTCTGTTTATTAATGTTTTTACTCAACATTTGTGTAGTTTTTGGAGGATTTTTTTATTTTTTTTTATTTCTATAAATAAATAAATAAATATTTAAATAGGATATTAACAAAACAAAACAAAAAAATGTGTTAAATGTGTTATGTTAAATAAACTTTATAAAAGACCCAGATTTATAACTTTTATTCCTGGGGATACCATGGATAATTTTACAAGGTTGAATGTAAGATTTTTGCCAAATTTTTGGAAAATACAGGTTAAAATTTGTAATAAGTCACTTTATCCACTAGATGGCTATAGAGCTCCACTAGGCCTATAAACTATTTGAATTACTGAAAGATATAGTTTCTAAAGTTGGATTCATATCTAAATATTATAAAATCACAATTATAACAAAAATAAAATACTTTTTGTCAAAGTTTAGCATTTGTTTTTGTACTGAAAAAACAACAGTTTTTCAATAATTACATTATGATTAGAATCAAACCTGAACATGTTACAAAGAGAAATGTTGGAGTTTTAAGATTTGATCATTTATTTCAACTGAACAGCTATAACAAATTAGCAAATAAAGCAGTAAAAATAAAATATTTGTAAAAAAAAAAGTAAATTGGGAAGAAAATCGAACAACTAACAATAATTTGGAACAATAGCAGTTGGTCTCATCTCTTTTATCTTTTTTATAGCCTTACAAATGTATTCCTGTGTGTGTGTGTGTGTGTGTGTGTGTGTGTGTGTGTGCGCACATTTTCAATGTGTCTCAGTGTTACCAATTTATTTTTGCGGTGGTTCTGCATTTTAGAGTATTTTATTTTACAAATGATAAGAGAACAGTTTTTATAGTCTGTATGTATTCCTGTATATTGTATTCCTCTATATGTGTGTGTTTGTGTGTGTGTGCATGTGTGTGAGCATGATAATTTTGAATTGTGGATGTTTTTTGCATTGTTGGAAGTGTGCCACTTCATTTCTGTCATTTCTGTCTGTGTTCTGCCTATTTTGATTTTGATGATGTATTTTGAGTTATTTATTTAATTTATAGATATTTAAATAATATCATAAATCCTCCAAAAACTGCACAAATGTTGAGACAAAACATTAATAAATGGTAAAATAATATTTGTATATAAAAAAACCTATTGTTCTGTTACAAAATTAAATGTTATTTTTTGTGGTTCAATGGACCCTGAAGACCACGAGTGTGACTATTTTGTCACGCCTGACATAAAAACAGATAGAATTCCATTTCAATTTTTTTTTGTAGATCTGAGACAGTGTTGAGAGCTGTAGGAAGTTTCATACCATTTGGAAAAAGAGAACTTTTTTTTAAATTTAAGCAAAAGTAGTTTGTGGTCCAGCAGACCCCGAAGACCATCAGAGGGAGTAGTTCACTTAAAAAAAAAACAAAAAAACAAACAAAAAAAACTTTTAATTAAAAAAAAAACTTAAAACTGATAATTCACTCACCCCCATGTCATCCAAGATGTCCATGTCTTTCTTCTTCAGTCGAAAAAGAAATTAAGGTTTTTGATGAAAACATTCCAGGATTTTCTCCATATAATGGACTTCAATGGGAACCAAACGGTTCAAGGTCCAAAACACAGTTTCAGTGCAAACTGTTCAAAGGGTTTAAACACCAGTGCCCGGTTGCATAAAGCACCTTAAGTGTAATTTTCCCTTAAGTTCACACCTTATGTTTCCCTTAAACCTAAGGGTGTTGCAGAAAAAAACCCTTATCTGTTACTTAGGGGTTTCTTTTAAGTGAAACGTCATAAACACTTAGATTTTCCCTTAAATGCTGTTTTTTCACTTAAGTAATCCCTTAAAAAGCGTTAAGTGTTGCATAAAACCCCTTAACGGTCTTTCCTAAGTATAATTTAAGGTTTGGGAATCGTAACCTTAAGAGTAACACTGACAAAAATAAAGACGAAATGGCTGAATGTATGGAACCAGCTGAAGATCATTATGTGCCAAGAAGAATTTTTAGGGATAGGGAGAACCCTTTGGACCCTTTTTATGTTGGCGCATGCACTCATTTTTTTTATTTTTTTATAAATAAACTAAAAGAGTCTGAGATGTTTGGAATTGTATAACGCAACAAGGAGTTTTATTAGGCTACATCTGATCGTCAAACCAACGTATCAGCAACAGCAACCAACAACATCGGCAATAAAACCTGAATTAACAACAAAGCGACCTGTGATCTCTCTATTATACTCTTCTATATAGTGGCTATTAACATTTTAATTGAAATTACTGTTATAGGATAACAGGATATTTACCATTAACAGATATGTGCCAAATGTCTGTCAGATTTCGCGCTCTCTTCTTCTGTTTAGTTTTTCCTAACTCACTGACAACGATGTGCACAAGCCACTAAAGGTAAGGGAAAACATGACATGGATTTCAGGAGAAATAGGTTTTGTTAATGTGTAAGCCTATGGCAAGTTCGAATGGATTTGGAAATGGACTGGCCGGGATTTTATATTTTTGGAGCTGGAAAGACAGACGTAAAGTTATTTGCAATCACATAGATATTGCCTGCACAATCATACAGTATGATCAGATATTGGATATCGAGGATATTAGATATTGGATATCAGATTACGATGTGTTCCCCCATAGAATTACGCGTATGTTTCAGACAGTGCGTGGGATATGTTTCCACGTGCATAAATCGCCTGTCAGCAGAGGGTTCACTCGGATTGTGGGGGCTGTTTCTTGTCATTTGACTCGTAGTTTGCTTTTTCAATTTTTATTTTTTATTTTACCATATTCGTCAAGAAGAAAACATTTATCATCCCTGTCCAATTAGGCTTTCTTTTTTGATTTCTTTATCCATTTCGATATCCTGACTTTATTTGATGAAACTGCGAAATTGCTATTGTTAGTGTTTTGTCGTATCCATGGTAACAACAGTACTTTTATAACGTGAATCCAGGATCGCTGTCGTGAAACACTTAATTTTTTCCCTTACCTAGAGAACCGTTTAAGAGATTATATGCAACACCCTTAAATTATTCTCTTAGGTAAGGGGAATCGCCCCTTAAGTATCATTCTTAAGGGAAAAACTTAAGGTGTTTATGCAACCGGGCACAGACGATGAATAAGGGTCTTATCAAGTGAAACGATTCGCTCATTTAATAAATAAATAACAAAGTTTAAGTTTTATAAGCACAAATGCTCGCCTTGCTCTGTTCTGAACAATGTTTCTATGTGCAGTTTGTCAACATATAACATTAGACGTCGTCTTTTTGTCTAATTACTACCTAACATTAGTCGTTCGCGGTCAAAACACTGGTGTAAACAGTTTAATGTCGCGATATTCACTTACTGTTTATGGATAGAGCCTGAGCCAACCAACCCCGTGATGTCACATGTTAGAATACTCCAAAATGGGCGGCGCCCTGGTGGCGAAAGATATAAAGTTTTTTCTTTTTTCTTTTAAATGTTTACATTTATCATGTTTCTTATTTAATTGTTGATTATATTGGAAATCCGCGGCAAAAATAAACCAGCCGTATTTATCTAAAGTCCGGCTCGCAAAATGACCACCAGGTGGTGCAAAGGGACATTTAGCGAAAGAAAAACGTAATTATATAAAAGTAGCCTACATTTTAAATAGAAAATTGCTTTAAATATAATCTAAACTTTTATAGCAGAACATTTTATTAATCAAAAGTTAAAATAGGCCTATCTTGCAGTCAGTGAAAATAAATTGGGTGCTTTCAATGCTATTGAGGAATGAGAAGACTGAATCAATCTTTTTGGTTTAGTTTCATTTTGAATTGTTCTGTTTACAAGTTGACATTTCAATATAGGCCTAGATAAACGTTTCAGGTCTGTGGAGTAGGATATACTTAGGCTATACGCTGAGTTTATATTTATGACACGGCGCCTGCATGTCGTGATTATCTATAATTGTATGCTTTTACTTCTTATGTATCAAATCCAGGCAATTGGTTGATGAAACATTGATTAAAATCAAGATAAAATCGAAAGGAAAACGAAATTCACTTTAAATAAAGGCTTTGCTTTTCTGTTTGAGGTCTGTGGAAGTTTTAAATCCGTCTTTTAGTGCCGCTTCAGAGCGCTCACGTCCGAATAACGGAGAACTGTCACGTCTGTAACATTGTTTTTTCCTCATAAATGCGAACACTAAAAATAAAATAAAATGAATATTTTATGTTCAGCTCAAATAAAATCATCTTTTAAAACTGTAAAAAGGTGTATTTTTTCATGTAAAGTAGGCTTACACTCACAATAGGCTAACGACAAAACGTTTTCTCGCTCGTTTGAGTGAACAGTCAGTGGAGAAAGTTTGGGCGTTTCACCGTGAGTTAAGACTTGGCCGAGTGGTAGAACTCATGGTTAGTACATTACAGTGACATGGGTTTGAAGCCCGATCAAACATGGTCTATTGTAGTTACATTTTATATTTAGGTATTAATGCAGAAAGATTTGTCTAGTTCTAAAACTCTGTTACACCATTTAGTTTTTTTGCTTATATTTATAAAAAAAAATGACCATGCATTTCCATTTTACACTAAGGAAGGAACAAATAGTATCCAACAGATTGACTTCTTATAAAAAAAAAAATATATATATATATATATATATATATATATATATATATATATATATATATATATATATATATATATTCTTAAACCAGATTTTATTCTGGCATGTTGAATTATTCATATAACAAAAAGTTTTTATAATTGTCCGGACCTCTGGAAGAAAATATAGAGATCAGACCTCTTGGAACTTTAATTGAATACATAGCGTTGGTATAGCATACTGAATTTACAGCCCCACAAATTTATTAGGGCCTACTGAAAAGAATGTATCGAATCGCAATTTCGCAAAGTAGCCTATAGTCTAATGTTAAGAATTCAATTCAATCAACTTTATTAATCCCACAAGGTCAATTCGTTTTAGCAGAATGTAAGCCCTGTCGTGTTGTGTGTGTGTGTGTGTTATGTTTCTCCGTTGTGTGTGTGCGTCACACGTTAAATGTTTTAGAATGTAACACAACATTCAAATGCAAATATGCGCCATCCCCACTTGAAACGGCCGTGTGTCCACAGTCCACCAAAGCGTTTTTCCACACGTCACGAGCGTACTCAAAGCAGCTCCTGAGATTAGGCTGGCGTTTTTAGTATGTCGTTTTTTCTTCAAATAATTCAAGAACAATATAGCCTATGGTTTATTTTTGTAAAACTTTAAAACTGGCCTTAATTACTTTTCTTGACGATTCCTCTGGTAGCTTTTGTTTAAAGGCCAGGCATGTGATTGGCCAAGGACAAAAAAGCAGGAAAATATATCCGAGCCGCTTCTCCGGATGTCCGAGGTGTTCCCCGGGTGTTCGCGCTCAGAACAGCGCATCAGCAGTGAATGACGTTTAACCGGCAAGGCTTTAAAGCACATGCAAATAATGAACTTTTGTGAACTCACTGAACTGATTTGGCCGTTCCTCTGCGTTAATATTTTATGTGGAGTATTTGTCGCGTTGTACACTAATGCTGTTGAGACGGAGGCGTCAGAACTCCAACTAATAGAATGCACGATATGCAGTCAGCAGCTTGCTTGGAGCAAGGATCATAGCGCAAATTTGAACTATATCGATATATCGCCCAGCCCTACTGGGGACCTGAACGGTGATGTTCTTGTAAACTGACAACGATAACACAGTAGCGCGAGAGCGACTGAGGTACGAAATTGAGCAGGTGAACAAGCTGAACGCAAGCACGTCCTTGTTGATACTTGGAAGGAAGGAAGAATCTGTATGCACGTCAGCCAGTTATGTCCTTATATCATCTCCTTTTCACTCCGGCAGCCAACCCAGCCGACACCCGTCCCCCTCCCCCTTTTATTTTTTTTACAGATCTGCATGATTCACGTAGGAACTGGTTACCGGATGCGCTCGGGAAGAAATATCTGTAAAAAAATACTCTAGATAAATAAGACATTGATGTCTAACATGCCAGATGGTAACTAAATAACATTAACGGGTTATTTTACATTTAGCAAAACATGATTTTCGGGTTTTACCACTTTAGTGTCAGAATATCCACGAAAAAATCCAACTTTAAAACAAACAAAAGAACGCAACCTTAGACAAAAAACAAAGACAAATACCCCACGGAAAAAAAATCCTTCAAATTTGCATGGTAGCCTACATTGTACCGTATTACTTTAAGTAATCTACAGTGTATTAAAATATCAGAAACATAAATATTTTGGACATAAATGGAAGATTTGAAATGGGTCTGTAATTTGCTAAGTTATTTGAATCTAATTGCGGTTTCTTAATGAGAGGTTTTATTACTGCCAGCTTGAATATTTTTGGAACATGACCTAAAGATAAAGACGAGTTAATAATATTGAGGAGAGGCTCTTCCACTACAGGTAACACTTCTTTCAGTAGTTTAGTGGGTATTGGATCTAATAAACATGTTGTTGGTTTAGATGCAATGATAAGTTTATTTAGCTCTTCCTGTCCTATCGTTGTAAAGCGGTGTAGTTGTTCTAGAGGAGCCATAATTGAGGTTGAATCATAAGACACCATAGAGGATTGTACATTTATAATTGTGTTTTGGATGCTTTCTATTTTCTCATTGAAGTAATTCATAAAATCATTACTACTAAACTTAGACCCCGAAGCCATTTGTTTTGACAATAATGGCTGGCTGATGATGTTATTGGCTGGCTAGCCGGCTCAGCCAAAACCTAAATGGCTGCTGCAGCCGCCAAACTTTTCATAGCTGCAAACGGCTGAAGCTGCCACTTCATGTCTACAGATGTCTATGTTATACTGATTTACTAGATCTCAATATTTTCAAGCAATGCATGGCTTACACTATATTTTTACAAAATGCAATACAATGTAATAAAGAAATGCAATACAATTACTTATAAGAACGGTTGCACAAAACACCTAAAGTGAAGATTTAGAACTAGCCTAGTTGAGCTTTTTGGTAATATTAGCTATAGTGCTAGGCGGATTCAATAGCCACTGTAACGTTAGTGAATAATGTCCCTGCTGCTGTGTAAGAATGCACACTTGTCAAACTTCACAGAGTAACATTATGCATATATTTATGACATGTACAGTAATTCGCTGTTCAACTTTATAGTTGAGCCGAGACACTACGGATAAATAGGGTAAGATTTTTAACTAGCAGATATCACCATGAAACTTTCCCAGTTGATTACTTACATTAAGATGAGAAAAAGAAAATGTATCACAAGTTTTCTTTAATTTTATGTTTAAATATGCAAATTAGGCAATATATAATTTAATATGTGCCAATTTGCATATATTTAAAAAAACTAAATCTGAGTATTGGATAAAGCCAGGTTAAAAATGTTTTTTTTTTCATTGTGTTCACATATTAGATGGGAAAAAATACAGAGGGATTTATGGATATCTACTTCTGTTATCCTGTAAATCAGAATATAATGATTTTCGCCATGTTTTTTTTTTTTTTTTGAATAAAATGTTATACATTTCAGGCTACAAATAATATAGCCTATTTACAAATCCCTCTGTAAATGTCTTCCTAAAATAACTAGATCTACTGAAGTGGAGATTTCTACAGACGCAAACAGACGAAGTGTTTTAAAATAAAGAACTAAAAATGTATATTTTGGATTTTTGTTAGACAAAAAAAAACAATGTTTTTTGCCTGCCGTCACCGTGTCTCGCCTTATAGTGTTATCAGTATTATTTTGGACAAAGTTTTGCACACTTCAATGTACACTAAGCATGCGTCGTGAATTACAAATGTAGAAACGGGGTTGTTACTGCAGTAATATCACGTTCAGTGCTATAAATCTCTCCGTTCCAGAATATTTTTTAACATCATAACATCAATCTTTGATTCAGGTGTTTGTGCAACCGGAAAGTATGTGAGAAGTGCGATCTAAATTACCTATCGTGCTTCGTTCCGCCATTTCACCTCAACTTCAAGTGCGAGGGAAAAAAAAACAACAACAAAAAAAAACATAGCTTCTGTATGGAAAATGAGCAATTTTAATTGGTCGTCAATTCACTGAGTCTGTCTGCGCATCGTAGCAACGAGCACAAGACTGTGCTGTTGTGAATCCAGTGGGAAAATAGATCGTGATTCTATTGTTTATATATTTCGTGTGTCTATTAGGGCTGCTCAGTTTAACGTCGTTATTAACGCTGTAAAAACTTGCAAACCCATTTTAATCGTGTTAATTTTTTTATTGTGCGATTAACGGCCTTTTTGTCACATGCTTTTGCAACAGGACGCGGCATGCGTCCTGATCCATTTCGCCGTCTCGCGCCTTGTCATCTGCAGTCAAAGCCGAAAACGTGTGTTCTGTGGCATGCCTGTTGTTTTGTTTTTGATCTTAGCTAGATCGCTTGCTCTTTGGTTCAAGAAGCCACAAAACGTCCTCGTGCTGGCGCAAGCCATTGAAATGAATGGGTTTCAGAGCGCAGCGCCAGGATGTTTTGTGCCGCACACACCGTTCGGGCTTGCGAGCCGGCCAAATAGTAACGTTACGTTTTGAGTGGATGACGAGCGTGAGTACACTCGAAATGGATGCCTGAAGATTCTGAATTGGAAAGTTTACTTTTAAAAAGTTGCCAAACTGTCCCATTGACAAGACCAAGTGTCAAGTGAAATGTGTGTTTTGTCGTTGTGAACTGAGCTATCATTATTCGCAGCACGTCCCAGCCCTGAAACACCACTTGATGATGGCCAAGCACACACAGCTGATGCGAATTCTCCGCCCCTCGTCAATATTAGGACCTGTCAGTATTCTTTTTCACCCTTTTATTGGTAGACAGTGTTACATTGTGAGAGAGATTATTTATATATTGTGAAATTTAACACTATTCCAATGTTATTTTCAATAATAAAATAATAAAAAAAAACATTTGCACTAAACAAGCCAATCCACTTTTCCACGTCTGATAAGAGCAATAAAATGAGAAAAAAAATGTAACAAAAAGAAATCAAAAGAAATCTAAAAGATATATAAGAATAATATAAATGTGCGATTAATCGCGAGTTAACTATGACATTAATGCGATTAATCGTGATTAAATATTTTAATCGTTTGACAGCACTAGTGTCTTATGTGATTGAAATATTATTTGATGCAAATAATTTTAGCTGGTCTCAGCCAAACTTTATTAGCTGGCGGCTCAATTTGGCTTACCGAGATTTAATGGCTGGCGGCGGCTGATATTCTAAATGGCGCAATGGCGGCTGCCTGCGGCGGCTTCGGGGTCTAACTAAACTGTAATGGTATATTTCGCTCTGGTGATGTCTGTTTATTTGTTAGTCTAGCCACGGTGTTAAATAAAAACCTTGGATTATTTTGGTTATTTTCTATTAGTTTGCGGAGATGCTCAGCCCTGGCTATTTTTAGAGCCTTTTTATAACGTGACATACTGTCTTTCCACGCTATTCTAAAGACCTCTAAATTAGTTTGTTTCCATTTACGCTCTAAAGATACGAGTTTCTCTCTGATAGCATGCGTAGCACTGTTGTACCAGGGTGCTTTAGTTTTCTCTCTAACCTTTTTTATTCTAATTGGTGCAACAATATCTAATGTACTAGTGAAAATGGTGCTCAAACTGCTAGTCATTTCCTCTAATTCATCTGTTTGTTTGGGTTCACTGAGCAGCTTAGATAGATCAGGTAAGCTATTTGAGAATCTATCTATAACGTGGCGCAACATGACATATTTCAGCAGTACGTATTATGCAAGTCACCATGTAATGATCAGTGACATCATCGCTTTGCGGTATAGATATCTATATCAGTTGGATTGGTTCCATATGATAGTAATTAAATCTACAGTGTATGATTTAGTACGATGAGTGGGACCACTGACGTTTTGTTTGATCCCAAAGGAGCTTAATAAGTCTGTAAACGCAGCCCTGAAAGCATCATTTGTATTATCTACGTGTATGTTAAAATCTACATCAATTATTTCTTTATCGACATTCACCATAGATTGAGAGAAAGTCTGCAAACTCCTTTAGGAATTCAAGCATATGGCCCTGGGAGGTCTATATACAGTAACCAAGGCTAGAGATAATACAGTGGTTACTCAACCAGAATAATACTTTTACCGCCGTTGCTCCCGCGGCGGTGAAATTCGGATCTGTATTTGCTGCCTTTTACCGCTAAGCGGCGCTACAATCACAGACTTTGAAATGTGTCCGTTTATTCTCTATTGCGTAATCTAACGCTGCGCTGCGGCTCATTCAGAGCGATTGAAAGCTGGTAACAGATGAATTCAAGTGAAACATAAACAAATTCATAATCACAATACTGAAATTAAATTGAATAAATAGTAAAAACATTACAACATAAAACATTGCAACAGAATATATATATATTAGGCTATCAATGGGGCTAAGGAAGAGCATAAGACGAGACTTAATAGTGTTCAGACGGTAGCTAAGTGGGTAACGCAACAACATAAATCTCACTGCGCTTCAAGCGATCCGAGATCGAATCTCACTGTGGCCAATATACTGTTGGCCAACTTCATTTATGTTTTACCGTTCTTGATGCTTAAATATGTAACTGTTTATTAGCGAGTTCATTAACTGTTTATTTATTTAATGTCAAGCGTTTTGTTTAATTATCATCAATGCCACTTTAACGTAAATTTGCTAGTATTCCATGTAGAGCCGCTGTACGACCAAACTGATGAGGGAAATGAAAATAGTTTTTTTTAAAGCTGATTGTGTCAGAAAATGAAAATAATGATGCTCGTCTTTAATCTGCTAAATTATTGTTTTGTGAAGTTGACTGACAGTGATACTTGGCCATAGCAATGGGAGACTGATTTTGTTGACTTGACAGACTAACTAAGTAGTATTACTTTCAATATAAAAACAAATGAAAATGTAAAAGAACACTAAAATTGATTAAGTTTGAATCCCGAACAAACATGGTCTACTTTTTTATTATTAATGCAGAGAGATTTGTCAATAGTTCTAAAACTTTTTTACCCCCCTTTTTTTGTCTAGCCTATATTTTATATTTATAAAATAAAATTACCATGCATTTCCATTTACATTAGGGACCATTTTATCCAACAAAAATGACTGAATTAACATCTGCTAATAATAATAATAATAATAATAATAATAAAAACACTATTTTTTTCTTGTAAAAACACAATTTTTTTATTTTTTCAACAAAATTTTTTGACCAGAACAAGACGAGTAAATAGCCAGATGTTAAAAAATAAACAAACAAAAAACAATATATCAAAATTTTAAAACAGAGAAAATAATAAATTAAAATAGTTTTGTTACATTTAACGAAAGCAAAATGTAAATGTACAAATAAATTTTAAAACGAATAGAAAAAAAACTTTAAAATATAGCTCTACAATATCTAATATTGTAGACGTCGGTGGGCAACAGTGTTTCTCGGTGAGCGTAGAAATTCGTTCACCCTGTCCTTGATCCGCTTGCTGTCACTGCTAGTCATGTGGGGCATTTAAATGTAGCCTACTTTAGCTTCCAAAAGACTTCCAAAAATATATAGTTTTATTTGAAATGATCACACCGGTAAGATTAGAATGGTCAGTGCCCCTGTCATCGGCTGATAAATTCGTTCTAAAAAGAACAAATTTATGACCTAAAAAAGAAACACTGTCACATTAAACATTTATCTTATCATAAACATTGACTAGTTGTGTGTGTGCGTCACCATTAAATGTTTTAGATTTTTTTTTTTTTCGATAATGTGTTGCATTTTATATTCTGTATTTTTCGGGGATTTTATTGTAGGCTACTAAATTATATTATCCATTAATTAACTTTTTAGCATAGACCTAAAAAAGAAACACTGTCACATTAAACTAGCTACATCTTGCAAGCTTTGGAAGTTAAAAGTTATATACATTTTTTTTATTTTAGTCTTATGAAAAATGCACAAAAATACAATTTTAGATTTTTATATGAATATATTTTCCAAACCATGTTTTTTTAATCTAAAACTGTAAGAACATCATATAGCTATAAATCTAAAAACATATATTATTTTTATTTATTATTATTTTAATCCATAAATCCATAAGTCTAAAAACCATAATCTATATTTATATACGGATGTTAGCTAAAATTATAACAACGTCAACACGAAGAAAACTTTATTACATTAGGAATATATTTTTCTAATAAATACATTCTCTGGGAATTTATATTTCAAGTTGTGACAGCAAAAAAATGGAATTCCCATTTTTTTAGGGCACAAATGCTGGGTTACTATTTTTATTGAAGTAAAAATTGTCTTTCCACAAAAAATTGTCTTTCCACAAAAAGTTGTGTCAAGTCCGTCTAACGTTTTTCTTTAATGGTTGAGAGACATTTATCTTATAAACATTGACTAGGCCTAGTTGTGTGTTCGTGTCACGCGTTAAATGTTTTAGAATGTCACACACCATTCAAATGCAAAATATGCGCCCTCCCCACTTTAAGCTAACTCAAGCAAGCTCCTGAGATGAGGCTGGCAATATGTTGTTTTTTCCCCGGCTCACAACTGCAATATTATGAAGCTGCAGACTCGGAGCCTGCATCTACAGTCCCCCATCCAGAGTCCGCATTCTCAGACCCCTCTGTTTTTCCAACACAGCGCCTCCTGCTGTTCTGAAAGATCGTATAACACCCACACACAGAGTACAGTGCACGCTTATCCAAATGCAATTAAAAACAATAGGATGCAATATTACGGTCTCCAAATAAATTATCCAATAAATATTTGTGTTCCCTGCTTAATGAATGTGCCAAAAAAACTCATTGTTACTGATGGAAGGGATACAATTACAGATTGAACTATCTTCTGAAAAAAACTCTGTGATATTATATTGCTTCAATGTTTTTATATATTTTTTTTATTCAAATTACTATTTTTCTTTCAGTTTAACCTATAATGGTATAATTAACACTACCATGCTAACATTACAAAATCTGTTTTTTTTGATATTTTGAATGCGAAGCAAAACAAATCAGAATAGACAAAACATCAATAATAAACAATTCTGTACTTTATTTAATGATCACCTAAACATCATCTTGCTGTAAAGAAAAAAGGAAGAAAAAACTGTGTTTGTGACTTTACTTTTTTGTCTTCAATTGCATTAAAAAAACCTCATTTATAAGTCGCTTTGGATAATCATAAAATGATATGTTGCTGGGTTCGGCAGGGTCGACTAAATCGATGTATGATGTACCCTGGAATAGCCTACAACAGTACAATAGGCCCGATAGCACATGTCTTATGATGTTTCAAAAAGAAAGAAATGTTTGCAAATGTTACCTTCATGTTGCACTGCTCTATTGAAGTGTCCCTTGAGATGTTTTTAACTTTGGACAAGTTTGTGGGTTTGAAATATATGGGGGCACAGAATGGGCAGTGAAATCACTCCAACATTTTTGACATCTACAAAAAGTCCAAGGTTAAAGGCTAACGTTAGCAATCAAAATATTTTCGGGGAAGAGGGCGAAAAACATGCATTAACGGCTCAAATCTTGTTACAAACTATCTTTACAAATATTAAATGGACTATTCATATGTTGTATCGATGCAATATTATGAAGCTGCAGACTCGGAGCCTGCATCCACAGTCCCCCATCGAGAATTCCCGCATTCTAGTACCCCTCGTTTTTCGAACACAGCGCCTCCTGCTGTTCAAAAGATCGAACACCCGCACACAGAGTACAGCGCACGCTTATCCAAATGCAATTAAAAACAATAGGATGCAATATTGCGGTCTCCAAATAAATTATCCAATAAATATTTGCGTTCCCTGCTTAATGCATGTGCAAAAAACAAACAAACTAATTGTTACTGATGGAAGGGATATACAATTGCAGATTGAACTGTCTTCAGAAAGATAGTAGGCCTATGTGATATTATATTGCTACAATGTTTTTTTAGATATATTTTTTACTCAAATTCCAATTTTTCTTTCAGTTCAACCTATAATGGTCTAATTAACATTACCATGCTAACATTACAAAATCAGTTTTTTGATATTTTGAATGCGATTCAAAACAAATCAGAATAGACAAAACACCAATAATAAACAATTCTGTACTTTATTTAATGATCACCTAAACATCATCTTGCTGTTAAGAAAAAAAGGAAGAAAAAACTGTGTTCATGACTTTACTTTTCGTCTTTAATTGCATTAAAAAAAACTAATTTATAAGTCGCTTTGCATAATCATAAAATGATGTTGGGTTCGGCAGGGGCAACTCTCATTCATGTAGGCCTATGGTGTACCCTGGAATAGCCTACAACATAGGACCGATAGCACATGTCTTATGATAATAATATCTTTATTGTCCACCAGGGTGGAAAATTGTCTTTGGCTCACCAACCATTGAGATAAATATACAGACATAGACATAAGACATAAAAAGAGCGCAGAGCACATAGAGCACAGTTCATAAAAAATTAAACAATAAAATGAATTAAATAAATAAATGCAGATTGGTCACATTTCATACTGTGGTCGTTTGGATGCTCATTTGCTTACCGAGTTGAGGATTTTAACAGCATTTGGGATAAAAGACCTCTTAAATATGTTTTTATTTGCTAGAGGGGTTCTGTAGCGTCTACCTGATTTCATGGGCTCAAATTGACTGAAGAGAGGGTGAGACCTATCTGCAAGAATAGACCTTGCCTTCTTCTTCACCCTTTCAGCGTAGAGTTGTACTAGTGGCCTCTGTTGTCTGCCAACTATTCTACTTGCGATTGTCACAATTCTGCCAAGTTTGTTCTTAGATCTGCAGTTTAAATGATCATACCAGGCTGTGAGATGAAAAATTAATACACTCTCTACCATGGATTTGTACACAAGTTCTAAAATATGCTGACTAACTCCAAGGCCACTAAGTTGTCTAAGAAGAAATAAACGTTGCGAACACTTTTTAAAAAGGTGGTCTGAATTATCAGCAAAGGTCATGTGTGAGTCAAGGATTGAGCCTAGATATTTAAACTTCTCAACAATTTCAACTTGTTGACCCACAAGAGAAATTGGCTGGATTGACAAATCTAGTTTTTGGCAGATAATCAATTCTTTTGTCTTTGCCACGTTAATTTCTAATTGGCTAAGATGACACCAGTTCTCCATGGCCTTAATGCGAGCTAGATAAGCAGCATCAGATGACAGGTTAGTTTTGTCCAACAGGCCCACCAAGGCCATATCATCAGCGTATTTGAACAGTCTAAAATGTTCTTCTTTAATCGTAAACTCATTAGTAAAGAGAGAAAGAGCACAGGGGAAAGGACGCAGCCTTGCGGGCATCCTGTACTTAAAGTTAGCATATCAGACACAATACCTTGAACACAGACCCTCTGTGTACGGCAAGAAAGAAAATTTCTAATCCAACGGACTAAACCTGAATTAACATCCAGAGCGACCAATCTTGTTAAAAGAATATGAATCTTCATTGAATTAAAAGCGGAGCTAAAATCCACAAATAAAACCCTGGCGTATGCCTTAGGACGCATAAGATGTTTTGTCACTGTATTAAGCAGTGTCAGTACAGCATCATCTGTACCTCTGTTACTCTTATACGCAAACTGATGTGAGTCTAACCTAGAGGCGACAGTCGAATTTAGATGATTAGCTAAAACACGTTCCATTGTTTTACACAGTATAGAAGTTATTGCGATGGGCCGGAAGTCATTTGGTATGCTCGCTCTTGGCTTTTTTGCCACAGGCCTAATTATTGAGAATTTCCATAATTTTGGCACTTTACCTGTGTCCAAAAGTAATTGGAACAACCTTGCAAAGACTCCTTTTAATTGAAAAGCACAGTCTTTAAGAAGGCGTGCTTTTAACCCATCTGGGCCAGTGGTCTTATTAGGCCTTAGTTTACAAAGGCTTGCCATAACATCGGCCTCAGTGATAATTATTGATGTTTCTGCAGGGAGATTATTACATATCTCATCACATTCAGTCTTGCCTTCCACAGTGTCAAATCTACTATAAAAGATATTTAATTCATTAATAAAGCTTTTACTTACACAATTATCATCCTTTTTATTTGGCCTACCCGTTAATCTATTTAATCCCTCCCAAGCCTGTCTTATATCCCCAGTTAAGAATTTTCCCTCTATCTTATTTTTATAATCAGTTTTTGCTTTAAGAATGTCTCCCCTTAACTGTCTCCTTTTCTCACATAGTAAATCTGTATTACCAGAACAAAAGGCAGCCTTCTTTTCATTGAGACAGCTTTTCAGCTTTTTCGATACCCAAGGTTTGTTATTTTGAAAGATTTTAACAGTTTTAGTTTCACAAACAGTGTCTTCGCAAAACTTAATATATGACGTAATGGTATCTGTAAGCTCATCAGCATCATGACAAGACTGAAAGAAAATGTCCCAATTGGTTTCATCAAGGCAGTCCTTTAGTTGCTCTTTACTCCTATCCGACCACACCTGTATTTGCTTAGTAATAGGATTTGTCCTCTTCACAACAGTCTTATATTTGGGTTGAAGATGGATTACATTATGGTCAGATTTCCCAAGGGGGGTCTGCATACTGCTTTGTAGGCGTTGGGAATATTACCATAGCAGCGGTCAATAGTCCGGTTTAGACGGGTGGGACATTCCACATACTGCTGGAGAGTAGGCAAATATTCCAATAAATCACATGAATTAAAATCTCCAAGAATTAAAACAGGTTGATCTGTAGAACGAGTGAGTGCATCATTATAGCTCTGTGCTATTCTCTCCCCTGCTGACGTGAAATTAGGCCCAGGTACATAGGTGAATATGACCGTAATCTGGCCAAATTCCCGCGGGAGATAAAATGGTCTAAAGGAAATCGTTAAAATCTCAAAGTCCGGCGTGCACACTTCCTCCCGTACACTGTACTGTGTGGCCCAGCTGTTATCAACAAACACACACATACCACCACCGATGGATTTAAGTGAGCAACGCTCGTCTCTGTCCGCTCGTATTGTTGTGTATCCCCTTAAGTACGGGGTTGGATGATGATTTTTAAGCCATGTCTCTGTGAGGCAGACAAGATTGCTCTGTCTGAACTCGCGGTCGTGATCAGCTCTCAGCACAAGTTCATCTAATTTGTTGCTTACCGAACGCACGTTTGAGAAGGTTATAGCAGGAAGGGGGAATCTGTTCCGGCGTTTCGAAAGTCGATGTCTCACACCTCCTCTTGAACCTCTTTTTTTTCCCTTTCTTCGGCCTTTCCGGCCGTCTAATTTCGCAACAGTTCTCTGGTAAAATTACAGATGAGGACTCGCTAGCAAAGCGTAGAGACAACAAATCCTCACGTGTATAGATGAGCGCTCCTTGTCGATCCGTCCAGCAGTTGATCCCAGGCACAAGTGCCGTGCAGCAGCAGCAGACCAGTATCCATACTAATTCGAAGTTCATGACAAGATACAAGGTGGATTAACGTAACCAGCAGGCTTAATCCACTTCAAACAGTAAGAAATGTCCAAAAAGGAACAAAAACAAACTTTAAAACTCTGACCAACAAACAAACAGAGCACATGTGGTGAGCACAGGGTCAGCAACAGAGCCGGTGCTCTCGGAATTCATCCTCCTTAATTCATCATAAAATGTATGATGTTTCAAAGCTAAATTATAAACGTTAGCTATCTAAATATTTTCGGGGGAAGAGGGCGAAAAAACATACATTAACGGCTCAAATCTTGTTACAAACTAACTTTACAAATATTCAATGGACTATTCATATGTTGTATCGATGAGCTAAATTAGTTTTATTAAAAAATAAATCAAACGAGTAGGCTGCTACGATTCGCTAAATAAAATTGAAGATAGCCTACTCACGTTCTGGCTTAAGTTCTTCACATGTTCTTCACATGTTTATCCGATACAATTTGATAGGAGGCGCTGTCTCGAAAAACTGAGGGGTCTGAGAATGCGGGACTCTGGGTGCAGGGGACTGTAGATGCAGGTCTCCGAGTCTGCAGCTTCATACTACTCAG
>JAQIUQ010000314.1:0-20029 GCA_030378365.1 Hybognathus amarus | reverse complement strand
TTGGTGGACAGTCACTGAGCTCTTTTCTGAAGGAACTTTACAGGTTTTTGTTGCATTTATGCTTCTGCTTCTCCTGTTCTCCCTCCCTCTTTCCTTCTCTTCTCCTCCTTCCATCCTGTACTCCTCCTGTCCTCCTATTCTCCCCTCTTTTCCTAATCTCTTCTTGTCTTTTCTACTCCTCCTTTTATCCTCTTCTATCTATCTGCCTCTCTAACTATTTGACTTTCTGTGTCCAAATTATCCATCTATCTTTCCAATAGGGCTGGGCGATTTTTTTTCCCTTAAAAAAATCTACTATTTGTTTATAAAAAACTCGATTTACGATTCTATTTTTTTTATCAAGTAGAATTTCTATAACTCTCTTTGTTGAACTGATTATAACTCTTTTGTGTGCTAAACACAATCTAATTAATACAACTTCATTATAAAGAAAAACAACAAATCCCAAAAAATATGATCATAATCTATGACAAAAATGCTATTATAAACTAGATTAATGGATAATTCAGCAGTACAATTTAGTCTAGAAAGATCGCAAATTCGCAAGTGCACAATATTGAATAAAATCTGAACATTTAGGGGGAAAAAAACATTTAGTGGGGAACAAATACGAGACAAGTGTAATGCTAAATCTGGTCAAACTTTACACATTGCTCTTTGTATTGTACATTCATAAAAAACAAGATAACAAAAATCAAAAGGATCAATTATTATATAGTCTGGTCTACTATACAATTGAGACATGTTTTAAATGTATAGCACAGCTGTTTAATGAGACAGCAACATATGATAGATAGGACAGAACAAGAAAAGGCTATTAATAATCTTTCATTGCGCAAACGTATTATGATATGAAAGGCTCCAATACATCGCGGGCCGCGGCACAAAGCGCTTATGCGCATTCCGAGCGCTGAATGATGCGCTTGAAGCCACATGGAGTCACAGCGCGCAGCCCAGACATGAGCCCAGCGCGTCGACTCCGCTCCGCAGTCCGCACTGAACAGTTCAAAGCACAAAGGAAATACATACTGATTCGTGTATAATATACAGTATCTAGCTATGCAATCGTTTATTGAACCTTTTCTTAACAGTTTTAAATTTCAATTACTGTGCGCGTGAAGAACAATAGTGCTCTGACTAGTGTTTTGCTCTAACAGACACCCGGTAGAAAGTAACGTCATGACTTAGTTACAGCAATATTCCAACAAGACAAAGTTGTTTTATGCGAAACCATAGACGTTTATCTACAGATCAAGTATAATAATAGGAACATTGAATCATCTTTGAGAGAGTTTCATCGTATTGACTGTCGTAACCGAACTGTGGAAACCCTGAAGGAAGATTTGGTGAATGCAAAATGTAAGTTACACTATACTGAAGAGGGAGAGAAAAAAAATAAAAAAAATCAATTTTTTTAAAATATGAATCCATTTGACCTGCCAACTCGATTTTTATTTCAAATCGATTTTTTTCCCAGCCCTACTTTCTAACTATTCTTTCTTTCTTTCTTTCTTTCTTTCTTTCTTTCTTTCTTTCTTTCTTTCTTTCTTTCTTTCTTTCTTTCTTTCTTTCTTTCTTTCTTCTTCTTTCTTTCTTTCTTTCTTTCTTTCTTTCTTTCTTTCTTATCTATTCTATCTTTCTTTCTAAATAATCTATCTTTCTTTCTTAATAATTAATCGATCTATCCAATTTTCTTTTCTAACAAATCCATCTTTCTTTCTAACTAATCCTTTCTTTCTCTCTAACTAATCCTTTCTTTCTTTCTCTACCTTTCTTTTTTGTACTCCTTTACTTCTCTACCTCTGTCTCTTTCTCTACCCCTTTATTTCTTTAGCTCTGTGTCTACTTCTCTACCTCTCTTTACCTCTCTCAGCCCCTCCATCCCTTCTCCTCTGCTTCCCACCTCTTGTCTTCTCCTCCCTCTCGTGCTCTCTCCTCCACCACTTCTGCTTATTAATGCATTTGAATTGAGCTTTTTTTGCATTTTTGATCTGTTTTGCTGTTTTTTTTCTGCATTTCAGCTTGTTTAGCAATATTTTGCAGTTGTTTGTGCATTTCAGTTAAGCTTTTGAAGCATTCACACGCATGTTCCGCAGGAAATGCAATTTTTCTAGTTATTCCGTATTCTTCCCTACGTTTAAAATCGATTAAAATCGCCCGTCGATTTCTTCTCCTCTGTAGTTTGTGCTACAAAAACCATTCAAGTATCAAAATGTGCAGCTTTTCAAGGACTCGTGTGCTATTATTTTTCTTTTTTATAACCTTTGTACTTTTTAAATTATTAAGCTTTTTGTGAATTCTTTATGAAGAGGGAAAACTCAAAAAAAATGTTTGCAGAGATTTTATTTTTTTAAGCTATTTTCAAGCCTGCAAAACTCAGTTTTTTTAGAGTTACAAAACTTTTAAATTATTAAGCTTTTTGTGCATTTTTTTAACATGTAAGTCAATGGAGAATTCTTCAAATCCTGCTTTATGCTCCTTCTGCTTTCAAAGCCTTACTACTTCTGCATACTTTCAGCTATTTCGGTCATTTCAACTTTAAAATGTTGAGAAATCTTTCAGCTATTAAAGTTGTATTCAACTTTTTGATATCTATTATACTTTTTTCACAATCTCTACTTTAGTCTCATGAAGTTTTTCATCTACCTACCTACCTACTTATCTATGGGATTAAAATCCTGCCATGATTCAAAACTGAAAATAATGTTCTGAAAGGTTGAAACTAAATGTTCAAAGCTTCAAAATCTTACAAAAATAAGATTTGCAAGCTTGCAAAATATATAAAAAAAATGAAAAAATATCAGCAAACATCATGTTGTTTTTGAGATTTCCTTCTTCAGAACTTCAACATTTTTTTATGATGTTGTGCAAACAAATTTTCAGTTTCAAATGTGTCAGTGTTCTCCCACTGTATTAGTTTGTTTTCCAGATTTGAAACCTTGTAAATGTTGATCTGAAAACTGGTGTGCGAAAAAGGTAAAAAAAGTTTTGAAACTCTGAAAACTGAGGGTCGACAGGGCGAAACTTATTACATTATATTACATTTGCACTCCTATTGCAGACTATTTTTTCAGAGCTAAGTTTGCAACACCCACTTCGCAGAGATACGCCCTCACAGTTGCGAGCTTGCGACTCACGTGATTTGTGGCAGCGTTGTCACGCAGCTCTGCTCTGAAACTCTGAAACTCAGACTGAGCGCAAATGAAGCATCGCAACCTCGAAACTTAAAAAAAAGCCTGGAGGAAGGGCATTCTGCTCTTGGCCAATACTTCACTGTCTGCTGACGTACAGTCCAATCACAAGACGTACAGTATTTACTAGAAATATGGGATTGACCGACTGCTCCGCTAATGACAAAAGCGTACAGGATACGCAATCAGGATGCACGGCGCTCTGGTCAGAAGCCAAACAAACCAAAAGTGGGACGAGACAGCGGGAGTTTACCACAGACCTCGCGCCGCGCTGACATGTCATCTGCGCGGTTCACTGGTCTGAGCCACACGGCCCATCGGTCAACGCAGCGCGGATGTGTTTCCTAGCGACACTCAATGGTCAGCGCGGCACGAACAATCCTCAAGAGCTGACCAATTTAAACAGACGGCTCAGGAACAGACACGGGCTCCGGCTCTGAAACATTGAACAAGAAGGACTCATGCCTCATTTCAAGTGTTCCAGAGCCGGAGGCCTCTCTGTTCGAGAGCCGAACCACTGTCTGTTGTGGGCATAGATTGATAGATAAACAGACAGACAGCTTATTATAGGTGATAGGTAGGCATATAGATTGATTGATAGTCCAAGTGAAGGAGGTAGGCATAAGATGGGGCAGACAGGCAGACATACGGCTTATTATTGGGTGGGTAGATAGGTTGGTGATGATGATGGTAGGTAGGTAGGTAGGTAGGTAGGTATGGATGGATGGATGGGTGGGTGGGTGGGTGGGTGGATGGATGGATGGGTGGGTGGGTGGGTGGGTGGGTGGGTGGGTGGATGGATGGATAAGGAGGGATGGATGGATAGCTGGGCGTCAGTGAGTCAGATCAGATCAATCGATAGATAGATAGATGAGATGCGTAGATAGGTAGATAGGTAGATAGGTAAGTATATGGATAGATTTGTAGTTCAAGTGAAGGAGGTAGGCATAGATAGAGACAGACAGGCAAGACAGGCTCGGGACCAGACACTGGTTCCAGCTCCGGAACAGAAACAGAGACTGCCTCCGGCTCTGGAACAGCGAACAAGGCATGAGTCCTTCCGGGTGAAGGGGGTGGTGGTGGACATAGATAGATAGGCAGGCAGCAAGGCATTCAGACAAAAACAAGGAAACAAATGTCTCAGTACATGAAAATCACTCACCTTTCGGCGAAATTCGCCGTTTTGAAACCAAAATAGGTGACCTACGTGAATCGTGTAGATTCGATGAGAAAATGTTTTGAGGGAGGGGGGGGGGGGTATAATATAAATGAAGCCGTACTATAGTATAATGTGAGGTAGGAATTAATATCTAAGTCATTAAATTCAAGTTCGCGTAAACGTTTCCCTCCGCTGCGGCTGACAGTAATTCTCAATTCAGTTCAAACAAACAGCGCGTCGACTCCTCAGTCATTCTCCATTCAAACAGCACAGCGCGCCGTCAGTCATCAGCATTCAAACAGCACAGAGCGTCGCGTTCGGCAATGATGAATCTCTCTCCAAGATGATTAAATGTTAATATTATTATACTATAGATAAATACTATATTATACTATAGACGATCTGTAGATAAAGCTCTATGGTTTCGTATACATTGACTGTCTTGCTGTAGTACCTCAATCATGTTTATCATCCTTTACAGCGGTGTCAGATCACAACTGGAGAGCACTATCATTGTTCTTCACGCGCACAGTAACTGAAATTTAAAACTGTTAAAAGAAAAGGCTCAATAAACTATTGCATAGATAGATACTGTATAATAGCGCATCATTCAGCGCTAGCGATGCAGCATTGGAGTCTTTTATAATCAAATCATAATACTTTTGCCAATGAAAAATTATCAATAGTATTTTTTGGTTCTGTTCTGTCTATCTAGCATATGGTGCTGCCTCATTAAACAGCTGTGCTATACATTTGTGCTATATATATATTCTTAATTTTGTAGTAGACTATAAAATATTTGATCTTTTTGATTTTTATCTTGTTTTTCATGAATGCATTTTACAACAATACAAAGATCAATGTGCAACGTTTTACCAGATTTAGTGCTACAGTTACTGTCTCATATTTGTTCCCCACTATTTTTTTTACTAAATGTTCTGATTTTATATAATTATTGTTTTTCTAGACTAAATTTGACTGAGTTACCCACTAATCTAGTTTATGATATAATTTTTGTCATAGTTTATAATCATATTTTTGTTGTTGTTGTTTTTCTTGAAGTTGTCTGTATTAAGTAGACTGTGTTTAACACACAAAAGAGTGATTATCAGTTCAGACACACAGTTATAGAAATTCTACAGATTATTATTATATTTTTATTTTTTTTTCTGCGATGGTAACGGATCGGTATCTGATCTTTTAAAAAAAAATTATTATTAAAATAAGGCCATAATATTTTTGACTCATGGCTGAAGTTAAGTTTCTCCAGCTCTCCCAGGTTGGCAAAAATGCATCTCAAAATGCATCAGATTGAGGCTTTAATTAATTTATAGGCTATTAGGCGTTATATTTATATGGATGGATGTGCTTTTTGGAGCTTCAAAAACTGACACTATTCAATACCATCACAAAGCTGGAAAGAGCTGAAAGAAGAAAGTCATATACATATAGGATGCTTTAAGGGTGAGTAAATTATGGGATAATTTTCATTTTTGGGTGAACTAATCCTTTAAGACCAAAAAAAAAATTAAGATTAAAGATCAGCCAGAGTAACCACTGTAACTCTGTGGCTGGGACATGCTGTTATACATACCTGCTACATGCACTTGTTTATTTGTAGTGAAATGGTAGGCATCTGAGGTGCACTATTGTCATCCCTCATGCTCTCCACCCATCTTCCTTCTTCTGTCTTGCAATCTGTACGCCAACCATGCTGTTCTTCATATCAAAGTCTCATGATGAGAATTTTTGGGGAGATCACTATCAGGAGATTTATCCATGTCTTGCATCTGAACACACCTCCTTAAAGGTTCTCTTAGCCATGTGGGGCCAAAATGTTTTGGCCACATACAGCAACCACTATCGAGCTCCCTGTCCCCTAAACACTGTATAAAAAAACGCGAAACTCTGTAGACACCACAGGTCTCAGACAAGTTGGCAACAAAAACAATTGTGTCAAATCTTGAGCCATTTAAACCTGACAACAATGTTCCAGCCAAATCACTGGCAAGATGATTGCACATGAAGTGTGTGTGTGTGTGTGTGTGTGTGTGTGTGTGTGTGTGTGTGTGTGTGTGTGTGTGTGTGTGTGTGTGTGTGTGTGTGTGTGTGTGTGTGTGTGTGTGTGAACTAGCGAGAACTCAGAGAAGCATCAGGAAGTTCTAAAAATGGCCGACATACTGCTCAAAGAGACTGGCTCCCTACGAACAAATTAAAAAATAAGAAGGATAAATTCGGATAAAGAATGAAGAAATTGGTTCAATAATCTACATTTGAGCTTTTAATCATGGCCAGAACTCTGTGGATAAGGGCTTCCAGTTCTAACATTATACAATATTATTCAAATGCATGATCCCTATCAGTTTTGCAGTAGATGTAATATCAGTAAGGACTTTGGCACAATCTGAAAAACCAAACCGATATGTCTGGTGGTTGTTTCTTTAGTGCTGCAAACCCAAAGGTTTTACTGGCTGAAAAATTTTAACTGTCACTTGCTGGTAAAAAATGAACATTTTCAGCTTCTAAATAGGCTATCATGGTCTTTTAGCAGCTTTGATTTGTATTTGGTGTTAAAGAAGTATATTTCATGCTCAACACTTATCTTCACATTACATCACATTTCACATTAATCAGCATTGGCAGCACTCTTCGAGGTTGCCAGTAGCTTTTGTTTGTGTTGCTGTCCTGAGCGTTGATGTCCAATTACCAAGCTATAGCAATAAAGGCCTTGTCACTTCTCCAAAGAGTAGCGCCTTGGATGTTTGTTTATTTTTATATTTGAACTATCGTTGGTCCTACATTCAATGAATTAATTCACATTTGATACATCCATTGTAAAAGTTATTATTAGGCAGAAAGTTTGTTGATTTCAGTTATTCAAGTTATTCAAGTTACAAGTTATTTCAATAATTCAAGCCACTTTGTTTCAGATCATTATTATTATTTAGCATATGTTTGTCCTTCACAAGATTATTCACCTGTGTTTATTCACAATATGTATGCATTTTGGATGATCGAAGTTTGCGACCTACAAGCTGTATGCCTGTTGAGATAAGGACATTTAACAAAGTCCCTGAAGTTTTTACACACGCTTATTCTGTCCTCTCTGTTGCCTGTTTTATTGTTGCATATAAATAAATAAACAATTTAGCCTATGTGTGTGTAATGTATAATATATATGTATGTATAAACGAAGAACGAAAAGGTGCCTTAAACACTTAACTTAATAGTGGTTAAATTAAAACAAGACTAATTATATTGATAATATATTTATATTTGATTTACCTAATATTCAATTTATTCATTACATGGATTGCCTGCGTTAACCGTAAATTGGGATGAACCTGGGAACAATTACCTGTTAAGATAAATTCATCTTTGTCCCTTCTGGCCTTCATACTATTTGGTTACACCGCGTGTGAGGGCGCTTCTAAGGAATTCTGGCTCATGTAAAAGAATCTTACATGCTCGAAACCAAATCCTGAAACTATACCCATATATAAAACTGGAGATAGACATACCTCTTCAAATTATAAGCCCATTCTCCCGCTTTCACAGTTTCCCAAATATTGTAAAATTAGTTTACACAAGATTAAATGTATTGATAAAATACTACAGACTAAGCAAGCAACAATATGGGTTTAGAAGTATTAGAACAACCTCACATGTGTTATAAGATTTTGTGGAGAAAACATCTACGCAACAGAAAATAAACAATACACAGTTGGGATTCCAGACTCAAAGCATTTTACTTTCTTTGTTTAGAAAAAGGAAGATTTATAATTTAGAACCTGAAAAAAATGAAGTAGAGGGCAGAGCTCACTCTGGCAGAAGTAATTATTCACAATAAGAAGCATCATATGTTCAAATAGATAATTGCAGGTCACAATTGGTGTGCAGGTAACATGTGGGGTTTTCTTATAAGGCTCTGGACTGGACCTATTGCTTTTTCTGTTATACATTAATGATATATATGTGAGGTTTCCAAAGACTAAAATTGATATTATTTAATATGTAGACAAAATTATTTTGTTTGGTGACAATCAACAACTTTGGATACAATGGGAAAAGAAATGGTACTGATAAATATTGGTTTGATTACAATAAACTAACTTTAAATTTAAGGAAAACAAAATGTGTTGGTATTTGGTACGTTTATCGAATAAAATAGGTAAATGAATGATTAATGAAATTGAAATAGAAAGGGTGTCAGCGATTACTTTTCTTGGAGTGATAATAATTTAATTGCAAAGGGGAACATTAGGAGTTAGAAAATATTAAAAATATGCATGGAACTAAATAAAGATTTCATAAGAGTGATATTGAACAAACTGTTTTTGTTATTCTGCATGGTGCAATGACTGGATTAATATACATTCTTTTTATTTGTTTGTCAAGATTATATGATGAAGGAAGTACAATAATGATTTGACTTTTATTTTTTTAAATAGGATGTTCAAAAAAGGATAGGCATTAATAGCAAGAGCTTCAGCCTACACCTGTTTCAGATTGCTGTAAATATACTGCTGTCTAACTCAACTGGTGTCTCAGAGACTAGTTGTTGTCCTAGAATTATCTACAAAGCGGCGTACCGGCCATAGCTGTCAACATTAACATTGAACCGAGGGAGGAATTCCCGATTCCATCCCCAAACTGAGGGATTTTTTTTCTCTCACGATTCATAAGCACCAACTTTAAAAATAATGCACTAATCATTAAAAGTCTAAATAAATTGACAACTAGCCTACATATGTGTGCGAGAGAAAAGCAGACTGATATCATAGAGAATGTTTAAATACTAATATCAGCTAACAAAGGGAAACGGAGGCGAAAGCTACGCGCGACCAGAGCGCACGCTGACGGATCAGCCTTGTTCATTCTCGGCTGCGTCCGCGGCAAGTGGACAAGCTTTGGGTGGCGCAGACCGCCAACTGCGCCGACACCTCGTTTCACTTAGCTGTGTCCTGTGTGGACAGCTTTTTTTGTAACAGCAGCGCGGCGTGCGGCACCGCATGATCAGCATCCGAGGATGAACGACTTCAAGCCTGAATCTGGCCAAGCGTGTATGTCTCACACAATCAGAGTGTAAAAATACGTTGCCTGCATACAATTTGGGTGGACTGAACCATTTTATGATAATTGAGAGGGGGAGAGGGGCCCACAGACGTTTGTGTTGAAACAGCATAGAGTAATTTAAAGTTAATAATTTTAACAATCAAATATATATATTTTTTTAACCACAATTTTATTGTGTGTGACGTACGCGTTGCCTGGATACAATGTTATGCGTTGCCTGGATACGGAGAGTGAAACAACACAGTTTTTTACCTTTATCTTTATTTCTATTCCCTTTAATTGATCGTTATACTTTGTAATGTGCCTGTGCTGATGTTTTGTGGATTACCAAGCAAACGAAGATATTCATCAAGAGTTGTCCTGATAAAGAGAGTGGGTAAAGCGTCAAACTAAGGCTACATTCAGTGTAACCTACATTTAAAAACGAGCTCCTCGAGGATTAACGGACTCTGCAACTAACGTTACCTGACTCTGAGACAAAGAAAGGAAGGAGGAAACTTTCTGGGGAAGCCGTAAAGTTGAAACTTTCTTCGCTCTTCGGAGGATCGTTAAATGAAACTACTCTGGCGATCCTAAAAATAAGACCATGAATGATTTCTTCGGGAAAGAGTTCATGAAACTGAAAATAAAGGCAGAAATGGAGCGCGCTGTATTAAAGGCAAGGGCGGCAGCTTTAAGGGAGAAGTTAGCTCTAGAAAAGGAAGAAGCAGATTGGCATGCAGAAAAAAGATGCAGGGAAGCTCAGCAGCAAGCAGAAGAAATGCGACGAGAAGCGGAGTTTGACGTTGCGATAAAGGCTAAAAAGGAGATGCATGCAATGCAGACTGCTCTTGCAGAGGCCGATGCAAAAATTGAAGTTTTGCAACGATATGAATACACACAAGCAGCAGAGAGCATTATAGAAGACGATGAACAGATCGCTGAAACAAAGGTGAACATAACATACCAATCACAATACACCCCAGTTATGCCCAAGCTTGAAAACAAGGTTCATCTAACGTTAGCAACCCCAACGATGGACCTGTGCTTGATAGCCTATGCAAGGCTATTATATTTAATAATTATATCAATATCGTATTCATTTATTTATTATTAATTTATAAAAAAAATATATGTTTTATAATGTATTTACTAGTATAGACAACAAATAGAAAATTATTCTTATTAATAAATTCTTGGTAAGCCCAAAATAGAGACATTTTTGCAAATGTATCCATTCATTAAAATTTTAGAATCTGCACTTTTTTCTTTAAAGTAATTTTAAGGACCAAAAATGTCCCATTTTTTTTTTTTCGAAAAATCAACCACACATAGATATAACATTGAGACTATCAGAGACTATCCCACAAATCTCCATCAACTGAGAGATGCTATCCTTAATCAAAATGGGCCAACATTTCTAAAGAATGCTTTCAGCACCTTGTTGAATCAATGCCATGTAGAATTAAGGCAGTTCTGTAGGCGAAAGGGGGTCAAACACAGTTTTAGTATGGTGTTCCTAATAATCCTTTAGGTGAGTGTGTGTGTGTATAGAAATATATATAAATTACATTTTCCACCTTTTCTCTCAGCATTCGCCAGAGTGCACCTTACATGGGACACCCACAGCAACTTTTTTAATATTTTTGTTATTCTAAGTCTCTAGATGCATTAAAAAAGTAATCATATTTTGCCATTTTACAATTTAAAATATCTGTTTACTATTTGAATATTTTTTTAAAACGAATTTATTCCTGTGATGGCAAAGCTAAATTTCTAGCATCACTTCAAACAGGGCAGGTGTAGTATAGCCTGAAATTACATGTAATTTCATAGGAAAGTGAGTTACCAGGTGCCAGAATTTGTTCTTTCTCAGTTATTTACACTTGAAGTCATTTTCAGTGGAGTGCAGTTCTTAATGCATTTTAACCCAAGTTCCTGTGTCATGTTAGTTTTTAACATGTTTTTAATAATTAGCACCAGTTTAAGTTCTCACTCCCCACGTCTATTGGATCCTTGGCTCAGCTGTTTTAAGCTCACCTGTCTAATGCTATTTTCTAGACATGAGAAAACTACCCACTACCTCTCCTCTCTTTCATTCTTCATGCACTAGGTTTCAGCCATACAGTCTGCCCCAATCCTAATCCCTGATGACCACACTGAAAGTGTTAGGCTGTCTGCGATGCACCATTATGTTTATGTATATATGTATATGTATATATATATATATATATATATAGCACACACACACATATATATATACACACACACACACACACACAATGTGTCAATAAGCAGCTAAATGTTTTGGTAGTGTGAGTATCATCCTGGCCTGCACATTTGACTTCCTCTCGATCACAAACCAGCAGCACTATGACTCTACACAAAAGACAGTGGACGTGTTCACATCAGATGTTAATATAACATTCACAACATATACCATGGCACAAAATGATTACCATATTCAAACAATTCAATGGTACGACTCATGAGGTTCACACCTAGAAAAAAAAATGACGTGCATGGTCGAATTTGCAAGATCTGTCCATATGTCCTTACGGACATGTTTCAGTAAAGTCTAAAAATAAATTGAAATGTAAGTTTAGTTTACTGTCAAATTTGGATTTTCAATAAATCACTAATCGAGTAGCATTGTTCCTATCATCTCTGCCTAATATCTTGGGAAAGTTCACTAGACACTTAGTGCAGAGAATAGTCAGACGAAACAACCTGCTTTCTCTGAAGAACATCACCAGTGTTTGGAGCACACTTAATGACAAGTAGCCACGTGACGAACGAAAGGGAACAAGTTCGGGGGTATTTTACAACTAAAGCCCTGTTTTAGTATTGTCCTCATGAAACAGAATAGAGCTAACAGAATTCTAACAATGGTCTGTCACCAGAGTTTTGCATTTGGTGCTCAAGCACCTCGCAGCCTCAGAACTGCAAGCACAGGTGCACGGGAACAATCATTCATAAAAACGTATAAAACTTCAGTTTACCAAGTACTGGAAATTAAACAGATCAGTGGCCTGGGGTGATCACTGATATGCTCACACAATATAAACGTGGCAAAAGATGCTTTCCAGCAGGTACTTTATTCGGAGTTTCTGTCCGAGTCCACATAATTGCTACTGTTCAAGTTTGCCGTCGGAATCTCAGCTACAATTCAGTTACCAATGAATTCGCGCACGTGAGACATGAGCAGATTCTACACAAAAATTGACACTCCGAAACAGATGACAATCTTGAGATTCTTAATATTTAGACTCCAAAAATGTTGCACTTTTGACAAACAGTAAAAGATATTTTAGTGTTGTGTGGTAAGGTTCTGCAGTCCTGTGTAAACTACAACGGCACGGAAGTTTTGATTTATTTATTTTTATTCAGCGTTATCGTGTGGTGTGATGCTGAGCACAACAGAACAGTCTGAATCTGCTCGTTTAAAAGACCTTGCTCGCCTCATCGTCGTCCAATTGCAAAACGGTTTTCACAGGATGAATTTTGAGTTTGTAAGCTTTCGAATGATACCTAATCTATGATGATTACTAAAATATGTGACTATGAAAAAAAGGCTATAAAAAAAGCAGCGGCAGTCCTTTACAATAGCCGCATGACAGCTGAAATGAGAACCTGTTACTCCAAAATTCCACTTCTGAAATTCTCGCCCTGTACCAATCCACTTGAGAAGACCATAGCATTTTGGCACAGATGACCAGCAACCCATGAGAGATGATCGCAAAACCTGTAATATGTCAAATTTGACCATGTGGTGGGTTTACCACATTGCATTGCACATATGTTCAAAACACCATGGGACCATGATATCTTAAATATCATGGCTTTACCGTGGCACATGCCCAAGAAAAGCCTGATATTACTAGGATGCTATCAAAAAAAAAAACATGGTTATACTATGCAAGTAAATTATCATTATTTCGTCTACTCAGTCAGCCCTTAAATGTAAATAAAGTGCTTTTAAGCACTTTATATGTCTAAGCGTGGTGATTCTGGGCCAGAATAAGTTAGACGCTGGACTTGAAGTTATGTCGAATGTACAAGGTCTAGCTCTGCAGGACTGTGCTATGGTTGACTGATGTGCTCTGTTTTGTTCTTTCTCTCTTTTTCACCACAAAGCAGCCAAGCAACTGTCAGACCCCCGAACAAGTGACATATGTCAACCCACCTCAGAGAATCTCAGAGAGTCCTGCATACATGGATGGCAAACCCATCTTAGGTATAACTCTACATTTACAACCTCCCTTTGTGATATGATTTGTCCCTTAAAGGAATTTTACTTTATTCATGTTTTGACCCCTGTTTTTGCTCTTGACCTTATAGATGACAGGCCAAAAATGGAGTCTGGTACCATAAAGTCTGTATCTCCTGGGCCTAAGCCTTCAGAGTCCTCTTTAGAGAAAGAGAAGCCCCAAGTCTTCCATTATTAGCCCCTTCTTCTCCAGAGGTGGCTTCCGATGTTGCCTCCCATACGTCAAGTGGCTACATTAAACCCACTGCTGCAGGCGAACCAGGCGAAACCACTAAGGTCATTAAGGTCATCTCCGGCGAGGAATCTCTTTCTGTAGCTTCTCCCAGATTGTCTGCTCTCACCCTCACCGTCTCTCAAAGTGGTAAATGGCCTTGCGGAGTCTCAAACTCCCTTATCAAGCTATGAAGAGCCTGAGGTCCAGGAAGGCCTAAAGATATCATTGTCCAGTGAGGTTCAGTTGCCAACCCAGGGTGCGTCATCCACAGTAGAAGTCTGGTCAGGAGGTTCCTGTGACCTTGGAGGAGCTCCAGGCAAAGCCCGTCCTTCTCTAGCTGCACATGTGCCCATAACCCCAACCGTACAGGCCTCTTCAAGCACCTCTAGCACAACTTCTGTCCTTGCACCTCCACCTGGTTTGGCACCACTAGTGCAGTCAGTTGTCCTCGAGGCACCAGAGCAAAACAAGACCTCTGACGATGTCCAACCGAAGGCTCAGGATGCTTCAGAATCACAAACTCAGAATAATTCTAAGAAGTTCATACCATCAGGTATGTGTGCTGACTTGGTTCAGACAAAACAAAAAGTTCAATGATAAATTGCCAATTTTTTGTCTTTTTTTGTGATAGCCCAAGCTGTTTCTGCTGTACCAAAGTCTTGGAAGAAACCAAATGAAGAAATTCTGCTGGTGGAAACACTGCCGAAGGACAATGAGGTGAGAGAGAGTGTGCATGGAGGTTTGACATCAGTGTTAAGGCCTGTTACCACCAAGGACGATAACTAAAGCAATAAATGAAGAGTTCAGATGCAAAAGCCTCTAAATGCCATTTAAATTTTCTTCTAAAATGACCATTTTTATCAAGCTTGTATATATAAGTTCAGTAATTTCACTTAAATGACAATTAATAGGTAATCTCCATTGCCATTTAAGTGAAATTACTGAACTTAAATATACAAGCTTGATAAAAATGGTCATTTTAGAAGAAAATTTCAAATGGCACTTAGAGGCTTTTGCATCTGAACTCTTCAAATATACAATTCTAAAAATCGCTCTAAGCAGTGTCCACACCACAACGATAACTGCACAGAGAAACTGCATTGTTGGAATCTGTTTAAGAACGATTTTTTCAGTTGATGAGCCTAAACTCATTGACAGCCAATCAGAATCCATCCTGCTTTAAGAGCTTGATAATTTAAAGTGTCAGATGATATAACTGCAGCGCATGTTTTCTAGTATAGTCACATTTTATAGTTATCATTCTTGGTAAGAATCGCCTTTATTGTCCTAACATAAGCAAAATTAAATGTCATTACTGAAATAAAAATAATATACAGTATCAGGGAAAAACTAAACTAAAATTAATTCAAAAAAATTTCATGACTCAAAAAACAAAACAAAAAAAAAACACTTTTTAAATTAGTATTGGATTTTATTTTATTTTAATTATTAATGAAAATAACCCAAAAATCCTAAACTAATTAAACCTCTACAGTCCATCTGTATTAAACATGAAAATGCCACCAGATTGCATTGAGAAATGTTATATTTTTAAATGATACCAGTAAGTGTTTTAACTTTGGCAGCCTTAAAATACTACCACTAAGTCTGAAATATAAACAAAATGAATGGAAACTAGAAAACTCTGAAAAATATTTGTAAAATAAAAATAAACTAACAAAGATAGGGAAAACCCTGAAAACGAAATTGAATTACTTTAATTTTTAGTGTTTTTTTATTATTATTATTGATTGTACTGTTTTTAGAATTCTTTCAAGGTTTTCGATTTCTGTTTATTTAGTTCGTTTTCATTTCAGTTCACTTTTTGTTGTTAGTTGTAATACCTTGTCCTTAGAAAAGGGATATTGTAAAATTGACAAAACCCCAGCACCCCATTAAGACAGACTAATAACATTATTATCATAACCCAAATCATTATGCAGTCATTCATCTCACATAACACCTCCAGGCCGTTGTGTAATGCTGCTTTTCTTCGCTCCACATCAGGAGGAGGCCTCAAAGGAGAGCTCTGCTGAAGATGAGATGGTCTCACAGCTAACCTTAGGGACCTACAGCAGCCCCTTTACAGTGCCTGAGCACCAGGAGAAGCTCTCAGAAGAGAAACGGTGAGACTGAAATAGAGCCTTTCAGGAACGGGGTGGAGACAGAGAGCACTGACTGTGGGGTTACGCTCGGGGACAGTAGGGGGTCCATGTGTTCCCCCACTCCACCCATGCAGGAAGGTAAGACGTTTGGCACAGGCACTTGTCTTATTATTTGATCTTATTTTTAGTGTAAATACCTAAAGTCGGCCTGTGGTGAGAAGCAAGCTTTTAATGTTGTCTATTTGGTGTTTTTAATATGCTTTTAGAAAGTCAACACCATTGAGGAGTATTTTCTCCTTGAAAACTGTAGTGAACCAAAGACAGTCTCAAAATGCCTGGTTTGAAAGTCTGGCTGGGTGTTCTG
Organism: Hybognathus amarus; assembly: GCA_030378365.1. Lineage (NCBI taxonomy): Eukaryota > Metazoa > Chordata > Actinopteri > Cypriniformes > Leuciscidae > Hybognathus > Hybognathus amarus. The sequence goes on along the minus strand of JAQIUQ010000314.1, from coordinate 3,671 downwards.
ACTGCCACAAATGACCTTGGAACCAATCACTGTCACGAGTGTGAATCCGAAATAGTGGAATGATCTCAAGCTGATTTGCATATTTATAAGAACCGCGTATACTAAAGTGAGATATGGTGTAATGAATCTAATTTTAGACATGTATCACATTTTTCAAGGAAAATGTTTATTATGTAATTTTAGTGATCAAAGGTTAGTTTAAGGGATATAAATTATTGATTACAGGGGACTTTAACAGTTATCTGACCTTTCATCTTCTTGGAGGTCACATGATTCATATTGATGACTGTTTATCAATAGCCAATAGAGTGCTGAAGTTACGATGTTACTTTTCAGGCCAAACGTGAAGTGAGTTAGCATTTTATTACTCTCTGTTTCCTCGCTCTAAAGTTTACCTGGGATTTTTGAATGGCGTTTTCCCTAAATCTACCTGAAATGAGGTCTGTGTCATGAGCAAAGCCTGTAAATATTTTAGCGCTTCCATCCTGACATGGACACAGCGACAGCCTGTTTGTGTCTTTTTTTTACTTTATTGGTGTTCTGATTGTGTTTTCAAAAAAACTTTATATAGGGCTTCAAAATGGATAAATGTATTTTGGATTAACTTGTAAAGATTATCTTGATAGACAAAACGTGTAAGGGTCACAACTTTTGTTAAACACAGATCTTATTTTTTGTGATTTTCCAAAAGTCTATGGGGGAAATGCATAGCTTTTCTATTCGAGGGAACCGCATGCGCCGCTTAGCTTCCAAGTTGTCCTACAAAGTGACGTCATCACTTCGGCACTCTATAGTCTTTGGTTTACAGCACAGCCTTGCTATTGCTAGTCAAGTTTTGATTTCATAGAGTCCTTTTTAAAGTTTTTTGTTGTTTTTGTTGTTGTTTGTTTCACCAGAAAGCACCTTACAATTTGATCGAATTTTTGTTGATGCTTTCAGTTTACTATTCTGAATAAATTCTGCAATAGATTTAGTCTTGTTAACATAGTTTACCTATATTTTTGCTGTGCTTTTTCCTCACCAGGTCTTGCGCAATCTAATGGAAGGAGACAGTATGACAGGGACTTCCTGTTGGGCCTTCAGTTCATGCCGGCCTGTGTGCAGAAGCCAGAGGGACTGCCTCAAATCAGTGATGTGGTGCTAGACAAGGTGTTATTTTGATACCAGCATTCAAATAAATGCATGCACTAGTATGAACTTTCTACTTTGCTCAAAGAATCCTGAAAAAAATGATCAGTTTCCACAAAAATATCAAACAGCACAACTGTTTTCCAAACACTAAACATTGAAATTCAACTTTACCATCACAGGAATGAATGACATTTTTAAATATCTTAAAGCTCAAAAACAGTTTTACAATAGTACTTTACTTCACAGATATCAAATATCCTATTGCAGTGAGTGGACAGTCCAGAACCAGTCTAAAATAGTCTGACAGATACACATGATGATCAGGTGCTTTGTTGATTATAGTGTGCAAACACATGGTTTGGAAAGCCCGATTCATGATATACTCACTACTTAATACATTTCTGTAAATTAAAAAAAAAAAATTAGGGACTGCAGCTTTAAGCTCATAATTATGCAGATAAGAATCCTAACCCAGGTTTTACAATGTGAAACCTCACAACCTGACTACTCAGTTTAACAGGGCGATCTTATTAATTTTAAGTGTCAAAAGCACATTCTACTTCCTAATAAAAACTTGCAAGTACGGACATTACGTTTTCCTCTTTTGCTGCTTAAAACTTGAAGAGTACAGTACAAGTATGTTCCCCTGACTTCAAAACTTAGGGCCAGGAAAGGCTGATCTCAAACCAGTTTCTCACATACTGATTGTGATAAAGACACAGATAGGTGCAGCTAGTCCAAGATCAGCATAAGCGGGAGGGGAGGGACATCTGGGGTTTCATTCATGTCACAGCTCTGTTTCTCACTGCGCCCCCTGCTGGATAAGTCATGGAAATCGCCTCTTCTGTTTCAGATTCACCAAAACAAGCTGCCGCTGAGGTCCGTGGACCCCAGCTTGATTTCCAGAGGTGCTCCCCAGGATTTTACTCCCGCTTTTGTTGACTTCAGCAGGCAGATGCCAGGAGGCCGTGGAGCCCCAGTGAGTTATAATAACTTGTATGCTTTATTACAGACCAAAATACGAAAGAAATAGTTTTCTCACACATAATATCCTAATCTATTAACCCCTTCAGGATCATATCTGGGTCATGTGTCAGCCCAAAAACAAAAGAAAGAATTCATGAATTGCAATTTTCATAAAGTAAATAAAACCTATTTTTAGGGCCATTATGATGTTATTTTCATAGCAATTAACCACATCCCAAATTCTCATTAATGCATTAGTGAAAAAAAAATCCTGTTACTGCAATATTGAAATCATAAATTATATATCAAATATTATTATATATAAAATATATATTAATGCCTTTTATGTTGATTTAATTTTTTTTTGTATTTCAATAAAGAATCACCAATTTGCTAAAAAAATATTTGAGATAAATTAAAAAAACAACATCCATTTAAATTGTTATAAATTAAAATGTGCTTGATTTTGCTAAATATTTTATATATATAAATATTTTGCAAAATTTAAAGCACATTTATTTTATTTATATATATATATATATATATATATACACACACACACACACACACACACACACACACACACACACACACACACACACACACACACACACACACACACACACACACACGGGGGGGTCACGACTAATCACATCCAAAATAAAAGTTTGTGTTAATATAATATGTGTGGGTGCACTGTGTATAATTATTTTGTATATATATAAATACACACGCATGTACGATATTTAAGAAAATATGATTTATATATACAATATTTATATATTATAAGAATTATATATATATAAATATATATACAGTATATATATGAAAATATTTCTTAAATATATACAAGAATGTGTGTTTATTTATCTACATAAAATAATTATACACAGTGCACCCACATATATTATGTAAACAAAAACCTTTATTTTGGATGCGATTAACCACGATTAATCATTTGACAGCCCTAATATATATATATATATATATATATATATATTTTTTATTTTTGATTTATAAATAAGATTCACTCAGCTATTTTCTACATTTTAAACTGACACTGTACAACACTTTATCCGTAGCTTATGCATGTGCGACGACCCTCTCACGCAAGATCATTGTAAACGTGATCGATGACGTTCAGCTCAAGAAGTCAGAGAATGCCTGGAAACCTAGGACTGAAGAAAGAGAGTGTCCCAGAAGACCCAGATGCCTGAAAACCCAGGTGTGAATTCTGATCTTTATTGCGTTCATCAATGAGTGTAAAACATTCACAGTAGAAGAAGCACTTCTCCAACTTTGAACTTAATACTGACTGAGTGTCTGTCACGTAGAGGTGATGCTTCTGTTCTTGTCGGGCACTGGATTTGTTTGCTGCGCCTCCCCATATCCTCCTGAGTCCTGTTTTGTCTCTTTAGAAAGCGTTCTAATTTTGCCTCAGGTCTGTTGTTTAAACGCTGTTAAGTCTTGCTGTGTTGGCAACCTGTTTTCTGGCACTAAATTTGTTCTGCAGTTTCTAGCATTTTGAACAAGCTCACACCCCAGATGTTCAATCATCAGCTGATGAAGCAGGT
>JAQIUQ010000312.1:227500-523073 GCA_030378365.1 Hybognathus amarus | reverse complement strand
AAAAATTCACTTCAGTTCAACTTTCTGAAGTATGAATTACCAACCCCGATCTCACGGCAATTCGTACGTATTTTCAGAGGTGGCTGATTTGTATGAATTCATACAACCTCTTAGCCTGGGTTTCCCCATTCTGCTTTGCCGCAGCGTGATTTTATTCGTGCTGATAGGCAGTCTGAATACCATGAACCAAATTTTCCCCTGAAATAGCCAATCACAGAACGGGAAGGGAGCACAGGCGCATTTGCTTAGACGTACAGGCGCATTTAATAGACATTCGTAGCACCCAATAATACGGCTCTGGGCATTCGTAAACCACACACTCTAAATACGACAAATTTAACATGTGGTTTCCAGACCACGTTTCATTCTCAATGATACGTGGTCTGTCTGCGCTCAGCCTAACAACCTCTGCTAAATCGTACATATTTTACAAGTTGCACAATTCGTATGAATTTGTACTAAACCTATTTGGGGTTTCAGACAAATCGCATGATTTAGCCGCATTATATTCGCCCGCACAAATTGGTCGTGAGAGACTTTGGAATTATCATTGCAGTAAAAATGCAAGCACAGTAAAAGGTTTTTGCCACAAACTCAACCTCGACAAGAAATTTTGTTACGTTTTAATATCAGGAGATATCGTGGCACAAGATCTCGTCACACCCCTAGTAAATAAATTAAATAAATAGAAAAGGAGCCCATGCTATTTATTTAAATAAAGTTTGCAAATCTAACAAGTAAAAAAAAAGTACTCTGATCCCCTAACACACTTTGCTTGTAACGCTTCACCCCCAGCTCTGCTCTTTGAGTTGAATACAGCCAGACCTTCAGTTTAGTGTCTAGTTTAGTGATTGTCGCCTCGGCAGAGCCAGTGACAGAAAACATTCCCAACCTCATTCATCAAGCAGTTTTTTTGCTCAGAGCATCTCAAAATCCTCTCTCCTTTCCTGTCATATACATTTTCTAACTTACCACGGATGTTCCTGAGGGATTCTATCTTGCATTGACTACAAGAGAATGCAAATGGCATACACATGCATGAATCTGGGACAAGATGGCCATGACCTGCAGAGGCTCCCACTCTCTCTCTAGCCTGGGAGTCTGGGGACTCAGAATTCTCCTCTGATGGAGCTTAATTAGACCAACTCGGTTGCCTGGAGAAGTGTTCAGCGCTCGACCTTTCTTAAAGGCAAGCGACCGGTGCGTGTTCAACAGGCCACAGGAAAAAGAGCAGCACCAAGGAGGTTTCTGACAAGCCCAACTAGGAGATGAGGTGGAGATGGAGAAGGCATTCGAGTTTGTGCCCCAGGCAGACAGTGTCTCGTCTAAAGATACTTTGAGAAAGGCGTGTCGCCAAATGTACGTTTTATCAGATATTCCTACTGTTAATGATTAAAGAGAGACTGTGCCAGGTTTTGCGTTCTTAATAAGAGGGTTTAAAAACAGGCAAAGTGAAAACATACAGTATTATTTTAGATGATAGCTATGTTTAAATGCATCCTTAATATGACTGAAAGAAAAAGTACTTGTGTAAGCAATTTACACGACAACGATATGCTTAAAACAAGTTTTCCTTCGAGTTTTCCGCATACAGACGACTCCATTGTCAAAACGATCCCCATTTGCACGGATCCACGAAAACGATTAAAAAATGCTGTATTCTGCTGCCAGGCCATTAGATGGTGATGAAACACTATATACGTAGACTGAACGTAATACGCATGACATCATCGTCTTCAGAGTTTCACATTTTTTTTGTTTACATGGAGACAGTTTTCAAAAACTTGCACTTCGAAAACCCGTTTTCAGGCACTCAAAACACTGCTGTCATGTAAACGGACAGCTGAAATTCAAAAGAAGTTGGTAACACTTTTTTTGATGGTTCCTTTTGAACATTCTGTTGACTATAAATAACTTTGCAACTACATTTCATTTAAGGCCGTGTGTCCACCAAAGCGTTTTTAGCCAGCTGAAAACGCTAGACGCTCTGCTGAAGACGCCTTGACACCGAAACAGGTACAGGGATGATACACACACACAATACAATGTAACATTAACAAAAACCGAACCAGGGGTGCATTTCCCGAAAGCATCGTTAGCCAACTATGGTCGCAAGTTCCGTCGTTATCAGCATAGTTCAACGAGTCGGTGTTTCCCGAAACAATCGTTTCCAACGAACATTCGCAAACAGCATCGCAAAGTTGTGTGGTTTGAACGACAGCTCTCGACCTGTGGTTAGAGGCATGGTTTCTATATTGCATCACATTTGGAGGTAACAAATCCTTATCTTGAGCAAAATAAGTAAGATGACATTCAGTACAACCGGTGCCTTTTATTTAGAATGCATACAAATGTAATTTATGTCTTTTAGTCTTTCAAAAGATTTAAAGTACCGATTTTGAAGAATTCGCATGTGCGAATGTGCTCTACTATGTAAGAACAAGACACATATTGAGTCTGGTAATAAAGCAAAACAACTGAGAACAATTAGAAATAGTCCTCAGATGACATGTCTGTAATTTATATTAAAAAAATCTAGCGTTAATTGGATCTCAAATAGTTTCATTAAAGTAGTTATTACTCCACCACGTGCGAAAACAACGTGGTTGAACGATACTTTGTGACAGTGGGTTTCGGGAAACAGTCGTGCCTAGCTAGTTGATTTCTCCAACGATGCATTGTACTATGGTAGTGAAGCAGCATAATTTTGCATTTGAATGGCTTAAATTACAATATCTATTTTCTCCAATTTAGTCTGCTAATATTTCTTGAATGAAGCCAGATGTTCACATCTATAAAAACAAGTTTAAGTAGAGAATCGTGTATGCGTGGGCTTGTGTGTGTGGTTTTTCATTGTCTTTTCTCTGCATGGATGTGTCGAGACCTTGACTTCATCAAAGTTGCTAACTGTGTGCTGTGGCTCTAATAGCTCGCTCTTCAATAGTGTGGCACAGGAGATGTCAGATAGAGTATGTCAAGCATAAAGAATCAGCAGAGCCGCTTCCAGGTCTCTCAATTACACACCCTCATCAGCTACTGTTACCACTGCTTTTTAAACCAAACCACTTCTTTGTCATACAATGCCTATTTTTAGGAAAAGAGTGCAGTGGTGCTGATGGTCGTGCAAATTCAAAGCTGGAGCAGGAAAAGGTTTTCTCACGTGATCGTCTTGTACGTAATAAGTAATCCTTTGAAGGTGGGACAGGCCTGTCATCCTATAAATCATCCATAGGCAAGTATAGCTTTCTGGCAGCGCGGCCAGGCACCGTTCTCATTATCCGGTGTGGGCTTGCCGCTGGAGAAGAGCAGTGAGGTGAGATGCTTTGATAAAAATACTTCACAAATTCGCCGTCACTATTAGCGGCTTCTCGCTCTCATGAGAATGTGAATGAGGAGAGGGATGAGGAAAAACACACTGTGGTTTTAGCACCGATAAATTGATTTAAAGCCGTATCAAAACATGACGAGCTTTTTACAAGTGTCATGTACTTTTACGGAGAGGGAACCATTTTCCAGCTCTGTGCTTTGCTCATCAGTTTCACAGCGCACGCAGCAGAGCAGAGGTGATTACTCTTAGAGAATTAGATTTAATCACTTAAAATGCTGAGGGAACCGTTCTTGGCCATTATACTGCTCTTAAAGTTTGCTTTGTTTATTCCCCATTGAACTTTATTTAATGAGTTTTAATGTTAGCCTGGAATACTTTTTGTTTCAAAGTATAAGCATTTACTTAAACATACATTTTTACTTATAAAATAAAAAGCTTTATATATATATATATATATATATATATATATATATATATATATATATATATATATATTAGGGGGTGTAACTCGACACCCTCATGTCACGATTCCGATCATTACTGAACTCTCCACACAATATTAATTGCGATACTCCTTGGTACTGTTGATTAAAATGTCAAATTTGGTAACATTAGGGGTGTAAATTAATAGGCTTGGCCGCCGTTACACGATGGAAAACACAGATATTCTGCGTTTTGCCCTCTCATTTAGACGAAAACAGCGTTTTTATCACTGAAAACGATTATTTCTAAAAACTCCGGGCAAAGTGGATATTTTTGAAAACGCCGGATATTTGTTGTTTGTGCGAACCGGGAGAAACGGCATTTTAGGTTCTCTCTTGTCAATTCCAGGATTCTGATTGGCTTGCATGGCTTTATCCTTAACCCTACACTGCCGCCTTAGGTTTGGCATAGTTATGATGGCACTTTACGGCGTATTTATGCGGGTGTGTAAACGATGTTATTTTGAAAACGGGAGAGGGGAAAATATTCGTTTTGCTAAATACCCAGCTTTGTGTAAACGTGGCCTTGGACTTCCAATCCACAGGACAATAGTGACACCAGAATAAAAATAATTATGTTTCTGAATCTGAAAATACTAAATTATTTTAGTCGAATATGCTTGCAATCTGTCACTGACTGTAATTAAAATAATGTAGGGCACTTTTTACTGGTAAAATACGACATTTGTCATTATCAGATACCCACTCAAATTCCCCTCTTGCATTATTATACATTATATTCAACATTTACATAGTAGTTTAGTAGTGACGTTAAAACTCTGACAACTCTGATTTTTTTCTCTCACACAGTAAGTTTTATTGTAGGTTAACTATACTTTTAGGTGAACTATATGCTGTCGATTTATAGTATTGATTTAGTCCATTTAGTTTGAACATTCATGTAATATTGAAAATGATAAAAGCACACATCAGAGTGTTAAAAATCTAAAATGAATCACTTTATTTGGGTATTTTTGTGATAAAAATGGTAAAAATGGCACATGAATGTAAAGGAAAAGCGTCAGTTGTATGACGGCATCGGGATCGTCCATCTAACCATTTAAAGGTACCCTAGAAGGCGGATATTGACGTATGGTTCCTTACCATAGCGTCAGTTGAAATGACGTCTCCGGGATGAGACTGTGTTAATCTGTTTAGCATCATTAGTCCAGTCTTCAGTGTCACATGATCCTTCAGAAATCATTCTTATATGCTGATTTGATGCTCAAGAAGCATTCTTATTATTGAAATCAGTTGTGTCCTTGATGAATAAAATCAGAGACTATTTATATAGAGACATACCACTTCCTCAATTCTTAATACAAATGTATAGGGAGAACCCGTAACACCAAAGATGGCGGTTGTATGCAAATGCCCCGCCCCTCCCACTGGACAGCCAATCATCTGCTTTTAATGGTCAAGACAAGCTGGGAAACATTTAAATATGGCGGCAGATTTGATGTGTGCATTGTGTAAATATCAGAAATCCCAAGTCTCCCAGAAGTTCCGGGTGTCTCCTGCAGATTGATAGCGGCTCGCTGATTCCCGCAAATTAGTTAAAATCTCCCGGAATCTGAGAGCGAGCAAGCAAGAGCGCGCATTCAAACTGTGCAGTGCGCATGTGCAGTAAAAGTATAACCTGTGGGAAAACGGCGTTTTAAACCTTATTTTAGGGCAAAGTCGTCAAACTTTTTCAGCGATTTTTATTATATTTTACTGCCATTTCTATACATGCAGTTTTTTTGTCCTGGTGACCAGTGAAAGTGCAGTTCTGACTCTCTGCCCATTCATTTAGATAGAGCCTGGTCTTGTTAAGTCCGAAATAGCTGCCCGGAGGCGTTGCCAAGATGGTGGCCGAGTGGCATGACTTGCCTGAAAGTGTGTGTGTGTATATATATATATATAGTATATATATATATATATATATATATATATATATATATATATATATATATATATATATATATATATATATATATATATATATACTGTATATATGAGCCCAGCTCTCATCCTTTAACGTCACATAAAACGCTATATGACAAAACGGCGCTATACAACGCACATGGCACCCTTTATCGTTAATATAACACACGAACCCAAGACGTTATAAATCCTTAAGCGTGAATATGACACGCAGACCCTACCCCACACCTAAACTTAGCCCTCACAGGACGTGTTATATTAACGAGAACGGGTGCCATGTGCGTAGTATAACGCCGTTTTGTCACATAACGTTCTATATGACGCTGAAGGATGAGAATGCTTGTGTATATATATATATACTGTATATATATATATATACTGTATATATATTGCACTGACCCCCCAAAACGTAGGTTTCAGGTCGTTATTGATGGCTTATTAAAGGACCTTAATAATCTGCTTCATTTTACCACTAGAATCAGGTGGCATAAATCTACAGTCTTGTCTCCTAAATAAATGTGACCAAGTTCAGTGCAAAAGCAGCTTTTTTTCTTTCGTTCTCTCTAACAAGGATGAACTAATACTGCATGAAGACAGACATTTCTGGCATGCTGTTCATTAGGTGAGACAGTGTTGTGACACTCTTGGCCCTCTGATGGCCTTCCTCATTCTACATGCCAGTCTGAGCTCTAAATGCTGAAACCGCTGCAGGAAACAAAACCGTCTCTGACTCGACAGCCGTGACAAGGGGTTGGCCTTATCAAATTGAGATGGAATGCTAATTGTGAGGCATTTCACAGAAAATTTGTGGTGCTTTTGAGCAGACATTTGATACAAACTGCTTTGCTGTACAGAAGATTGCATCTTTTATGTGTGATGCACAAAATCAGCTTCAGCAAACTCTGCTTTCCCTTTGCCACTCTCACTTTTGAACAGTTTTCAGCAGATATTTCCACCCATCGCCAATGGCATCTGTGGGATTTTGAGTACTTTTGACTTGGGGGAATTTTTTTTCCTTATTACAGCAAGACAGAGAGCTTTTCCACTATAAATGATATGGCCAACCCGGGCAAATTCTGTGTAGTTATATTGTAATATTGATGTACACTTACCTAAAGGATTATTGGGACACCTGTTCAATTTATCATTAATACAATTATCTAATCATCCAATCAAATGGCAGTTGCTTCAATGCATTTAGGGTGTGGTCCTGGTCAAGACAATCTCCTGAACTCCAAACTGAATGTCAAAACGGAAAGAAAGGTGATTTAAGCAATTTTGGGCGTGGCATGGTTGTTGGTGCCAGACGGGTTAGTCCTGAGTATTTCACAATCTGCCTAGTTACTGGGATTTTCACCCACAACCATCTCTAGGGTTTACAAAGAATGATGTGAAAAGACAAAAACATTCAGTATGCAGCAGTCTTGTGGGCGAAAATACCTTGTTGATGGTAGAAGTCAGAGGAGAATGGGCCGACTGATTTAAGCTGATAGACTGAAATAACCACTCGTTACAACCGAGGTATGCAGCAAAGCATTTTGAGGTAAGCCACAACACGCACAACCTTGAGGCGGATGGTCTACAACAGCAGAAGACCCCACCGGGTCTGTACCACTCATCTGTAATACAAATAGGAAAAAGAGGCTACAATTTGCAAGATTTATCCAAAATTGAACAGTTGAAGACTGGAAAAATGTTGCCTGGTCAGATGAGTCTCGATTTCTGTTGAGACATTCAGATGGTAGAGTCAGAATTTGGCGTAAACAGAATGAGAACATGGATCCATCATGCCTTGTTACCACTGTGCAGGTTGGTGGTGGTGGTGTAATGGTGTGGGGAATGTTTTCTTGGCACACTTTAGGCCCCTTAGTGCCAATTGGGCATCATTTAAATGCCACAGCCTACCTGAGCATTGTTTCTGACCATGTCCATCCCTTTATGACCACCATGTACACATCCTCTGATGCACCATGTCACAAAGCTTGAATCGTTTCAAATTGGTTTCTTGAACATGACATTGAATTTACTGTACTAAAATGGCCCCCACAGTCACCAGATCTCAACCCAATAGAGCATCTTTGGGATGTGGTGGAACGGGAGCTTTGTGCCCTGGATGTGCATCCCACAAATCTCCATCAACTGCAAGATGCTATCCTATCAATATGGGACAACATTTCTAAAGAAAGCTTTCAGCACCTTGTTGAATCAATGCCACGTAGAATTAAGGCAGTTCTAAAGGCGAAAGGGAGTCGAACACAGTATTTGTATGGTGTTCCTAATAATTCTTTAGGTGAGTGTATGTTGTGTGAGCAAACCTTTTCCCCCATGAGCACCGTATTGTTGAATTGTTGTGCATTTCAGCAGATGTTGACTCTTCAGCACCTCAAATGATGTCTCAAGTGTGGAGCAGTATGCTTCCTTTTTCTCATTATCACATCTATTTTTAATGTTTGTAATGGTGCAACATATTGTTGCTATGCACATACTAACCCTTAAGATTATATGGGTATATAACAGCTTAAGACGTTATGTCCAAGTTTTTTTAGCGGTTAAACTGATCAGTTACAACTACTTTGTTTAAGTTTGGTATTTTTTGGAATAGCACACAATGCCTGACATGTTCTGAGTAATCACACCTATTTCTTTCACAACCGTATGCCTGTTAACTAGCCAATCAGAAAAGTTTTTAGCATGTTCAGACAACACATTCACATCCCAAGACGTCATCTAACTGACATTTTTGACCATACATCAACATCCGGCGTTTTAGGTTACCCTTTAACGTCAGTTAGATGACGATCCTAGGGTGTCATCCAAATGACGCTTTACCTTTAGCGTCAGTTAGAGGATGCGGGTAGGTTTAGATCTGGGATAGCGTTCTCTAACTGACGTTAAAGGGTGCCCTAAAACGTTGGATGTTGACGTATGGTCAATAGCGTCAGTTAGATGACGTCTTGGGATGAGAACTGGCTGGTTCAGACTTGTGGACATTTGTGCGTTGGAAACCGCATATATAGAAGGAGCTACTTTTGGTTTGAAACTTGCTTTACAACCATTAAAAAAGAAAGTTCTGTATTGTATGAATGTGTGTAGTATGAATGCAATTCGGATATATACTCTGTCATTGTCACTGTCATGTGACCATGGTACTTTTCACGTACTGTTTTTTTTACTATATAGTTTTTACTATATAGTATGGATTTATTTGATGTGTTCCTGTGCACCTGCACGGCCCCACACTTCTGATTTCGCACACGCAGAGAAAAATAAAGGCGGGGAAAGCTATTTGATTGCCTTCTAGTGAGTGAATAACTATTAGTTAGAACCAGTAAATGCATTGAACAGGTTTCATAGAAAGAGAATGATAATTCGCTGTTGGAGTATTTCAGTTGTTGTGGTCAGCGTCAGGGAAAGTTACTTTTAAATGCAATGCATTCAAATATTGCATTACTCCCTAAAAAGTAACTAATTGCTTTATTTTAATTTAGTTAAATGGCTTGCTTGTTTTTAAAAAAAAAAAATCTATTAATGGCAAATGTGAAGGCCCTTTCACACCAAAAGTGAAATGAATAAGTCTCTGGCTGAATGAAATGCAAATTCACACCTGCACAGTAAAGTGTAGCTCAGTAGGGACGGGTGTTAAGAACCATTCCAAATTTCCCAAAACTGGTGATTAGATAGAAAACACTTATTTCAAGTCCCTGTGTGTGCATTTTAATGTGAATTTAACCATACATATATTTTCAGTTTCGGTTCTGCCAAACGATTCTGGTTCTTATTCCGGTTCCATTAAAATGATTAAACATTTAATAAAAATAATAATGGAAAGGAAAACAACACAATACTAGGGTTGAGAATCATTTGAGTTTAAATGATTCCAATTCTGCTTAAAAACTTAAAATCATCTACATTTATTCTAAGTCTTATTGCGAAACATTTTAGAACATTTGTGTTCTGAAGATGAATGAAGGTCTACGGGGTTCGTACAGCATGTGGGTGAGTAATTAATGAGTTAATTTTTGGATGAACTATCCCTTTAAAATGCCTCAAATAGGTTTGGTGTGTTTCAGGGGTTTAGATGACAATGAAATGTTTCCTGAAATTATTTAGTATATTGGTCAAATAAAAGAGAAATAGGACTTTGATGTTGAAAACTGCATGGTGTAAGCAGGTTTTGTGTGTACGCTGTACAGGCCTTTTATAAGGGATGTTTTGCTTAGGTGGTTGAACTGTCCACCTAATAGAGACAATTAAGAGAACACGGGTTTGCTGATGTGTCATTATGGACCCTGTTAGAAAAATGGATGAAATAGAGCTTAGATCTTACCTCTAACATCCAGCCCATCACAAAATTAATCTTAATTATCCTTGTCATTGGTAAAATATGGATTCTTGAGTGCTAGTTTGAGAAGCATCAGCCACTTCATCTCTAGATATTACTAGCATCAGCCATTAAAAACTCTATATTGGTTGATCATTATATGGGATCCTTTCATATGCCATTTAAAAGCACTAGACTAGAATAACGTCCTAATGGACTTTCACACTCCCCAACCATCTCTGACAGGCAGACGAGGCATACCTGACTTTGTTGACATTACTTATTAAGGCCGGGGTACAAGATGCTTCTGAAAAGCTCAAAGTTCATGACATTTTCAGCACTGTCTGTTTATTTCTCGGTATTTACTTTGAAGGTTAAACTGGCCTCTACCAGTAATTGTGCTGTTTCCTCTCTCATGATCATAGCAAATCAATGGTAGACCTTTTCAGAGCTTACAGATGTGTTTTAAAGGACGAGCTAATGCTTGATTCATTGCTCTGACAGATGGACTGAGGCCCTGCTTCATTCAAAATGATGCAAACACTGCATTTATAGATAAAGGACATCACTGTACAAAAAAAAGATGAAAGATAAAGACCCATCAAAACCCACTATGTTCTTTTCTCATTTATGGATTTTAATCAAAGCATTTTTATTTATTTTTTTAAGTGAGGAAATGGTATGGCCATATAATATACCATTTTCTTTCTTCTGAAGTCTACATGTCTCTTGTACCAAAACCACTGTAATTTGTTTACACGACACTCTTTTAAACTAAAAACTGAAAACTTTTTATGCGTTTTGGCCGTTCATATGCCAAATCCTAAGATCGCCAACTAATTATAATTCTGAGCTTGCATAATACAGCATTTTTAGTAATTTTCATTGATCTGGATTTGACAACGTCGTCTGTACACAAACCTTTTCAAAAATGCAAAGAAAAAGCTTTTCTGTTTTTAAGTATATTGTTGTTGTGTAAACGCACCTTGAGTTGCTTCTAGTTTTAACGTTTATTGTTACGTATAGAAGTTTATGGAAGAAAATTAATGACAAATAACTTTGAAACACAAAAGCATGTTGAATTGCATGAATTGAAAATGAAAAATCATTGCATTAACATTGCATTTAATCCATTGTATTTTCAGAATTTTAATTGCATTGTCACAAATCCGTTGGATGTTCAGCATTGCATTTGTTTTTTTTTTCTTTTCAATTGCAATTCAACATGCTTTTTTGTTTGAAAGACCTTTACTTTCATAGTTTTACCGTTATCCACCATGTATGAATTTGAGAATTAGACTTTTTTTCTAACAATACATGTAGTGTAAGACTTTTTGGTATATGTAAATGACACCTGGCATAGTTCACACTGTTCTTCATCAAGCTCACTAGGCATTTAAATCTAAACATTAGATTCGTATTTATGATTTGGCTCATGGTTCACAGTGCATTGAAGCTATGCATTTAATTGGTTTCATCAGAGAATCAAAGAACCTCTTACCTGGGTGCGTTTCCCAAAAGCATCGTTAGCCAACTATGGTAGCAAGATTAGTCATTATCAGCATAGTTCAGTGTCAGTGTTTCCTGAAACAATCGTTCCAACGAACATTCGCAAGCAGCATCGCAAAGTTGTGTGGTTTGAACCATAGATATCATATAGACTAGATGCCCTATTGACCGCTGGGCACTGAGAAATCTGGCCGCCATCTTGAACCGGTCGTATTCCTATTGTGCTGCATAGCAGCAGTAGATGCCAGAGCACTGTGCAGCATATTCCTGCTCAAATCGGTGGACCATCGCTCGGGAATTACTTTTCACAAGTAAGATTTAAGATTTATTAACATTACCGTACTATTGGTTTTATTTTATGAATAAAATATCCCATGTGTCCTGTATAATAGCTACATGTATGACCTTTGCAGCAAAAAAACCAGCGTGAAAATCCAAACAGATAATCTGCCAAACAGATTACACTGAGCGGAGCGGATGACCGGTTAAAGATGGTGGCCCCACGACTCGTCCGAACCAATAGGAAATAGCGGTTGATAGGTCGTCTACCTACAGCATATGATGTCTTTTGTTTGAACGACAGCTCTCGACCTGTGGTTAGAGGCATAATTTCTATAATGCATGACATTTGGACGTAATAAATCTTTGAGCAAAATAAGCAAGCTGAGATTCAGTACAACCGGTGCCTTTAATTTAGAATACATACAAATGTAATTTACGTCTTTTAGTTTTTCCAAAAGATTTAAAATACTGTGTTTGAAGAGTGCGCATGTGCGAACATGCTCTACTATGTAAGAACGAGCCAAATATTGAGTTTGGTAATGAAGCAAAATAATTGAGAACAATTAGAAATAGTCCTCAGGTGACATGTCTGTAATTTATATGAACAAATCTTCTGTTAATTGGATCTCAAACAATTAACTCCACCATATTACTCCACCACGTGCGAAACCCAACGTGGTTAAACAATACTTTGCGACAATGGGTTTCGTGAAACAGTCGTGATTAGCTTGTTAATTTCTCCAACGATGGTGAAGCAGCGAGCCACATAGTTGTAGGGAAAACACTCCCCTGGCTGTTGCTAACACCATGAACAGCTGCTGTGTGATGATTGCTGAATGACTGGGGAGAGAGCTGAATGTTGAATGTTAGGGGGCTTTCACACTTGGTTTGATTGCCTGTTCCAAACCAGAGTTCGATAGCGGTTCACTTCCGCGGTTTGGTTCGATTGCATTCATATCAGCAGCGAACCGTACTGGAGTTCAGAAGACAGCGTTCACAACGTCC
This sequence comes from Hybognathus amarus, assembly GCA_030378365.1. NCBI lineage: Eukaryota > Metazoa > Chordata > Actinopteri > Cypriniformes > Leuciscidae > Hybognathus > Hybognathus amarus. The sequence continues at coordinate 510,220 of JAQIUQ010000312.1, read as the reverse complement.
AAACGAACTGAACTCTGATGTCATTCAAACCCGGGTGCGCACCAAAAGTGCTAGTGTGAAAGCCCCCTTAGAGTATGTTTGCATCAAAAGAGCAAGACTTTTTACTAGACAGGCGTGCACTGAATTACCTCTTCCCAGGGCTGGACTGGGACAAAAAATCGGCCCGGGCATTTTGGCCGAGACTGGCCCACTACATACATATGAACATAAACACAACCGAACTGTGTAGGCCTACGCCCTTGAATATGTATATCAACAACTCCTTTGAACCCCACCAATGCCATGTAATGAGTGAGATGAAATAAACTAAGTGTAAAATACAATTCTCCAATTGGATTGGCAATACCAGTTTTTCTCACCAGATATTTTAACAGTAACCTTTGTCCCTCTAGGGGGGTTTGGGGGGCATGCTCCCCGTAAGAAAATTTTGTGCTTTTTAATGTTAAATTCATCAATCTGGTGCACTTTGAGAGTTCAAAATTAAGAGCTCTAACCCGATTTCAGTGTACAAATTGAACAAAAAAAAAATCAAAACACTTTTAGTTGGGATGTTGTGTCTGTCTACATTACATAGGCCTACTACATAATTAATCATAGTTATAATATTAATGACAGTAACAGCCATATATTGTAAAACACATGCACTGAAAAATAAAAGCAACTTTCATAATTAGCTTGGAACTCATTTCTTTAACTTAAAAGAGATATAAACACATTATCTTTTATTTTGATGGAAACGGCATTCAGCTTTTTTGTTTTGGTGGAAAATATGGTTTACAAACGGGTCTCATACTCTCATTATAATTCTGGTAAAATGCGTAATCGACAAATATGCAGATGTGGAAATAATGGGTGTTCTAACACTCTGTCCTGTGTTCTGAAAGTAGCCTATAGTTCTGCTTACCACAGTTCTCTACACTCACTAATGTCTCTCCTGATCCTCCTCGCTCCTCAGACACTGAAGGCTGTTTCTTTTTTTCACGCCATATCTCTGCACATATTCCTCCAATTTGAATTGAATCTCCGTGTTTCATGGGCCGCTCTTTGAGAAAGAAAAATCCCACGCTGACTTTTTTTCCCGATGCGTTTCAACGGCACAAAGATCCCAGCGCCGCGGCCGCTAAACTTAAAACGCAATGGGCCGCTGATATGAGTTGTATGGGCCGTTAAAAAAAAAAAAAAAAAAAAAAGTTTGAGATGTATTGGCCCAAAAAGCACGTCGGCCCACCGGGCAAATGCCCGGTATGCCCGATGGCCAGTCCAGCCCTGCCTCTTCCTACTGTTTGAACTGTGCATCAAAATGACCAATGAAAATATATTTAAAGTGGTCATGAGATTTGCCTTTATCTTTTGACATTTAATAGATCGTTGTGACATAAAAACATCTTTCAAGTTTCAGAGCTTAAAACATCCTCCTCATTACAAACCCCATTCATTTAATCAAGCTCCAAAAACAGCTTTTTTGATATAGGGGATCAACACATTTGACTGCCTTCAGAGCAAGACATCGATGAATAGTTATACATCATCATACCATAGGCCCCACCCACTGGCGTTCAGACACTTAACAGCTGATATTGGCCCACACTGGATGGGAACATTAAGTCAAAAGCAAATGGAACCCATTATAATGCTGCTGCTGTCTACACTGGATACAGCAGATGCGCATTCAGTTTCTGACATACTCCACGTACTTTAGTCTGCCGAAAACAGGACAAATGGAAGAGTGAATGGAACTATAAAGGTATATTCAGTTTAAAAAGCTTGTTTGTTTCTCTGTAGAGATTTAAGGTCCCAGCATCTGAAACCAGTAGATGGTTTATTTTAATGTCATCTGAGTATTTTGTTTTTTAAATGATGCACATTGGAAGAGTTTGCAAAGGAACATTTGTTGATATATAATATATATATTGCACAAAAATAATGATAATTATTTTTGTGCAAAAAACTTTATAACAATATAAGCGAACCTCAGGGAACATTAAAATAATTAAAAAAAAATATGTCATGACCCCTTGAATCTGTTAAGCCAGTTGCTCTTTTGGTCTTAGGAAATATACACAAACAGAAATAAATAAATTACATTAAATTAAACAGAGGTAGTTGTTCTTATTGGATGTACAGAAGTTGAAGCAACTGAACATATTGCAGTGAGGCTGAAAGTTAAAGTGGTTCTTTAGGATTTGTTTAATTTTGTGTGTGTGTTACATTTTGTGAGATAAACGTAATTACACACCTCAGCAGTCACGGTATGCTATATGGGTTTCTATTTCATATCAAGATGATTGACTTGGCTGAGTGTTTTAAAACAGGATGGCGATGAATGAAACAAATGCTGTGCATACAAAACGCTGTGACACTGAACAACAGCTTCTCACTTAATCTGTTCGTTTAATGAGCTTGCGTGAGAACTAAATGTATTAATTAAAGCATTTCTTGTCAAAGGCAAAGTCTCTTGAGCTACAGTACATACAACATTGTTGTTTGCCCACATTTTGTCTTTTTAATATATTAAGAGCACTGGGTCTTAATTAGTAGGAGGTGTTCTGTTTCCTTTTGTCCCTCAAACTGATTTAAACATATAGTTCAACCAAAAATTAAATGTCATCATTTATTCACCCTCCAAACCTGTTTAAAACTTTATCACCATTCAAAATTTTGTGTTTTTTTATGTTTTTGAAAGATGACCTTTATGCCCACCAAGGGTGTTTCTGTTGAGAAACAGTTGAGCTGCTTAATATTTTTGTGGAATGGTTATTATTTTTTCCAGGATTTTTTGATGAATAGAAAGTTAAAAAGAACAGCATTTATTTAAAATAGAAATATTTTGTAACATTATTAATGTATTTAATGTTAATTTTGATAAAAGAAATGCATCCTTCCAAAAAATAATAATAATAATTTGACCCCAAACTTTTGAATTGGTAGTTTAGCCTATATATAGTGTATATATAACTAGAGTTTTCAAACTTTAAAAAGGGACACCATAAAAGTATTATATAAGTTTATGACTTTAGATGAAAAGACACAACAGTACCCAGCACATTCTTCTAAATATCTTTTTTTGCTCCACTCAAGAAAGAAAGTAATTTTTCTCTAAACAGGTTTAGAACAACTAAAACTTACGTGAGTAAATGATGACCGAATTTACATTTTTGGGTGATCGATCCCTTGAAGGTGTACTCGTCGTCAGAATAGAGAGGCTGGTCTCACCAAGGTCCTCTTCCTCAGTCCCATCTGAAGTCATGACCCACCATTTCATAAAATTTAACATTGAATGGCCTATAAAATTCTCTAAGCTGCTCAATAACTTCCCGGTCAATCTGAACATGAGTTCTGCCCTTGGACTTGCCCAGGCAGCGGGGCTGGCTGCTGCTTTCCGGCTTCTTCAGGCACGGGAAGCCTTTTGTTCGGTTGAAGTAGAAGTGCTTGTCTGTGATGATGCGTTTGAGCCCCAGGAAGTCCTGCACCCGACCCAGTTCTCCTGCCGGATCCGTGATGAGCCGCTCCCCGCTGACGAAATGAATCTGTGACAGACGGAAGTATTGCAGCCAGTTCTCCAGGTGTAGGATGTACATGCCAATGCGGATGGCATTCCAGGAGGTGTCCACGATGCCTTGACTCCTGTTCTTGAATGCTGAGTTCCTCAAAAGAGGGAATGTCGGGCTTCTTCGACAGGGTCTGTGTGTAGTCGGAGATCACCCTTGTGACCGGGTTTCGCACTACAACAATCAGCTTCGTTTCACGAGACATGTTTGAGATGCGTCGCGGTGCCTCCCGTGTTACAAAGTAACTCGGCGTTTTCTCCATGGTGATTTGGCTGTCAAGAGTCCGCGGCATAAGGCCCCTGTGAAAACAGAAATATGAATCAAAATGAATGAAAAGCATGGCCATGGTTCACAATAGTGGCTTTTCACTTAAGCCACTTACACTAATATTGGCACCCTTGGTAAATATGTGCAAAACAAGATTTTTTTTTAAATTCAGCATGCAACTCCCTACTAATGTCCCTACAGACATGAATGATACAATTGTTGGGGTGTGTCATTGCTTTTCCAAGAAAAAAAAAATCGAAGGATGAACCACTCTTTTGACTTGATTAAGCAACCATCTTGCAATCACACACACGCTTCCTCAGAACATGTTCAAATGTATTATATTTATTTGATGAAACCATAACACTGCTATTTTATTTCCACAGCCTTGTGCAGAAAATGTGAGATAGCTTGTGCAATTTGGTCATCCCTCAAATTAGTGTAGACTTTAGCATGACAAATAGGAATTCATTTACAGAAAGTGACAAAATAATCAGAGCACACACATGAGGTTTTAATGCTCTCAGCCAATATTTCCAGTCTCTTATCTCCCCGGTGAGTGTGATGCTGAAGGGTATGGGGAAATTATCAAATCTCAGGCACATCCTTTACTTCTGCTCATAAATCACCATCACCTGCATTACAGATGCACAATAGAGAGAAAGGCTTCGGCAAATCTGGGACATGCGAAATAGGTCATTATTTTCACAAGTTTTCTTTGAGTCCAGCTTTAGAGTTGTTCTTACTTGAACTGATGAACTACATAAGGTGGTATCCACTGGTCGTCATGATTTTGCCAAGTAAGACATGGTCCTGGATCAACATTTCTGTCCCAAAATGTAGTCCTTACCCAATCCCTACCCCTAACCCTACCCATAACTTTTCCTTAAAATCAGAGGGTTATGTAAGGTTAATAACAGTGTTGTGCCAATTCATACTTAAAAAGAACTAGCTCAAAGTTCAGTTCACACAGATGATAATGAACAAGTTCACGTTCATAGTCGTTTTTTTTAAATGAACTAAGTTCACACATCTAAAAATGAGTTCACGTTCATTTGCTAAATTCTTTTTAAGATAGGCCACTATCTTACTCAGTAGAACCTCATCCATTACTAGCTGCAAATCACTGCCACTCCAAAACTAACCAAAAATATTGCACCAATAAACAAGAGACAATTATTATAGCCAGGAGAACAATAATGTTGAGATAGAGAATATATTAACCCCTTAAATAATGTGTAATCATGATATGTAGAAATTGGAAAATATAAGGTGCAATCAAGGTATACTGTATGTTCAGTGAAACTTTTATTTAGCCAGCATAAACCAAATTACCCAGGACTTTAAAAAGGTATATTCAGGTTCATGGGGAAAAGATCAGTCTATACTGACAAAAATCCAGCATATTCTGAACGGCAGTAACTATGTAAACCAGACCAAAGTAGTCATGTACTGTAGTGTCAAATTAGCTTGGTCTTACCCTGCTCAATGTGCAATACTCAACCAACACATTTTCACACCTTCAAAAGGAAGTAAACAGTGAGTAAACGATGAAAATGCCATTTACATTCATTTATAATAAAACAATCTTCCTGATTATATATTTGTCATATATAAGGAAAATGAACAGCTACCAGCTGAACAACCTAACTTACTACATACAGTAGGCACTCTGATTCCATGTATGGGGCATTTATTATTCATATGACACACAAACACAAGTAGATACGACCTGTTTAGTTAAAAAGATCACTCGTTATGAAAAAGCGGAGATCATAAGTGATGATACGAGCAGCTAGCCTAGAAATCTCAGACGCACCCTAGCGGCAGCAAAAATTATTTTGGTGGTCTTCTTCACTCGGCATAAATTCGCAACTCCTCGCATAAGGTGCTTCCTTCGGTGCAATTTCAGGATTGGATGGACCCAATATTTTCTCTTTCTTCTCTTTTCAATAAGAGAGAGGAACAAAATCTTCCTCACTGCTTGACGAATCCATTTTGTATTTTTGCGGGGGTTTTTTTACGAAACTTTTTACGAAAATTTCGGACTCGGTGTGCAATGGCCTTACGCCTAAACTTGACCTAAACTATAAACTTGTCCCTCAAATCTGATTGGTTGATTAGAAAGTTAAACCAGGATCAACAACGATGTTGATTCAGGAACATGTAGTACTTGGTGGAATCATGTTCAACCAGTGCTGCTGTTAGCCATTTTGGTGCCCTAAGCATAATTCCTTGATGTTCCTTGATGTTTCAATAAATTAAATGATCATCAATAAGTACAAACAAGAACAGTTAATCTTCTTGAATAAAGAATGTATTCAAGAAGAATTCAGATATAGAGGATAAAAAGTCTAAACTTGACTTACTTTGTAAACCTAGCCTACAATGTAGAACAGCTAAAACACACATTCAAGTAAAGTGCAAAATCTTCTTAGACCCAATGTTATTAAAATAAACCATACATGGATCAAGCATTTCCACCAGTTTTGGGAGGCTCTATAGTAGAGGTCTTCACGGGTCCACTTGGATCCGAAAACCCGAGGTCCAACCTGAGACCCGAGTGGGTTCGGGTCCAAAACTCTGACGAGTGTCTCGGACATGGGTCAGGTTCGGTATTAGTGGCCTCGGGTCTCGAGTTGGACCCGGTTGGGGTTGGTTGGGGTTTTGGATCCCTGAATTATTTTTAACAATGTTGGGCTTTTAACAAAATTGCAGTATTTAAAACAACTCCATGACCTTTCTTATGGGTCGTCTATCAGTGTGGGCAACTTTTGTGATCATGGTTGATAAAAGACTAGTGCAGTTAAATACGTTGACTGCAATAATGTTACCATATATTAAGATTTGATTCAGAAGGTCCAATTTGACCTGCTATTGCAATAACATTATGCCAAATGTTTTAGGACGTACTGTAATGGGTTACAGTGATGTGTGATTGACATTTTAGATTGACACTTACACTTGTGCGTCTATGTTCAGTGCATTTTTGAGAAACGCAGGGCTGCAGGCTGTGCACAATGTAAATGCCGTTTACGTTCGGGTCCAGTCGGGTTTTAAAGGAAATAGCGTCGGGTTGGACTCGGGTCTTATTTTATCAGGTCTGTCTCGGGTCGGGTTTTTCTTAAAAAAAAAAATGTGTGTATATATATATATATATATATATATATATATATATATATCATGCACGTTGGGTTCGGGTAGGTAGTGATTCGGGTCGGGTACAGTTTTTCAGGATCCAGAAGACCTCTACTCTATAGAGGCACACGTCTGCATTTCCTCGCTGCAAAATCACTAAATTAGGTCATCATATGACAGCTTCTGAGCCACTTCACCATTGATGCTGATGACAGCAAGACCACTTAGACGTTCCTGCCCCATTGTTGAACGCAAGTATGTTTTAACGAGCTTTAGTTTTGAAAAGCTTTACTCAGCCGAGGCAACTGTAACAGGGAGAGTTTAATGCAATTCTAAATTCGCGCAATCCATCGGACCACTGGGCATGGGAAGTTAAGTGTGTTTGGGGGGAGGGGCGGCTGCAGCTGTACCATCGTTACCATCGCTGTACATCCCTAAAAAGTGCCTAATAATATATTTCTATACTGAAATAATATCGTCGACATTTTAATTATTATGACTGTAAAATATGATGATTGATTTTTTATTAAGCTATTTTTGGTGCCCCCTCAGCACGTGGTGGGAGTGGTGGCACTGTGTTCAATGGTATCCACTTGGTCACAATTCTGTTGTTGTAGCAGTTACCGTATTAATAGTGCCGTGAGTAGTTTTTAGGGGAATGACATGAAAAACTTCCCTCTCACCTGACAGATATCACTTAAACGGGTGTCTTGAGAAATCACACTAGTTTCTGTGAGTGCCTTAGGCAGAAAAACTGCTATCTAAAATACAGGATTTTACCATTTAGCTAGTCAGAACGCTCTAAAGTGTTAAGTCATTTTGAGAGCTAACATGTCAATCCAGGTTGGGATTTTTGAGGGAGGGGACAGTATTATTCAGTGGTGTAAGTGAGCAAAACGGCTAATATTTTAGAAATGTTGTCAGACTTGAAACAGCGCCGACGCCACATGACTGTGGCATATGACATTAAAATACTGCGAGAGCGATTCAAGAACAGCCAACTGATTCATTCTGCACAGTTTCTCACGACACAACTGTTCAACGATCGGCCGAATCTCACCGCATGACAACAACCACGTGTGTTTGTGTTTATTCCAGCCCGTTCTCATCCCAAGGCGTCATATACTGACGCTTTTGACATTTCGCCTACATCCAACGCACATGGCACTCTTTAGGTCAAAATGAGACGCAGATATGTATGGGCCAGAAGGCGCCTCCTAGTGGTCTAACCCTAACCCTACCCAGACCTAAACCTACCCATAACCAAACAAAAAACTCTGTTGCGTGTTATATTCGACGCTAAAGGGTGCCATGTGCCTTGGATTTACTACGAAAATTCAAACGTGTCACTATATGACGCCTAGGATGAGAACACGTTGTTTATTCTGATGCACATCACAACATGGAAGGATAGATCTGTAGCTACTTCCATCACATCACAAATTTCGACAAATTTTAAAACACCATGTCTAAAGCTTGAGGCAGTCTAACACTGGATGAGATCAAAGCGATCATTGCAAATCCATTTGTTCTTAATGTCAGAAGTAGCACAAACACTTGAAGTACAGTCAGAAATAGAAAGGGGCATCAGTTTACTGTTGGGAATTTGTTGTCGCATCACACCACATCCAGTACAGCATCATTGATTATGATGGGTTCTATTTGCTATTCGTGTTCGCACTGCTCTTGTCTGGTGTAGATGTGGTGTAAAGGTCCAAAAAAATTTATAAACATCACTGGGACGGATTGTATGAAAACATTTGTATGAGATTGTAAGAACTGATAGGAATTAGCCAGAGATTTGCCAAAACGTAAAATAGTTACGGATTCCCATGAGATTGTGTTGAAATGCCCTACAAACAATCACACAAACATATATAAATGAAACATATGCTGTTAAACATTTAACACACAAGCTCCCTGCTGACGTACTTTTTACATGATGGATATATAAATATACATTTATAGATTTTTGCTACGTTTACAAATCCCTTATAGTTTTTCCCTCAGATGGTATTTAAGCAGAGCTATAAATGAACTTTCATGATTACATCAGCATTCATCCATTAAATTGAGAATTACAGCTATAAGACAGGATTAGTGAGGGCTTAAGAATTTAAATCATAGACTGTAATAAAGATGGAAATTTTATTGAGCGTCTATTGTATGGAACACAGGGGTCAGAGTATAACCTTCAAGTTTCCAGCGGCTTCCTCCAAGTTTCAGACTCATCCCCGATTCATCATGGGCTTTCCTAAAGCAGGAGTTGCCATACTTTACCTCCATAGTCCTGAAAATATCTGATCCATTTAGCTTGATTTATAAGAGGTGCGCTGCTGGCCAGGGTGTCTCTGTTAGCCTTAGCAGTTCAGGGCCAGAGGCAGCCATTAATCTTGCATACGGTGCAATGGCACTTCACCCACTAAACAACTTTAATGTGTGTCAGAATGCATGCACCAATCACACCTTGATGCAATGCATAATTCAGTTACATAACCAAACGTGTATTTCTTGAGACATCCATCAAAAATGCACTCACTAAAATAAATAAATAAAATTCTATTAAGTTGTAACACCAGACTTAATTTTCGTTGTAAACTGTAATATTTCATGCGTCACTAAGGGAGAATTTATGCTTAAACTGAAATAAAGTGCACTCTAATTTTCCTCACTGAATGGAAATTTTTTATTATGTGGATATTTTTTGTGAAATTATTATTAAATTGCATGGAAAAGCAATCCTTTACAATTGCTGTGTCCTCTTATACAGAATATTTATTAAAATAAAGACTTTGGTCCAAACTTCAATTTATTTTGTCGTTGTGCCATTGCCTACCTCAGTACCTGCAGTTTTTTAATTAATTGCATTTGCAAGAATCAAAATATGCCATGAATTTGCCAGTCTGCCTGTTATCACATCACTGATGTGTCTCTCATCTGCTGCCTTGAGACGAGGCTGGCAGGTGCTCTGCTGCTTGCATAAGAGTATGGTCTTTTTAGAAGAAAATTCATTTAGAGAGAAGAGTGAAGGCTAAGTTAGCTGAAAGCTGGAATAGAGAGGTGCTAATTGCAAAGTGGTGCACAGAAGCATACTGTTGGATCCACACTGAAGAATAGCCAGGGAAGAAGTTCTCTGGCACTTTGTAAAAAACACATGTTTTAAAGCTTTCATTTTTGTGGACAATACAGAAATAAAACTAAACGTAAACCTGAATAATGGTAAAGCTTCCCTTAAATTTTCACTTTCAATTAAAATAGAAATGTTTATTTAATGAGATCAAAATAAAACATATAGAAAGCTGTTTATTAGTATTTGTATTCATCTCAATGGCATCTTTTATTCATCTTTTGAGTTTTTGGGTTTTTAGTGTTTCTCATTTGAACCTAAAATGCTATGTGATGTACGTGTACGTTTACATGACAATGATATGCTTAAAAAGGAGAAGTTTTCCCCGTACAGATGACACCATTGTCAAAACTATCCCGATTTACATGGATCCGCTGAAAACGGCTGAAAACGCTGTATTTTGCTCCAGGCCATTAGATGGCGATGAAACACTATAGATTGACCACGTAAAATGCATGAGCATGTCCTCGTCTTCAAAGATATGCGTTTTTGTTGTTTACACGGAGAACCGTCTTCAAAAACCGGTTTTGAAAGGTTCGCGCTTTCAGCCACCCAAAACGCCGTTGTAGTAAAAACGAACGGCCAAAATGCATAAGCCCCTAATATTTTCTCAGGAAACTACTATCCTGAGCTGCACACTATCATGAGCTGTTAAAAATAATTACTATAATACATCTACTATACTATGATGAAATATTGCCTATATTTGCGTACACTTACTTTCATAAAAAGTCACAAGCGAAGCGAATATTGTTGATCATCTGCTAATATCATGTGAATAAAATCCTAAATTAAATCTGTTCATGATATAAAGCAATCAAGTCTCTTCAGAAAATTTGGACTAAACTGCTCAATCTTTTGAGTCAACAAAGTGGTAGTTGCTGTAGCTGTCAATGGAGGGACAAAAAGCTCTCAGATTTCATCCAAAATTTGTGTTCCGAAGATAAACGAAAGTCTTATGGGTTTGGAGCGACATGAGGGTAAGTTAGGCCCTGTTTTACACGAGAACGATCACGGGTGAAAACGTAAAAATATTTTATTGGATGTGCCTTTCGTTACACGGCGACGGCGTTTTGGGGCTTAATAATCGCAACAAAAGTGAAACCACCCTCCAGAAAGGGAAATCTTAAAAACATCTCCACCGCCGTTGGGTAAAAACGCAAAAGTCTGCTTGACAGTGAAGGTTGTACGCAGACTTGCTGTTGTATGGCAGTTCTTCATATCGCCACCTAGCCACCTGGAGTGCATACTACATTGAATTTCACGCACTTTTGCGTCACCATATGTACGTGTAATTTCCCACCCAAAACGCTCGTCTAAATGCACAATTTAAAGTCATAACGGCAACGCCATTTTTGCTTTTTCTCTCTAGAATCGTTTCTCTGTAAACATAGCCTTATTAATGACATAATTTCATTTCATTATCCCTTTAAGCTGCGAAGTTACATTGTTGTATGGGAAACACATGCTAATCAGCCAACCCTTGTCCAATATTTTTTTTATTCTATTTAGCATAAGAATAAAAAGACAATTTGAATGTAAAATTGTGTACATAGAGTCCTGAAATTGCCAAGACCCTGTAATAGGAAAGATTTTAACAGCAACAACAAGCATGCAAAAAATTTAAACATTTTAATCACTGGCATAATTCCACTGCAATTACATAATTAATACGCTTATCATGGTGCAGCAAAGGAAACAATTTGATCTCTCCCCATTGAATTAACTTTGAAGGCAGTCTCTTGCAGAATTAGAGAGAATTAATTCCTAATTGAATTTCTATCACAAACGAGGAAGACATTAAACAATTGCCGGCAGTTAAAACTCAGCATTCCAAGAGGGACGTTTCCATCGCAACATTTACTCCAGCTATCCCTGGATTTATTAGATCACTGTATCTGTAGACACAGGCCTATATCTCAGCATATTCTGATGTCTGGTATCACTGGCTTTCACTTTTAATGCAGACTGACATTCTAATTCATCAGGGGGTTAAGTCACTACTTTCTGCCAACAGATCCACCACCTCAGAGAAATGAGAAATGGCATCAGGCAAAGGTCTGATATTACATCTGAAAGTTACAGTGCAGTTAATTGTCTGCCAGAGCACGATGTATTCCTGTTGTCTTTTCTGCTGAAGATAAGTTTTCAGAGAGCCAGGCAGCTCTTCTGATACGTCTGGGATCTGCTGACAAGGTCGTGAGAGCTCTGGAGAACAAGCTCTGTGAATTACATCAGCTTGTGTCATACTAATACCATCAACCTAAAGTTATCCTCTTAGATTAAAAGTCTCCAGCAGGCCTTTAGTCAGCCAAGGTATCTGTATTCTCGGGCCACATTTTGAGCTGTACGATCATGAATGCAAAAAAACCCACAACCTCAGACAAAAAATAAATAAATCCGAGTGCATGCCGTGCTAAGCGCAAACCAATGTGCCGTTCCTACTGAGGTCATTGATTCTGATTAAAAAAAAAGGCTTCTGGCCAACCTGCATGCTGAGATGACTTTCTTCTGTGCTGCACCTTCGTGTTTCACACATTGCGGTATGTTTCTCTAATAGATGACTGTGCAGATTTGCAGTAAAATGGACACAGAATGCAGTAATGCTAATGTCCTTCTTGAAATGATCAAATCTCATTCTACTCAGGGCCAATTTAAGGATTTCTTGACACTGAGATGATGTGGCTTTGACAACTTTTGTAAATAAATAGCACTATATCTATGATTTTACACGGATGCAATATTCGGAGAGCGTTCAGATGAGAGATACCGTGCAAATGAAGCTTGTCTGCATGTGACAGTGAAGTGCCAACATGATCTCATTAGTATTCATACATAAAATGTGGATCTAGAACAATTCCATATGTTTGCATAAACACAAAAAAAATGTGTTTAATATATTGACAGCATCTAAAGAGTATGAATTTTACAAATCAGCACCATTATGTATGATTGTTTGTGAATCCTTTTAGATTCATTGTATATTGACAATGCAGTCTCATCCCAATTCGTCATATAACTGACGTTTTGGGACAGTTCGTCAATATACGACTTTTCAGGGCCCCCTTAAACGTCGGTAGATGACGTTATGGGATCCTAACTCTACCCCAGACCTAAACCTAACCCTAAACCCAACTCGTCACCTAACTGACGTTAAAGGTACAGCGTCAGTTGTACGACGACCCGGGATTGTCATCAACCGATGTTTAAGGGGGCCCTAAAACGTCGTATATTGACGAATGGTCAAAAACGTCCCAAAACGTCAGTTATATGACGAATTGGGATGAGAATGTGTTGATATTGAAGTCAAGGCATTATTATGCTGATTTTAGTGTATCAAAACTAATCACATTTATTATGTTTTATTTAACAGTATATTGTAATGGAATGTTGTCACCTGTATAGTTTTTTATTTTTTTACATTGTTTAGAAGTATTTAGTTTGACGATACATGTGGTGGAGTGTCTATTTACACCAAGTGCATAGCCCGTCTTGTCAGCCCGTTCTCATCCCAAGGCGTCATATACGATGCTTTTGCCAATGCGTAAACATCCAACACACATGGCACCTTTTAGCGTCAATATAACACGTTATGTTAGCATCAATATAACTCAGCGTCAATATAACTTTTAGCGTCAGTATACATTGAGCACCTGCCCTTTTTATTCCTGGAGAGAAAGTGCCCTTTTTTCTGGGGTGCTTTTTTAATTTTTAAAAAATATATATATATATATATATATATATATATATATATATATATATATACCTTTTTGAGCACAGCTTCCCTGTCAAACAAATATATTTATTGAATAGTGTATCTAAATATCAGGTCTGAAGCGCCGATCAAGAGTTAACGCGTCTGCTCTAGTGAGCTGAGCTCGCTTTGCCGTTTGGACTTTGAACCGAGCAGATAAACAGTCCGTGAGAAACGCGCGGTTCGAACGAGTTTCGTTCCGCTTTTGGCACATAAACATTATCGAACATTTATCAAACTCGACATTGATATCGAGCATTGGCAATATTGACTTCGAAATTGAATAAAAAAATTTAAATTTAAGACGTGGCTGAATAATTTATGACCTTGTATGGAAAATCTGGACGTTTTTATGACTTTTTATGGCCTAAAATTCTTATTATTAAAGTTAATGACTTGCATACATCAATAGTCTTTCCCCTGGAATTTAGAAATCTAAATTGGTGAATTTAGAGGAAATCTACAGATGCAAACAGATGGAGGATAGTAGGTTTAAAACAAACTCCATCTAAATGTGGATTTTGAAGGTTTTATTTGATGATGATGATACAGTCTTCACTCAAATGTGAAACTAAGTCCATGTCACTATCAGGTGTATCAAATATATAGCATAGAAAACATTCACATTGTGGCATGGTTTCCTTTGCTGCTCAATAAACCTGGTGAATTGAAGACATCTTTTGAAAATGAAACAATTGCGTGAATTTGAGGAAGATAAAATTAACTTTAATACATTTTATAAAAAGTCAGAGTTGTGTTATATATATATATACTTTTTTTGTTGAAAAAAAGTCAAAAGAAAAAAAAAACGTAATGAGAAGTGCCCTTTTTTCACTTGAGCCCCTGCCCCTCAAAATGTCTGTGCACATCCCTGTGTACGTTGGATGTCGTATATGACGCCTTGGGATGAGAACGAGCGGGTCTTGTTGGCAGAGAATAAGTTACACTAACTCCGCCAACCATTATCTGATTTCGCCAGACAAAAAAAAAAAAATGATGTTGACAAAATCAGTGGTGTGGCGAGCAAGGCAGGAGGTGTCAGCTTTTGATGCAACCGACCCAAGTTCAAATTCGAATTCTCTTTTCCCCTCTTTTCATGTTTTAAATAAAAATAAAGACAATATTTAAAAAGGGGAATATTTGAACCAGCCTATATTGTCTGGTGAGGCAGTGCTCCACACTAAAGACTGTCCCTATTAACGGGTCCACAGCTGAATAGATGTAGAGCATCTCTTTCTTACACACACACTTATAATACTTAATGGAAGAAATGTTAAAGTATTTTAATGACTGGAAAGGGGAAAAAAACTTCAGACAGCTACTGCAGCCAATGTTTTCAGAGATCATATAAATAGGGTCTATCAGCTCCTGTGATTTATACTACAGACTATGCTCTCATTAATCTGCCTTTCTTTTTCTCTTTCTAACTTGGAATTGCCTGTTTAGGTTCTCTGTGAAACATTAGGATTTTGACTTTGACTGACTTTGCAGATCCCTATATATATTATATATATATATATATATATATATATATATATATATATATATATATATATATATATATATATATATATATATATATATATATATATATATATATATAAGAAAGTTATCCTTATACACTGTTCTGATGCAACCTCATGAGGGTTTCTAAAGGTTCAGACGGACTGGGGAATACAGTGCAGCTATAGCAAAGTCATCTCTGCGCTTTGATTGCTGAAAGTCATAATGTTTTATAGCGCATTCTTTTAATTCTGTATTCCTTAACCTTTACTTCAAATGGACACTTGAAAATCTAGCATTTTGATCCTTATAAATGTACCAATGTCTTGTGAAAAGGTCAGTTTTGAATGTTCAGTCGATATGATGTACTAAACGCACTCCTGGTGCTGTCTGAGCATGGCTGGGAATATCTTTTCCCCTACCGTGTGCTTGAAGCTTTCATGCACTTAAGCACTTCTGACCTGTCCAAATATCCTGTACATATAAAATCTCAAGATTAAATGTCTGAAGCTATTTGTGATTCAGGGCTGATTGTAGTCCATTTATGTGTGATGGTGTGCTGAGGTTTGTGTTCAGCTTATTCTTTCAAAAATGCTGTCCATTCACTACACTGAACAGACCATAGAAATCGAATGACTCACTCCACGGGTATTAAGCGTAACCTGGGCATATTTAGATAATGCATGCTGAGACACACTAAAATATTGCATTAGCTGAAGACTTGCTTAAACCTACATATGTGATTATTAACTGGGCAGTTGCCATTTCTGTTTAATTAATCTGAGCCTCATTGTGCTAATTAAAGTGTTTTATGGTGGGACAAAGGATTGGATTATCATATTCATGCTAGTGGTGGTCTGATTGGTATTTCTAATGAAAAGCATCAATCACTATGACAAAGCTGCAGGGATATACGCTCACAGCGTTTTAGACAGCGAGCCTCATTTCCTGTCTGAGTTCAAATGCTTGTCATCGCTGACACTCTTAATGAGCCCAGCTCCATTAACAATATCCTGTTCCTGAGTCTTCGTAGGGATCAGCCCAACATCTATGGCTTCATAGTTTACTCAGGAGATTAGTTGGGTTTCATTGCATCGTCATACACTGTGCTACATGCAGAGTTTATTGGGCTCATAAAAAATAAATTTCAATCTGTTTTATGAATCTTTTGGCATTCAGTAGTTTATAGACAAATAAAGTATCAGTTTGTTTCTTATGAATTTTTTTCAACATTCTATTGCATAAATATGTGAAAACAGCATGTGCATGGTATCAAACATGTTAAGCACAAAAGTTGCTGGAAACTGTAGTCAAGCATAGCCAGACGTTTGACTACCGACATAAGCTCTAGTCCAGTTTGCAGCTTTATCCATCCAAAAACCACTCGGTTACACGGAAAGAGACTAACATAAAACAGCCAATCAGTGGGTTTAGGTGTGGGTTTATAATCTTGTAATCTGAATATTTGTCCATCCAAGAAGTTCAGATTAAGGACTCTATGCACACCTACTTCCTATATCCACTAAAATATCAGTCGTTTTACATAAAGGTGGATCATGTCAGTATTTGTTTCAAACAAAAAACAAACAAGCAAAAAACAAGTTAGCACTATTAAGCTGGAAAATTCAGTGATTAGTTCTTCCTAAAAGAGATTAACAGTATTGACCCTGCACCTTGTAAACAACTTCAAGGTGAACTTAGCCCCTGACTCCAAAAAGCACCAGCCAATTAGATATGCATCAGATGGTCATGGTGGGTGTGATGTCTGAGACTAGAAAGGCATGTGCTTCCTGATGTATAAAGTAGTGCATGACTCATGAGGATGCAAGTTTGAATCCAGTGTGCATTGCACCTCTTGCTTAGTTTACTGCATGGGCCGTCAGGGCCAGCAAGGCCTTCTCTACTGGCCTAAACACTATCAGAATCACTGACTTGCACTTTAATATATTTTTTCCATGAATGAGCATTAAATTATTCCAAATAGTTCGTTCTCTTAATTCCATAGCTTTTCTTTGGTTGCGCTGCTTCCGGTAGTATGTTTTTATGTTAGAGCTTGTATCCAATCAAATTTCAGCCATCATGCGTTGCCGGGTAAATAAATCTGCCTGGAGGCCTTCAGAATCGCCAGGGCGGGTAGTATAAAATGAAAGGCAATGAAACCGTTTCTTTAACCAATCAGATAATCCGTCAGATTTAATCAGCCAATCAGATTTCGCTTTGACTACAGCGGGGCCATCTAGCTGGCATATAATAACGTATGTATTTTCTCATTCTTTGATTGGATGCGCGTACAGACCGCGTACTATTAGTGCTAGTATCCGCATCTAAGAGCGAACTGCGTAAACTAAATATATATTCCTGTAGATGTAATCATTTTTCAACCCAAAAATTAATGTTTCTTTCCCTGGTTTCGACCTCAGAGCAACTCCGTGATCTCGTTGATTTTGTTCAAAACTCTGTGTGAGAGCATGGGGAAGCTGTATACATCGTCATGTTTTGCGGTGACTGTGTGCTTCTGTCGACAGGCACCCTCAGCCATAAAGCGAATAAAAACTTATGCTAGGAATATGACAAGACAGACACGACATTGTTGGAACTGAAACGCAGTTAGAACCTGTACAACAGTAATAGAAGTCTTCTTGAGGAAAGACATAAGGATGGATTTTGTGTAAAGAATGATCTGTAGTTTTTCCCCGTGGTGAATATAATTTTCTTCTTCATTTTTGTTATGAATTTATGATCGAAACTTAATTTTTTCAAACATTCATAGCCTACTATTGTAATCGTCTGAAAAGGGACTATTGTAGCCCTTGAACGAACAAGATAAGGGAGGCTCCGTTTCTGAACTTAATTAGTCGGATTCGGAACGCAAGAACCACTGTACAACGCACCAGCCGAACTCAAAACGAAAATGAAAGCGGAGCAAAACTGCGCTACTCAGTTATGTGCTTCACGGATCGGTTATCAGTTCGGACCAGCAACATCTGTGTGGTGAATGGTGCCTTGATTTCGATGGATTGGAAATGGGCTTGAATGAGCTCTTTGCCAGACTAACTTTCAGAGCAAATCGAAAATTCCGGAAGTTGCCTGGGTTTTCCCAGGCTAACTGTGTCTATTAATGGGTAAAGCTACAGAAAACGTCTTCAGCTAGTCAGTTTTAGATCCTTTCCATCTTACTGGTTATATCTCTTAAGCCTATTAAGTGAATGTTTTCCACACACTCATGCAGAGCCACAGCACAACCAAAACAATGTTCTTCCAGCATCATGCAAAAAGATAAAACAAAGATAAAAGAAAAACAAATCTTTCATTGTATTTTGCATCTGGTTATGGCAGTGTCATGCCAGGAGAAAGTTAGTAGAGAGTGTTTATTTAGTTTATTAATTAATTAATTTAGTCATCATGTCACAAAGTCCCAGAACAATGAACAGATTTTAGTCAGTATTACTAATATTCCTCATTTCCCGGCCTGTAACAGAGCAAATGGCTTAATTCTTCCATGCACGTAATACAGATCAGTGAATATTTCAACTGCTAGATTTTCTTCTGGGAGGATATCAGACCATTAATGACCAGTCAGCAACGGGAACTCGCCTCAGAGAAAGTCTATTAAGAGTTAACCATGAACCATCCACACATACATCATATGGTGGGTGTAGGTTGACAGTGCTGGCAGTAGTAATGTGACTAAAACCAGCACTTAAATGAATTATAACTCCTTCAATATTACACCCTAAAAACATGTGTTATCATTTTAGCCAGACATTCATCTTCAAGCCCTTCACTTGTAATGAATGATTTATAAAAGCTAAAGCGCTGCAATACATTTGTCCACACAACATGTCCAGTGTGCATTTACAAATGACTCACTTGCCCTCATAGATTCATCATGCAACGTATTTGCAATATATGATATTAAACAATAACGATCTGTTGGTATTATTGATCTAGCCAGAAAAAAACGGGAACAATTAGACCTTCGACTACCCCAAAATAGACTGCAAGGCTGCTGCACAATGATAAATTAACTTTACAGTTCACCTCGGGAAAAGAGCGTCATATTGATTCAGAACAGCCGCGTTGGCAGTCTTCATGTGTTGTTACTCAAAGAGCTCCTCAACAGAGACTATAAAAAGATGAAAGGACCTGAGACTTGTCAATCTCCAAACTCATTTGTGTTGGAACTGAAACATCTTTTGCATCTCAGCAGTGCCACAGTATTTTTGGTCTCATTTACTTCAGATACATCCCTGAGAGGAGGAGGATGAGGAGAGCTCAAAGAGGTGATGTCTCCTGGATACTGGCTTCACTTCAGAGCACGATGGTCCAAAGCTCACATTTCAATGTGATATGCGCAACATCACATGCATTTGAAGTCGACCATCATATCTCTATACGTGTCCTAATTTGCATCCTTAAGCACTATTCTTTCACACTTTTCTTGTAGTAGAAGTACTGTATGTTCACACTGAAAATTTCAAAAAGAACATGCATTTCAAATAATTTCTTAATTAACTAAAAAAAAAGAAAAGAAAAAAAGTTTGGAAAGTTGGAGACCATGCACTCGACACTCACAGCTTTGAGACTATCAGGACTCTGATGCTTGATGGCAAAATAACTGTATAAAGGTCATACACTCGATTATAGAGTACAAAGTGCATAGTGTAAGTGTATGGTGTATATTACATAATTTTGGACACACACAACAGTATAAAAATATTGTTGTATTCTCAATCATACTCACTTTCAAGGAGTAGTTCACTTTTAAAAAAAAACTTTTGCTTATAATTTACTCACCCCAGTGTCATCAAGATGTCCATGTCATTCTTTCTTCAGTTGAAAAGATATTAAGGTTTTTGATGAAAACATATCCAGCATTTTTCTCCATATAATGGACTTCAATGGGAACCAAACGGTTCCAGGTCCAAAAGACAGTTTCAGTGCAAACTGTTCAAAGGGCTTTAAACAACTCCAGACAATGAATAAGGGTCTTATCAAGACAAAACGATCGCTCATTTAAAAAAAAATTAAATAACAAAGTTTAAGTTTTATAAGCTCAAACGCTCACCTTGCTCTGTTCTGTGATGCACGTTCGTGACTCTCCTGTTCGAACTCGTTCATCAAAATGAACAAATCTTTTTCGAAGTCCTTTGGTTCATTCAACGAACGGAAATGAACGAATTGACTCGGAAAAAGATTTGTTAATTTGAATGAATAAATGAGTGATCGTTTCGCTTGATAAGACCCTATTCATCGTCTTGAATCATTTTAAAGCCCTTTGAACATTTTGCAGTTTGCACTGAAAATGTCATTTTGACCTTGAATGGTTTGGTTCCCACTGAAGTGCATTATGAAGAAAAATCCTGGAATGTTTTCATCAAAAACCTTAAAGGTGTGAGTGAACTCTGAGAAATCAAATTTTCCTTGAGCTTTTGACATCTAAGAGGTCATCATATTATAAGAATATCCTGTAAGTTTCAGAACTGAAAACGTCCTTGTTAGTCCAATAAAAGCTTTTATTGACACCAGCCTCAACAAACGACTCGTGTTTTGAAAGTGTGGAAGTATGACGTCAATGACGCTGGTTCTAGCCCCGCCCACCGATTCGCGCATTCACGCATAGGTAAACAAAAGCATTCCTCGTGATGACACACCGGAGCGAGCTACCAGCAATAAACATTCAGTGTACAAATGTTGTGCCGTGCCTGGCTGTGGAAGAAGAAAGTCGCTGGATAAGCTTCCTCTGGATTCCAATATTAGGAATGCCTGGTTAAAATTTGTTTTTAATGACGTTCCAGCAGATGAGTGTAAAACATTATCCGTATTTCCGCTTTCATTTCACCGAGGATTGTTTTGTGAACAAGACACAGTTCGAGGCTGGATTTGCAGACCGATTAAGATTAGAAAAGGCGCTGTACCTTCTATATTGGATCCAACAGGAGTGGTGCAACACACTTATGTGAGTAATATTTTTATTTTCAAGTATCTACTCGGCATTGCATTACAGATCGTTTGATATCTAATAATTATGTGTATGTGTCTACAAGTATCCATTGTATTGGAGGTGCTGTTGGTTCATTGTTCCTGCGATTCAGGATCGGCACTTGGGTTAAACATGTATGGGCGAATCATTCAAAACAAATTCCCCCACGTGCACCTACCGAAACCGATGACAGAGTTGAAGCTCATTATAATATGCAAAACTGTTATCCACTCACTGCAGTGGGCGTTTACTTCCTAGTCTTCAATGCGATACGCCCATAAAATCTGAGCATTTTTCAAGTAGGCTGAAAACTAGGGAAGAAAATAGCCCATAACTTATTCATTTTTATGTTTTTGAAGGTAAAAACCAAGCGAACGTCATAAGTTGACCTCAGACAACAAAACAAAAACATTTAAAAAGCCAGTTCATGACCCCTTTAATTTCTTTTCAACTGAAGAAAGAAAGACATGGACATCTTGGATGACATGAGGTGAGTAAATTATCAGCAAAAGTTTTTTTTTTTTTGTTTTTTTTTTAAGTGAACTATTACTTTAAATTACTTTATACTACTGGGCCGTTGAATGCTTGAATCGAATTAGGTGTGAAATTCAGGGAAACACATGGTTAAAATAGTTCCAGTCAGTTCTTGACCACATCACAGGTCTATATCACTACGCCAAATTATTTCAGTTATTTCAAAGGTCTATACAGCCTACAACAGAAAAAGAACCAACTCACAACATTCCAATTATTCCTTTCTGAAATTGCTTATAATTACACAGCCGAGATCTGTGTTGGATGGTTCTGTTAAAAAAACTAAATTATGCCAATGAGTAAAAAACTGGTGAAAAATGGTAAGGTATTGTTGCTTCATTATCCCAATTAATTTCAGCCTTGTATCGGATGGCATTGTCAAAACACAATATGTTATCATTCATTTCAAAGCCACAGACAGGACTACTGAGCAGAAGGTTGTGAAAGTGAAAAGTGAGGGAGCCAAAGCTTTCATTGTCCAGTGGGAATGGGCCTGATCCACCCACAAAGAAAATGCTTCATATTTTTTCTTTTGGTTTAAAGGGTTCATTGCAAAGCTGCAGGATATAATGGGAACATTTATCATGGAATAATAAGAAGCAGGCTTACTCAGTATGTGGCAGAAATGCAAATGGGTAGAGGGACACCTGAACTGCAAAACACACCAATGCCTGCACTTCATCTCATACATGATCCTTTGAAGCAGCAAGTAAAGTGTCATCTTAACAGAATTGCATTGCAAAATTTCACATTAAATACTTCACACTTTGGACAAAAATTTGATGTTTTGGGTCTGATTAGCATTACAATAGAGGCCTTAATTAACACTATGTAGTGTGTACTACTGTGTTCAGAAGCATTCCTTTTTTTTTTTTTTTTTTTTTTTTTGGTAATGTTCATAGGTGATGCCGTTCAATTAAAGAGATGGTAGCCATTCCCAATAAAGTCATGCATCCATGTTGTAGCTACAAAATAACTTCTTCACTGCACCCCATCTCCCACCACCATGTTCTCCCATAAGATGCACTTGTGAATATGCATTGGCGTGTGAATTGATTTTAAAATGGGAAATGGTTATATTTATGCACTGGAGCCAGAAAAAGTGATACAAGATATTTATAGTTCTCTCTGTTGCCCAATTATGTACTCTAAAATCTTTGGATATTTTTCCCACATTGATACAGAGGACTGTACTGATGTCAAAGGGAAAAATACACAGATTTTACTGAACAACAGAATTTGAACAATAAGACAAATTGATAATTGAATACAGATAGCTAGGGGTGCAGCAGATCACAAAACTCACTGTTTTCGGATCATTTAGCGTTTTTTTTTTTTTTGTGTGTGTGTGTGTTTTTTTTTGAGTCATGATATCGGGTCATTTTTCAGATCAGCCAAAATAATAGTATTCAGCCACAGAAATAGAAAAATCTAATGCAAAATAACACTGCTTAGTTTTTACTGTACTGAATATAATTAATCTTTTTTAAAGCTACATGATGCTTCTGTTAAAATTTTATAATTTTATAATAATAACATAACATTAATAATAACATTAATGACTCGGACATACGCAGGTACATTAGCCTGCTGTCACTTTAGCCCTCAATCCTGTAATTGTGGACAAATGTGGGCACAGAGGACTCAGGTGTGATCCTAATTTTTATTTATTATAAATGTTATATCACTGTCTTCGAGAAAGTTTTGTCTATCCATTTATGGTGTTTTTTTATTTTGGGGGTATTTTGAATTTATTTACTTCAAAAAGTACCATATTTTCTATGTATATTATGCTTATTTTTATGTTTTATTTTTTTTAACTACATTAAAATATCATTCCAATAAGTTCTTAGAGCTAAAACCTAAAGATGAAGTGACTTTGCTGTCACCTTGTGTCTTATTTTGGCTTTCATTTCTATGGGTGCCTGATTTTCCGACTGATATACAAGATTAAGGAGTTCTTTTTTCACCCACTTAACATTGTAGAATTGAGTCAAAAAATTGTTTGTGTTTGGGAGGCAAACTTAGGAAAAGTAGCCAAGTCTTGTACCGCAGTATTTTTAAAAATAAATTAAAACTATTTTGCCCACATTTGTCCAGAATACGGTTTTAGCGTTAAGAGCGGAATGTCACGCAATTCGAATATAATGAACACCGCATCCGTATTCTCTCTCTAATTGTTTACGTTTACTTAAGACATAAACAAACTGCATTCACAATGATATTAGCCAAGATAGGCCATTAGAGATAATTCTGGGCCACTAGGATCAGTTACACCCCTAACATTAGCATTCCTCTCCCTCACCCCAGCTGTTATTTTCTTCGGTCGTGACAGGTGATGCAGAACATGCCTGCCCACCTTATCAAAACTGCTGATGCTCCAACTATGATGGGGACAATTCAATGAATAGCAAGTCATTTTTCAGATGCATATAATTAATCTGGAGTGGCTTTGATTTTGGCCACTTTACAGCATCTCTCTCCTCTTTTGTTTATATTTTTAGTTTATGCCACTCCAGTATAACTATTATATTTTTGGGTTATTGTCCTGCTGCAAGATTAATCATCTCCCAAGTTTCAGTATTTCAGCAGACAGCAGCAAGTTTTTCTCCAGATTTTTTCTGGATTCTGCATCTCCATTTATTTCCAGACTTCCACAGAAAACCTACAATATTAAAATATTAAGAATAATATTTAAAAAATTTGTGTGTTCACCCTAAGCTGCCTTCATCTGAAATCTCTGCAGTTGTTGCCTGCAAACAGTAGCCTAGAAATCTTAGACGCACCCTGAGCGGCCCCAAAAAATATTTTGCTGCAAAGTGTGGTCTATGAACTCTCTGTTGACTTTCGAAGTGGAAAATCCAAACTCTGAGTCAGGCCGATCACATCGTGTATAGAGTTGGTGGGCATGCTTAACACAATGACGGCAGAGTTGTGATGGTTCTGCGCCGTGATTTCCATAGGTGATTTCCGTGCTACTTAAAAACAAACAAGACGCAGCTGGCGAACAGCGGTCTTTACGATTCGACTTTGGCCGCGACTCGGATGACTTGGAGTTAAGAACGTAACTTAAGTCATTCTTAAAAGGAAGATGTGTTCAGAGTTTTGACGACCGGATAAGGCAAAAGTTTAATATATCAACTTGCTCCGCTGGAGAGAAAACCATGGGGAAAACGCATGGGACTCACTCAGCCACAGCCATCATCGCTCTGGTTGGTTAGCGCTATCCTATGGCATGCAGAGGGATATTGAAAGACAACCTTTTATCCCGCCCCCGGATTGAGGTATGCCAATTGTGAGTTCCTCTTGCCAGGCTATGCAAACACCGCAAAGGCTGGATAAAATTAGACTTTATGCCAAAAATGCAGTGAATCTAGATTAATTGAATTGAAATCTACAAACATCAGGGTTGTGTGGTCTCTTAAGGCCCCGATATACTTCAAGCGAAATCAAAGAACAAACTGATGTGATCAGGGCTGGACAGGCCATCGGGCATACCCGGCATTTTCCCGGTGGGCCGATGTGCTTTGAGGGCCAATACATCTCCGTATCTTTTTTTTTTTTTTTTTTTTTTTTGAACGGCCCATAAAACTCATACATCGGCGGCCCATTGCATTTCGTCATTGACAGGTCACGGCTCTGGGATCTTTATGACGGTGTAATGCATTGGACAAAATAAACTTTTTTTTTCACATAGACCAGCACATGAAACACGTAGATCAGCGGCCCATTAGTTATTTTCTTGATTGACACTGGGCTGGTCAATCACATCTTTTTAATAGCTTTGGAATGTTCGTTCAACAAGGAATAACTAAACGTCAAGGAATGAAAAAAAAAGTTCAAAGCCAACTTCAAGTTCAACTTCAAACAAGTGAGAATAGAAACTGTGGGAAGCAGAACAAGGCTACTTTCAGAACACTCTATATTTTTATTCAGTTAGATTGAAACAAAAGCTGTGCATGTAAACAATGAATGACGGCCGCAGAAAGCAAAAGCTGAATCGTGGACATCGACGGCCGGACATGTCTGGGAAAAAGAGGATGGTCACTCCTAAAGTTATTACTCAGCTTTCTCCACAGAACAAGAGCCTGCTAGCTTAGCTTCCAAAAAAGATGGCTGACACTATGTGTAATCCCAATCCTCCATAATGCATCCGTCTGTGTGTTCATCTTCTTCCATATTTTCAAAAAGTTTCTGCCGGGGATATCAGACGCACTGGCACTGATCTGTGATTGGTCTGTTAGCGCATTAGGCCCAACCCCCTATGGGCGGGTTTGAAAGGGTGGGATCTAGTGCTTGTAGTCTTTACAGAAATCCCCCTCTTACACTTCCTCCTACAATGATGTAAAATGACGATTTTTGCTTTATTGTAGGAGGAAGTGAAAAGGTAAATAGCAGATTTTTCTCATCTCAGGGGAAAATAGAGAGTGTTGCACGACCATTCAATAGTATAACTGGGTTTCTAACAATGGAAAGCTTTATGCAAATGGGTGGAGTGACCCTTAATATCTCTATATAAATAAATCATTCCTGTGATGGCAAAGCTGTATTTTGAGCATCATTACTCTGAAACACGCTTATGGCGGTTGATCAATCACAACACACCAATCCAACCGAGAACATTGTGCTTTTCAGAAGGAGTGGCTTCACAGAGACATGAACTAAACATAGCATTACTGACAGACTGATGTGAAAGGTGCTGTAACAATGTAGAATATGTGAAAAATAATGCGTTTTTGGAACATTCAAGCATGAAAACCTGTTATTCACAGTCGGGAACTTGTTCTAATATGAAATGCTTGGTTATAATGAAACACAGCATGTAGTGTTAAAAGGTTCATGGGACTTTATTTTTTCCAACAAAAGATTTTTGCTTGAAGTGTATGAAGTGTGTCCTTGGTCTTTGTGGTGTACAATTTTCTAGTAATGTACTATATTGAAGCAGATTCTCCAACATACATATGTGTTTTCAGGCCCCGTTTACACGATGGAAAAACGCAGATATTTCTCTGCGTTTTGCCCTCTCATTTACACGAAACGCCGTTTTTATCACTGAAAACGATTATTTCTAAAAACTTCGGGCAAAGTGGAGATTTTGAAAACGCCGGATATTTGTTCTCGTGTAAACTGGGAGAAACGGCGTTTTAGGTTCTCTCTTGTCGATTCCAGGATTCTGATTGGCTTGCATGGCTTTATCCTTAACCCCTACACTGCCGCCTTAGGTTTAGCATAGTTATGATGGCGCTCGACGGCGTATTTATGCGGTGTGTGAACAATGTTATTTTTGAAAACGGAGAGGGGAAAATATTCGTTTTGCTAAATACCCGGCTTTGTGTAAACGTGGCCTCACTGTAAGCTGCTCTGGTGGTCTCAGATGATGTGTGCATAGAAGAAAACTTTAGGGGTGATTTTTATGCGTAAAAGCAAGGGCCACGTTTTTGTCATTTATTTAGTAAATTGTCTGGCTTTTTCTTACTTTGCATTTCAGAGTAACTCAATAAAATGTGCTAAATTCTAAAAGGGAGAATGCATTTTATAGGCCCGGTATATGCACACTTTAATTTGCACAGCAGAGGGACAGTGGAATACTATAATGTATGATAATATATGATGACTGCTTCTCTTCAAGTATTCTAAGTGAATCCGAGCGCTTACCTTCAGCTCCTCAGCGGTTCTGTGGTTTGTCTCTAGAGTGACTCGGAGCATTCAACATTCATCCTTAATCCAGTCAGTCCCATAATAGACTCCCATCAGTAGACGCACTTTCTCCGAAGTAGCTCATATTTACTCGCCGCTCTTGCTAGTGGCACTCATGTCTAATGAGTAATTTACACTAAAATCACCAAATCAAAACACCTTGGTAGCTTGCCGTTCTCTGGGGCACATCCAAGAAAGAATTGCGTAGGTAATTAATGCTACAGGAAGATCTACAACTCTCTGAACCATACTGGGATTAGCCATTCCCGTTAGTGATGCAAGGTAATGGAAAGGTCTCTCATAAGCATGCAGAGATGTGCGGTTTTCCCAGTTAAATAAGCTCTGTCCAACTTTCTGTCCTTGTCAACCTTTCTGAATGCTCCTTTCCCTTTCGAGCCAATTAATAGAGGACCGGGAGGAATTTCTTGGCTCCAGCAAATGTTAAAAGACGTCTCCTACAATCTGAGGATTTCTTAGGGATTCTGCTTTAAGAACTTCCAACTATAGTAAAATCAATAGAATTCAGATGCCCTTTTAAGTTTAGATGGTGTAACGTGCAGAATATTTGTTTGATTTGATGAACCCTTTGAATAGGAAACCTACACCAGCATGCTCACCATTGTCCACTCATAATAGGAAAACAGGTTTGCCTACAACAAATGAGGCCATAAGGATTCTTGTCCATTCTAAAAATAAAGTAATGAGCATCCACATATGTATTACATGTCTCTCGCAGGCTTCGGGGAGTGGTAGAGCACACAAAACTCAACGATTTATGAAATTTTCCAGGCACCTTGCTTGCAGTTTTTTTTTTAGGTAAACGGAGAGATCTTATTATTTCAAGCAAGGACTTTGTTGTTCCTTCTAGAACAACTTCTAGTAAAAATCCAGGGATAATCTCAACAATGCTACGTGAATTTAATGAATGGGCCCTGTCAAGACAAAAACTGAAGGAAAATGAAAAACAAGATTCTAAAACACATTATTAAAAGGCTTTATAAGAAACTTTTGACTTAATCAGCCAATTCATCTTTCTCATTACTTCTGCCCTTTATTGCAGCCCTTATTGGTCCTATTATTGCAAGAAGTCAGTGGCTAAAATAAAATGGCTTTCAGGGAGGATTAGGGGGACTGTTTCACTATCTTGGCCTCTGTGGCATTTTAATTAACCTGTCCACAAAATAGTATTGATGAGTTTCTTAGTGTGAGAATAAGAAGAGCTTGTGGACATTTTATAGGCATGGTACTGTGTGTGTATAATATATATATATATATATATATATATATATATATATATATATATATATATATATATATATATATATATATATGTATATATATATATATATATATATATATATATATATATATATATATATATATATATATATTAGTGCTGTCAAACGATTAAAATATTTAATCATGATTAATCACATTAATGTCGTGATTAAACTTGTGATTAATCACACATTTTTATCTATTCTAAATGTCTCTTGATTTCCTTTTCTCATTTTTTTTTCTCATTTTAATGCTCTTATCAACATGGAAAAGTGGATTGGCTTGCTTTGTGCAAATGTGTTCTTTATTAGAAATAAAAAAACATTGGCATATACTGTGTTCAATTTCACACTAACATTCTCACTTGGAGCAAATAATCTCTCACACAATGTAACACTGTCCATCAATAAAAGGGTGAAAGAAATACTGACGAGGTCCTGATATTGACGAGGGGGCAGATAGCTGTGTGTGTGTGCTTGACAATCAAGCGGCATTTCAGACTGGACGTGCTGTGATGATGATAGCTCAGTTCACAACGACAAAACAAAGATCACTTTGGTCTTGTTAATTGAACCTTTTGGCAAATTTCTAGAAAGTAAACTTTCCATTTAAGAATCTTATTGGCATCAATTTCGGCGTCTTTCGCGCCTGTCATCCACTCAGCGTGAACGTTAACCAACTTTTGGCCAGCTCGCAAGCCCAAATGAGTGTGTGCGGCGTGCTTGTTGTTTTGTTTCCGGCTAGATCTGCTTGCGCTTTGGTCGACGAAGCAACAAAATGTCCTTCTTGTGCGCAAGCCATTGAAATGAATGGGTTCCATAACGACTGGGCAGTGCATGCCAGTCCCATTGTAAAATCATAAGAAAAAAAACTACAAAGTTTGCTAGGTCAAAAATGTTAATCGCGCGAATAAAAAGATATTGACGTGTTAAAATGCAGTTTGCGTTAGTGCCGTAAATAACATGTTTAACTGACAGCCCTAATATACAGTATATATATACATGCAAGTTTTCATCTCTAGCATATATATATATACACACACACACACACACACACACACACACACACACACACACACACACACACATTTGAGATGAACGCTGTCCACTTGACAGGATACATTATTTTTTGAAGCAGCAAGTGAAAGAGATTTTTACTTTCCTGACCAGACAAGTATATATTTTTTTAAAACCTCAATAATTGAACTAGATCTGCTACACTGCTGAAGGTGCTTGCTTCTGCTAAATGCATAGATCAGGAAATTAATGGAAACATGCTTCTGCTACTAGACAGAGGAAGACACTCATACCAGATTTAGGCAGGTGGTGCTGGGGAGGTGAAGGGCTAGAATAATAATATGCATAATGCGCATGCTATTCTCATGTAGAAGTAATTTGGATGTGTCATGGTTCTAGGAGGAAGTCGGTGTGATTGGATGTGTACGCTACATTGAAGCGACATATCAGAGCACAAATAAAGTTTCACGGCTGAACTATCACAATATATACATTGTCGAGTATTCTCGTCATATGACCAATTTACGTGCATGTTTCCCAAATATCAGCACGAATGCAAATCGAATGTGACATTGATTTTATATAACAGTTTCAATAAACAAGTGGTTAAATGGTTAAATGACTTGCATTTTAGACACAGTTATGCTCTGTTTCACCAGTGAACAGAGCGCCAAACAAAGCCAGAGCAGAACTTGCTGTGCATATCCCAGCAACATATGATTCACTGTTTTTGAAAGAATTAGGTGAGTCGACATTAGCCCCTTTACACACATCCCAGTATTTACTGGTAATTTACCAGGTAGATTAGCGGTAACAGATCACCTGTGAAGACCTACTTAAAAAAATACCGGTAAATTGGTTCAGGCCAGCAATTACCATAAGGGAAGTTGTAACATTACTAGTACGTTACCGGTAGAGATGCTCTGTGTAAATGTGAAATGAAGATTACCGGTATTTGCACATACAAATTGACGCAAGAAGTCTGCTTTTGGCCAATAAATAAAGACTTATGAAGATGATGTGATTACTCAGCACTGTTTATGCTTTTTAATGGTTTTTCTATTTAAATATGTGCGCTAAATTATCATTTTTGACTGTTGACTGTTGCTAAATTATAATTTTTGACTGTTGTGAATTTCATTCTGGAAATTTTACAGTAATTTACCATGATTGATGTGTAAAAAGGGCAAATTACATATTGACCCATTCAGCCAAATGAATAGCTCAATGACTTAAGACGGTCACTTGCGTTCGCACTCTTGGTGGTTTAGTTTCATTTTTAAAAGTATCATACATTTTTTTCCTGACGTGTTATATTAAAACAACATAAAGTAAGAATTTTTACCTTAAAATAATGTTTTCAAAATCGTTTCAGTGGTTCATCAAGTTGTGACATGGTGATATGAACTTATGCCACCGCTTTGCAGTCTTTTATCTGGTATATCCATGCTATGTAAAATTGCCAAGGTGGTAAAGTTTCTGTAGTGCGAATGAGACCTACAAATTTGACTTGCTTTATGGCAAGCATTACAATTGCCGATGAGCTGGAGCGCACTCGACATTCGTTGATAACTACACTTTCATAAAATCATCCATCATACTCTACCTTGTCTGTGGCCATGTTGATTCCAAAAGCCGGTGGAGATAAACAGAGAGCATGTGCGTGCGGACAGTAGGATGCGGTTGGCTAAATTATTTGCGACAGCAAGTAATGGACAATTCCGCTTCCAACCTGTAGGGCGACCGCGGAGGAAAAGTGGCTTGGTGTTGCTTTAATGCATATTTATAAAACGGTTAGTTCGAATCCTGATTGGTCAAGAGCTGTGCTTTATTCACGTTAAAACACGGCTACGACCGCTTCACCCAACGGTTTTATTGATCGCTGCGCAACACTGTGGTCCTATGTTGTTTTTATTTGAGCTTTCATGCATTTTACACATTGGAACGTTGTTGCTGTTCACACTCAGGGACTATTTTTTCCAGCGGAAGGTAGGCTTTTAGTGATTTTACTTCAAGAAAGTTGCACTAATATTGTTTTTTACTTTAATATTGTGTGGCAACCGTTTTATAAAAGCAATAAGATACTCGAGGCAAGTGCTGTATCGTAAATAAGTAACGGATGAAGCGCACAGACGCAAAGCCTGCAGCCTTCTTATTGACGATACAGCACAGCCTCTCGTACGACTTGTTTTAAGATCTCTTTATAAACTTTTTGAAGCATCAAAGTGGTAGTTGCATAGCTGTCAATGGAGAAACAAATGGGTTTGGGACGACATGATGGTTATTAATGACAGAAGTTTCATTTTTGGGTGAACTAAACCTTTAAACAGTCTAAACACATGTAGACGCTATAATGCAGCTTCCGTATTTCCTCTGCAGTGGAAATGTAGTTGATAGTGATTTCATTTGCTAATAGCCCTATAGTGTCTTATTACTCTAATTAAATGTATTGATAAAACTTAAAGGGGTAGCTTAAGCGCCCCCCCCCCCCCAAAAAAAAAAAATTGTTGTGAATGCACCCATGACCAATTGGTGTGTCTGTAGATTATAGGTAATAATGTTGTAAATAACGGCATCTTTGGATTCCTTTCTTTTTTCCCCGCATCTTTTTCTCCCCATGTCCAAATACAAGGGACTAGCATCGATCCGCACATCTCACAAACACATTTGCTTCAATTGATTTAAGCACAGAAGACCGTGGGTGAGTGGAGTTGCCCCCGAACGAACGTAAATAGAGGAGAAGTGTGTTTTATTGTGGTTTCCAGACAACAAGCAGACTGAACAAGCAGCAACACCTGCTAATGGCTGAAGGGCTGCTCTCACACAAGTATGCACTGTTGACTTCTATGGCTTTTCCCCCTCACGTTTGGACATGACCCATGGGGAGTCCTTTCTGTCCTGTCTGAGTTGGGATGTGATGTGTGTGTGTAATTACTGAAGCTGTGCTGCAGGCAGACGCCGCGCTGAAAAAGGGAGGGGCTGATATTGTCTCCCAGAGACCCCTGCACCCCTGACTTCTTGCACAGTCGAACGGCTCCCCGAATGGGTATTTGAATGGCAGCCCATCAGTAGAAAGGGAAGAAGGAAAGGAAGGAGTTGATTTTAATCTCCCCACTGATCAATATGATCCATGCCTTTCTCTGGCAGGGTTTATGGAAGGTTTACTCTTGAAAGAGATCCATTGGCCTTTATCTGCATATTTTCCCCCTGAAACCAAACACTGCAATCACTCTGTGTCATTCCGCTCTGGGTCTCTGGCCAAAACGCTATCATTCCTGCTCTCTCGGTATGACTTACTGCTAACATCTCCTTGTCAGCAGTTTGAGTTTTCAGCTCTTGTCTTACTGCCACCACAAAAAAGAGCAGTTTTCATCATTTTTGCACCCTGCTGATATTACCTTTACTGACATTTCACCCATTAGGCAGTTCTTTTCTTTTTCAAATATGTGCAGTTTTGAAGAATTTACATTTTGGCTGTTCTATTAATGTTATTTGATTAAATTCGTCTTTTGTTTGTTTATGTTCATTATATTGGACCATGATGGCAGCTATCCAAGGAATACATTTCATTTTTAAAGCAAACCTAATATAAATATTTGAATATTGAATATTTTCTTTATGCACGCACAGTATCACAAATAGTTTGTACAACTTTTGTCATGTTTCAGAATATTGAGTAGTTTAACTGAGCACGTCATTTTATGGGTAATTTTAATGACTTGTCAAAATTCCAAGAATTCTGACTAGAGTTTTTTTTTTTTTTAACGTGGAACATCTATGTTGTTTTTCCCCTTCTTTTTCTTGTAAACAGCATCAGAGAAAAGGGAGCTGGATTAGTTTATTTATTATCTCTCTCCACGAACAGGTTTCCCTCACTAGTAATGGAATGTAAAATCCAAAGTGATTAAAGTCACCATGAAATCAAAATTTGACAATTAAATTTGTTTTATGGAATATTGGAGCATTTATTATGATTTATACATGCACATCGCCATTGTAATTTTTTTTTCTATTTTATGTGCTCTTAATCTGCAAAATCAATTCCCCTCCGTCTTGCAACAACATCCCTTCTCTTATCTGATAATGTGTCTACTGGTGGGAGGGCAGGGCAACCTGTCACTCATATGAGATCATAGCAATATCAAACCACTCAATCAATTCCCTTAATTCCCAATAGACAAAATCAAGCCCTCGCCAAAAATTTTTCTTGTTTGAGAAGCCATTTTACTCAGATATATACCTCAGAATAGGGAAGAATGCCGATTGTAAAGATATTTTTGAGAAGGGAAGATAATTCTGTTATATTATCAATTCCAGTCTGGCTTTTAATCAGTGCACATGACACATACAGTAAAGCTTGATGATTGATGATTGACTTTTGGAAGTTGGAAGTATTTACATTGGTGGAATATATATATATATATATATATATATATATATATATATATATATATATATATATATATATATATATTTATATATATATATATATATATATATATATAGCCTATATATATATATATATATATATATATATATATATATATATATATAGCCTATATATATGGCTGTCACACGATTAATTGCGAAGTTTGTGTTTACATAATGTATGTTGGTGCACTGTGTATAATTATTTTATATATATAAAAAAATATTATTTATATATAAAATTGCGTTAATTTAATAAATACATTTTTAAAAGTTTTTATTTTATTTTATTATTACTATTATTATTAAACAATTGCCTTAGGTTATTGAATTTACTAACTAGAATACCAATGCAAAAAGCCATAAAAAAAAAAAAAAAAACCTACCTGTACCATTCCAATCCTTTGTCATAATTTCTATCAAAGAAATGTGGTTCGGTCCCAAGAGCTCGAACATCTGGATGAATCCGGATGAACTCCAGAACTGCCCTGGTTCCTCCTTCTTTCTTAACGCCAACTATAAGTGCATTGGGCAACTTCTTATTCCCGTATTTTGGCGAATTACTGTTATTACTCTGATTGTGATCTACCACGTCTTGTGTTTTCTGGAAGGCTGAATGTTTGCTTTGGTTGCCAGTAAGGTTCAAGAGAGCCACAGCCCTCGTCTCGTCCGGGAGAACTCTCGCTTTCGCTGATATAGTGCAATAATGTGACTTCTGTAAAAGTTTTTTACTTCCCATGTTCTTCAGATGGACGCAGCGGTGATCCTCCCATCTCTGGCTAGGCATGATTGTACCGGAGCAAAAGAGGATGCTGTAGCATAGATACATGAAACACAAAGAGATAGTGAATATAAAAATAAATCTTCTGCTTAATCTGTTTGAGGATGGCACAATTCGGCTGGACAGGAACCTATATGCCATGTCTCCATGGATGAAAACAAGGCATGTTTTTCCCTGTAAGTTTCTCTGTGAGGTTTGCTGGTTGTCTCGAGCTCCCCATCAACTCCGACTGCGCGAACTTACATCTCATTTGGGAAACTGATAATGTTAATATTTCCGAGTGGACACATTAGATGACATGAAGTCTGAGTAAACATGTATCGATAACAAGGTAAAGTTTCCAAATGAGCACAAAACAAATGTAATTCCACTGCCCTTTAGTTTTGACGTCGCGTCACTTTTGTAAGCTACGTGAAATCACCTCATATATTTGGACTCCAGCAACTTGACTTGATTCTGTGCTGATATAGTGTTGAAAATATTTAAAGTAATTCCTTTGTTTGACCTGGTAATGTGATACAGCATCTTACTTAATGTAATCCGTTTTGGAAATCGCATATTCCAGGTCTAAAAGGCACATTTTGCTTCCAAGTTCCCAACGCGAACCCGCGCAGCGCTCGCCCGGTCACCGTTCAGCTCATGTTTGTGTCTTTCTGAAGTTCTCAAGAGCGGCTTTGCGGCAGTCAAGCGCTCGAGATCAATATTTAAAGACGACGCCTGACGTCACGTCATATTTTCATATTCCTCGTGCGTTTGTCTTTTTAAAGGAGTACTGCGCGGCTGCGCATGTACCATTACACTAAGTGCCATTATTCTGCATAAATTCTCATTTGCCCCGCGTCTGAAACGAATTGCTTGCGACCAGGGAGTGGAATCTTAATCGATTCTTCAGTTATGCTAAATTAATGTCTATAGTTTTACAAAATTACTTCTCTTGGACCCGAAAGCAATCAACTCTCTGCTTAAAACTGTCATTTATGAGATTCTCACACCAGAGGTGATGCTGTTTGCACTTATGTTATTCACAGTAGGCTAATATTGCACTGAACACTTCAGTTTTGATTCCTGCTTAAAAACCGTAAAACGTGTATTTCTTTAAATATTTGAGCCTCAAATTCTAGATTGGCTTTATGTTGGTCAGAGGAGATGCATTAAGTTACATATCCACATGTTATTTCAACTTATTACAGTTACATTGATATATTAAATCCCAAACAGTTAGCCTACAGTGTGAATGTTTTCATAAAACAAATGGGGGCATTCTAAATATTGAACAATTCTTTAATTCATGTTCATCATACTTTTTACACTACTTTGCACTATTTTAAAGTGTCACAGTGTTACAGTGTAATTATACAATTAAAGGAGTAGTACACTTAAAAAAAATGCTGATAATTTACTCACCCTCATGTCATCCAAGATGTCCATGTCTTTCTTTCTTCAGTCGAAAAGAAATTAAGGTTTTTTGATGAAACATTCCGGAATTTACTCCATATAATGAACTTCATTGGGAACCAAACGGTTCAAGGTGCAAATGAGAGTTCCAGTGCAAACTGTTCAAAGGCCTTTGAACAACACCAGATGATGAATACGGGTCTTATCTAGGACCCTTCGAGTCATGAATCGAAAAAAAAAGATTTGTTCATTTTGATTAATGAGTTTGATCAGGAGAGTCACGAATGTGCTATCAGAGAACAGAGCAAGGCGAGCATTTGTGCTTATAAAACTTAAATGTTTTTATTTATTTTTTTTAAACGACAGATATCGTTTCGCTTGATAAGACCCTTATTCATCGTCTGGTGTCGTTTAAAGCCCTTTGAAGCTGCACTGAAACTCTCATTTGGACCTTGAACCGTTTGGTTCCCATGAAGTCCATTATATGGAGAAAATTCTGGAGCGGTTTCATCAAAAACCTTAATTTCTTTTCGACTGAAAGTAAATTATCAGCAAAAGTGTTTTTTTTTTTAGTAAAAAAAAGTAAAAGTTAGTCAGTAATAAAGTACTGAGTAACATGTAATTATCATTATGTAGGAAGGGTTGGGGTTTGAGTAGAGTTTGGTTTAGGGTTAGTTGCTTGTAATATGCATATTTTTTTATGCATTTACTTACTGTCATTGCTATAGTAAGTTACAAGGACAGTGTTAAATAAATTGTTACCGATTGTCCAATCTAACTTTTGACTCAAATGTACACTCTAAACAATGTTGGGTTGTTTTAACCCAAAATTGGGTAAGATATGGACAAACCCAAATGTTGGGTTAAAAATGTAATTTAAAATTTCAACTTTCACTTTCAACTGTACATTTTTTTAACTACACTACCAGTCAAAAGTTTAAGATCTGTAAGATTATTTATGTTTTTAAAAGAAGTCTCTTCTGCTCACCAAGGCTGCAATTTTTTGATAAAAAATACACAAAAAACACAGTAATATTGTGAAATATTCTGACAATTTAAAATGACTTTTTTATGTTAAATATATATTAAAATGTAATTTATTCCTCTGATAAAAAGCTGAATTTTCAGCATCATTACTCCAGTCTTCAGTGTCACATGATCCTTCACAAATCACTCTAATATGATGATTTTATGCTCCAAAAACATGTATGATTATTATCCATGTTGAAAACAGTTTTTTACATTTTTATTTCAGGATTCTTTGATGAATAGAAAGTTCAAAGAACAGCATTTATTTAATTAGAATCTTTTCTAACATTATAAATGTCTTTACTGTAACTTTTGATCAATGTAACTCATCCCTTGATGAATAGAAGTATTGATTTCTTATTTATTTCCCCCAAAATAAAATACAAATTCTTACTGACCCCAAACTTTTTAGTATTTAACTAAAAGGGTCGTGTTTAATGTAACAAAAGCTTTCCATTTCAGATAAAAGCTGTTCTTTTGAACTTTCTATTCATCAAAGAATCCTGAAATAAAATGTAAAAAACTGTTTTTAACATGGATAATAATCATACATGTTTTTGGAGCATAAAATCATCATATTAGAGTGATTTGTGAAGGATCATGTGGCACTGAAGACTGGAGTAATGATGCTGAAAATTCAGCTTTTTTCTGAGAAATAAATTACATTTTAATATATATTAACATAAAAAAAGTCATTTTAAATGTTCATAATATTTCACGATATTACTGTGTTTTTTGTGTATTTTTTTATAAAAAAATTGCAGCCTTGGTGAGCAGAAGAACTTCTTTTAAAAACATAAAAACTTTTGACCGATAGTGTACATGTTTAACCGAACATATTTTACCCAAATTTGAGTTGAAATAACCCAGCATTTTTTAGAGCATAACTAAAGTTTTCGATTGAAATCCTCTCGTTCTCTCTCCTGTCTTCTGTTGTTCGAAGATATCAACCTGTTTAACCAACCTGGAAGGTTAAATTATATTCAGTATTTCCCTAAAAACAATTATCAAGACAAACAGGCCCTTAATCCTCATCCCTATGATCTGCAATGTGTTTGTCTAGAGAAACATTAATGTCGACAGGTCTCATTTCTCTTGTGGAGAGAGACAGAGATAGAGAGACAGTTTCAAACAGCCTTTGGTTTGCCCAGTTGAGATCCATATCGACTTACAATCGCCCTCTCGGAGCGGAGGATTTTAATGTCCAGATGTCTTAGTGTGTGGAGTAGGAGGCTTAAGTGATAAACACATTCTCATTATGAACATTGCCTGCATGTATTCGGATATAATCCTAAGTGGCCTGTACTTCTGCTTACAGGCAAACAAATCCTTTCTAACCTCTGTCATCGCCAAAGGCTTGGATGTTGTAGACATTGCTCAAGAGAACAAGAGCATTTCAGTCAGCAAATGTCACTATCTGTTGAGTGTCAGTTTGACATTTTACACAAAACACTGAATGTGCAGATTATATTTATACAAATGTTGACACATGAAATGAGCACTGTACCCAAAATAACATGAACACATTGGGATTATCGGTTGCTCAGTGAAAAATGCATTGCATAATTTTTTTTTAAAGATGTTTTTACTTTTATTTGACACAAAATAAGTCTTTGCCTCAGAGGGCTTAAGCATGTAAATATACACTCTCAGAAAAAAAGGTACAACAGCCGTCACTGGGGCTGTACCTTTTCAAGAGGAAAACTTTGTTATCCATTTTAGGTACTAATATGGACATTTTAGGTGCTATTATGAATATTTTAGGTGCTAATATGGATATTATGGACATTTTAGGTGCTAATATGGACATTTAGGTGCTAATATGTACATTTTAAAGGTGCTATTATGTACATTTTAGGTGCTATAATGCAGATTTTAGGTGCTAACATGGACATTTAGGTGCTAATATGTATATTTGAGGTGCTATTATGTACATTTTAGGTGCTAATATGGATATTTTAGGTGCTATTATGTACATATTTGGTTCTATTATGTACATTTTAGGTGCTAATATGGACATTTTAGGTGCTATTATGTACATTTTAGGTGCTTATATGGACATTTAGGTGCTAATATGTATTATTTAGGTGATATGTACATTTTTGGTGCTAATATGGACATTTAGGTGCTAATATGTACATTTTAGGTGCTAGTATGTACATTTTAGGTGCTTATATGGATATTTTAGGTGCTTATATGGACATTTTAGGTGCTATTATGTACATTTTAGGTGCTAATATGGACATTTAGGTGCTAATATGTATGTTTTAGGTGATATGTACATTTTTTGGTGCTAATATGGACATTTAGGTGCTAATATGTACATTTTAGGTGCTAGTATGTACATGTTAGGTGCTAATATGGACATTTTAGGTGCTAATACGAACATTTAGGTGCTATTATGTACATTTTAGGTGCTAATACAGACATTTTAGGTGCTATTATGTACATTTTAGGTGCTATTATGTACATATTTGGTTCTATTATGTACATTTTAGGTGCTAATATGGACATTTTAGGTGCTATTATGTACATTTTAGGTGCTAATATGGACATTTAGGTGCTAATATGTATTATTTAGGTGATATGTACATTTTTGGTGCTAATATGGACATTTAGGTGCTAATATGTACATTTTAGGTGCTAGTATGTACATTTTAGGTGCTTATATGGATATTTTAGGTGCTAATATGGACATTTTAGGTGCTATTATGTACATTTTAGGTGCTAATATGGACATTTAGGTGCTAATATGTATATTTTAGGTGATATGTACATTTTTGGTGCTAATATGGACATTTAGGTGCTAATATGTACATTTTAGGTGCTAGTATGTACATTTTAGGTGCTAATATGGACATTTTAGGTGCTAATACGAACATTTTAGGTGCTATTATGTACATTTTAGGTGCTAATACAGACATTTTAGGTGCTATTATGTACATTTTAGGTGCTATTATGTACATATTTGGTTCTATTATGTACATTTTAGGTGCTAATATGGACATTTTAGGTGCTAATACAGACATTTTAGGTGCTAATATGTACCATTAAGGTACCAATATGCACCCTTTAGGTACTTTTGAAAATGTACAGCCCCAGTGACAGCTTTTATCATTTTCTCTGAGAGTGTAATAATGCAAGCTGCAACTATCCTCTTCAGTGAAAGCATTGGGTTTACAGAGATATTGTCTATCTGTAGTACAATTTTCCCAATTAGTGGTATGCACCAGAGAGTCTGTCTGGCCAATCAGCCACCCTTGCTGTGACTCTGAATCTGCTTTTAGTGAAATGTGATCAGAGACCATGGATCAATTGGGTCAACGGCATTGGCCCAGATGACATTCAGTAGAATCAAGCATGGGGCTTCATTAACCTTTTCATTTCGCCAAGCTCTGAGACTCGCTCTCCTGATATCTCTGGAACACGATCTCTACAATCTATAGAAATGTTATTGGATGCAGAGGTTAGTACTGTGAGATATCATCTGAAATAACCCAGGTCAAAGTGCGGTCAGCCTATAAGGAGTTGTTTAATTTTTAGTGGAACAATTTCAAACTCTGCTGGATGTAATATTTCCGGAGGAGTGGAGCGCCATTTCAAAATGATTTTCAATTACCTGGTTATATCCTGGAATGATACGTCTGGGGGTTGTGTTCACCTACCTATTTAATATGTTTTTGTATTCTGTGTTTCCCATTACATGTTTCAATACAACTATACCACCTTCTTAGTTCCAGTTGACAAGAAAGGCAAAACGCTGAAATCACAAATAATTTACTTGTGCATTTAAAGGATTAGTGTACCCAAAAAGGAAGAGTTTCGTCATGATTCACTCATCCTCATGTTGTTTTGTCATACATATTAAAGGATTTTGGTAACCAAAGAGATCGACACCAATCGATATTTGTATCTGTAATATTGTATTGTTTATTGTAAATTCTTTATTTGTGCACTTCATGTGCCCTCATAATCAAATACCTTCCTTCCCCCATTCGAGACGACTCAGCAACGCCCAACTTCCATGGAACCAATCAATTCCCGAAGGAGAAATCCAACCTTTTTTCCTAATTCCAGAAGCCGTTTCAACTCTGACATGAGCGTCATATAATGGGCCAAAAAAAAAAAACAAACAATTACAACTTCCGTTTCATGCCGACTTTAAATATAATACAAACATACTCAGCACCATGCCTCTGTCCATGGTGCTGAATGCTGGTCCTTAAGGGATAGTTCACTTTAAAATTAATTTTTGATACGTTTTATGCTTACCTCAAGGGCATTCAAATTGTAGGTGTCTTTGTTTCCACAGTATTTTCAATTTTGATATTTTTAGGTCAAACCGTTGTCTGTCAGTCATATAATGGAGGTCTATGGGGTCCATCCTCAAAGAGCATGCACAGAAAAGGAAGAGTCTGTCATGATTCACTCATCCTCATGTTGTTTTGTCATACATTTTGAAGGATTTTGGTAACCAAAGTGTTTTAAATACCATTGACTTCCATTAAATGCACAAAAATAGGCTATACTGAAATATTTGACAAAATACCTTTTGTGTTCCACCGATGAGGGATGGTTTACTCAAAATGATTCTGTCTAAATCATTTACCCTCATGCCATTCCACACCTATATTGCTTTATTTTTTCTGTTGAATATAGAAGATATTCTCAGTGTGTGTGTGTGTGTTTTCTTTTTCTTTTTTTTTTTCTTTTCTTTTTTGTCCACATTATGAAAGTCAATGTTTCAACATTGGCCATTGTTCAAAAATAAGTATATAATATTTTGTGTTCCATAGAGGCTTGGGACAACATGAAGAGGGGTTAAATTATGAGAGAATTTCCCCTTTAATTAAACTATAAAGTCACCATGAAATCAAAAGTAACAATCCCTGTTTGTATTGGTAATATTGTATTGTTTATTATAAATGATTTATTTGTGCACTTCATGTGCCCTCATAATCAAATACCTTACTTCCCCCATCGAGACGACTCAGCAACGCCCAACTCACAATATAGTACAATACAAGTACAATATAATACAAACATAGTCTGTTTGAGCACCCTGCCTCTGTCCATGGTGCTGAATGCTGGTCCTTAAAGGGATAGTTCACATTGAAATTATTTTTTTATATGTTTTAGCTTACCTCAAGGGCATCCAAGATGTAGATGTCTTTGTTTCCACAGTATTTTCAATTTTGATATTTTTAGGTCAAACCATTCTTGTCTGTCAGTCATATAATGGAGGTCTATGGGGTCCACCTCAAAGAGCATGCACAGAGAAGTCCAAATTAAACATGATTTAATGACTCATAAATGTAAGTACACATTGATGGCCTAAGACACGAAACAAGTGGTTTGTGTGAGAAAACAAACAGTATTTATATCTTCGCGCGGTTGTGAAAAAATTCAACGTTGTCTTTTGATGTATCGAAATCGTCTTCCATTGCGGTTTCCTGAATATCTAAATATGTTTAAATCTTTACAGTGAAGGGTAAAATTTCTGAAATCTCTGTGTAAACAATGAGGACGTACACGCACGAGAGATTACTTCCGGCACTTACCGGCGCATGCGCAAACCAAAGCGCCCGTGCCTTCAGGATCAGTTGGACGTGGCTGTGTTTTAAAAGAGGTAAAAACAATATAAATACTGTTCGTTTTCTCACACCACTCACTCGTTTCATGTCTTAGGCCATCAATGTGTACTTACATTTACAAGTCATTAAATCATGTTTAATTTGGACTTCTCTGTGCATGCTCTTTGATGTGGACCCCATAGACCACCATTATATGACTAACAAAAAAGAACGGTTTGACCTAAAAATATCAAAATTGAAAATACTGTGGAAACAAGACACCTACATCTTGGATGCCCTTGAGGTAAGCTAAAACATATCAAAAATTAATTTCAAAGTGAA
This sequence comes from Hybognathus amarus, assembly GCA_030378365.1. Lineage (NCBI taxonomy): Eukaryota > Metazoa > Chordata > Actinopteri > Cypriniformes > Leuciscidae > Hybognathus > Hybognathus amarus. The sequence continues at coordinate 466,827 of JAQIUQ010000312.1, read as the reverse complement.
CTATCTAGTCATGCTTCAAATGATCTCGGTGTTAAAATAGTTTGCTATATCAACAATAAACAAAACTAGATATAACCTAGCTGAACACAACAGAGTGACCCCTCAAAGGAACATTGTTAAAAACAAATAAAAAAATGTGTATTTACTCATACAGTACATACACGTTCTTTGAGACCCAGTGTTCTTTTTACTTGGATGAATAATGTCAATGTTGTTGTTTTTCCCAACTGTATTCAAGTGTTTTTTTCCACCCTATTTCTTATTTATGAAACTTTCTTATTTATGTCCAAAGTTGAATCCTAATGATGACAGGGTTACCAATCAATGGCATGAGAAAATGTCTCCCTTTCTTCAAATGAAATAATCCAATCTGCAGGTTTTGTCCTTCTCGTGGAAAGGAATGGGGGATTTTAGATTTGTGCTCCTTGTGTTAGCTTTTCCACAGGGCTGAACCATTTCTCTCTAAGCTCCAATCACCATTGTACGACTGTTTATTCCTCCGAATCCGGTTTCGAGCAATCATTCAACAGTAATAAGGATCGGAGCCCTTGCTTGCATGCATCATTCTCAGCCTCAAGAGGCTTTTTTCTCACCCTCAAACATTCGCAAGTGGAAAACGTGACCATTGTGTATTTACCATTAGTGGCATTCTAAAGGCATAAACGTTGCTATCTCTTCTTTTTACGAAAAAGGTGATATCGGACGTCCAGCAAATGCCATTGAACAGCAGGTGACTTCTTCTCCTGCCAAAGACAGAATCAGCTAATTGTTACTGACATTTTCCCTGTGTTGTTTAAATCAGAACTGTTTTGATCCATCGATCACTGATGTTTGCTACTCCAAAGGAGGACATGAGTTAAATGTCACCTATTGGTCATCAGCCAAGAGTCTTGGTTAGAGCCTTTCTCTGGAACCTGGTAATTGTCACCCATTGGCAGTAGTCAGCAGGAAACTCAGCAGGCAGTGATATTTACAGATATTCCTGACAGCATACACCCTCGTTTTAAACCCTATAGTCTATGTGAAGATACAGACAGTGGAGAAACGACTTTTTCAGCTTCAATTAGGGATGGTTTTGATTTTTTGCTAAAATTAGAATTGTTTTAGTAGTAAAGTTGTGAACTTAAAACCTGATTTGCATAAGTCCAACTGAACCTTTCTTGTCTGGAGATAAAAGACACAAAGAATGAGAATAATTAAATAAATAAAAGAAAACATTCGGCGTTTCAATGGATAACACTTGAGTGCAATAGTAAATGGTTTGTGGGCAGCGAGGGTGGTTTGGCTATTTGATGGATAGTTTAATGACACTCACAAAAGCACACAGGATCCTTTATCTCAGAACGTCATCTTGGAAATTGCCAGTAGTTTATAGTCTGGCTTGTCTCTCTAAAAGACAGCTGAAACACTTCACTGTAAAATATTATTAGGGTGTCATAAAGATTCCCCATATATTATGAACGAGCGGCCCACACAGTTGATATTTTCGGTTGATTCGCTTACAATGCCCCTATCTCTAGGGATTTGTAGTTTATTTATCAGCGTTCCTTATTTTATAGTGATTAAGTGGTTATCAGTGATGATTGAAGTATAGGAGTTTGATCAAGACCCAGTAGGTGATCATTAACTGGACCGGATGCTCCGACTGGTGTTTGGTAATTTCCTTTGACTGGCAGAATTCCCAGATTTATTCGGCTGTGTCTTCCACCCTGGAATATTTTAGATTTCCGTGCGCCAGATAGCACACGCCGTTTCATTTTGTTCTGTGTATATGCTTTCTGGCACAGATCAATTCTGGTGGTTGGTTGGTTGCTTTTAGTATCATCCAAATAAATTCCTTAGCAGTGTCACAGATTAAAAAAGCAGAAAAACGGCTTAACTTTTAATTTTCTTAGTACACTGTGTTACATTGGTACGAAAGCATCTATAATGTGCAGTATACTGTATATGTATGTATTTATACAATGCGTAAATAATATGCAGTTAAAGGGATAGTTCACTTGGAAATTCATTGTTTGATATGTTTTAGCTTACCTCAAGGGCATCCAAGATGTAGGTGTCTTTGTTTCCAACAGTATTTTCAATTTTGATATTTTTAGGTCAAACCGTTCTTGTCTGTCAGTCATATAATGGAGGTATATGGGGTCCACCTCAAAGAGCATGCACAGAGAAGTCCAAATAAACATGATTTAATGACTCGTAAATGTAAGTACACATTGATGGCCTAAGATCACGAAACGAGCGGTTTGTGTGAGAAAACAAACAGTATTTATTTCGTTTTTTCCTCTTGTAATCACAGCCACGTCCAAGTGATCTGAAGGCATGGGCGCTTCTCTGCGCAAGTGACTGAAGTGATCTCTTGCCGCGGTTGGGAGAAAAAAAATCTACAGTTGCCTGTTGATATATAGAAATTGTTTTCCATTGCAATTTTCTGTATATCTAAATATGTTTAGATGTTCACAGTGAAGGATAACACTTCTGAAATCTCTGTGTAAACAATGAGTGACACTCGCCGAAGTGCCCTCATCCTCAGATCACTTGGACGTGGCTGTGATGACAAGAGGTAAAAACGGTATAAATACTGTTCGTTTTCTCACACAAACCGCTCGTTTCATGTCTTAGGCCATCAATGTGTACTTCCATTTACGAGTCATTAAATCATGTTTAATTCTGGACTTCTCTGTGCATGCTCTTTGAGGTGGACCCAATATTCCTCCATTATATGACTGACAGACAAAAGCGGTTTAACCTAAAAATATCATAATTGAAAATACTGTGGAAACAAGGAAAAGACACCTCAGGACAGCGGGGGCACAGCGTCGCGCGCGGGGCTAGTTGTAACACGCTTGTTTTGAATACTTCCACACATGCTGGCATGATGAAACTTGGTGTATTTACTAGTTGCCATTTCAACACTTTATAGAGAAAAAATGGTGCCAAAATTCCAAAATCTTTGTAAGATATCGCTGAACATTTATTAAACCATCAGCAAAAGTACATTTCTTATTAAGTTAATTTTTCATCGTCTCTTTTTTGTGTTTATTTGAAAATTAGACAAATCTGATATTATTTTAATCTCCAATCTGTTGTTAAACAGCTTGATATAGTTCTTTAATGCTTTGCTAACTAGCAGACACTAGCAGGGTTTAAACCCCAGTTGTGCAGTTGGGGCATGTTGCTAACACTGTTACAATGTGCCCCTATTGAGAATATGCTATTATATTCTATACTTTTTATGAATTCTGTTGGAAAACATGAGAAACATGTGAATAAAGCTGAGAGTCAATGCTCAGAGATTATTAAGTATTATTGTGTTTTGAACTATGCTGTATAGCTGTGTTTTCTGATGTGTTTTTTGTCAAATTCAAAAACTAGTTTATTTTTAATTATTAAAAAATGCCATTATTTTATATGAAAAGTTAATAATTGTATTTTAATTAGAAATATTTTGGTTTGACTTGTATATTTTTTTATCATTAGATCAGATAGCATTTTAAGCTGTCATATGGTGATGTTACAATGTGCCCCTCACATGTTACAGATGTACCCACCTATGGGGCATGTTGTCACATTTCACTTCCATTCTTTCAGGGTAAATCAAGAAAAAAAGTATGCACTGTATCAATAAAACAAAACCACATAATTGTACTTGACATGTGGGAAATTAATGTGAAAAAAAAACCTATAAACCCTAAGTAGATTTACACAAATTGACAAAGTCAAAAAGTGTTACTTTGTGCCCCGCTCTCCCCTACATCTTGGATGCACATTGAGGTAAGCTAAAACATACCAAAACTAATTTCAAAGTGAATCCCTTTAATATTGATTATCTTCTTTTTCTTTTTCTTCACGAGTCATGTGTACCAACGTGTGTCTTTGAAAATATTAATCTTGAGGTTTATTTCAATTTTTCTTTACAATCTCATGAAAATGATAATAGCTAGGCAGGTGTGATGAAGATTTCAACACCTTCTCGATAGCCTCCCTTTTTTAATGCGCTCCTCATGTTCATTTATAGCATCTGCCTCTCTGACACTCTTGGAAACCGAGAGCTTCCAGGCCCAAACCAGAGTGTCATCCACTGTGGGCTCTGACTAAATTGAATCCCAACAAAATGGCAGAGAAATGAGAATCGCCTCTCATTGATGTCATTTATCACAGAGCCACAGTCAGCCAGACTGGAAATGACTCTTCTAATGATATGTGCCTGGCCCCTGTGCAAATAAAACTAACCGGGTTGTCTTTGGAGGCTGAGGTCATGGATAATGATTAGAAACTATCATCACATTAAGGCCTGATTTGCAGATGGTGTGAGCATATTTGCACATCTTCGCTTATTTACACGCCATAATCGCTCTGTGCTTGCACGGGAAGGCCATTATTAATGTTCATTGATCATTTTTTGTTGGTTTTCCAGATGCGGTTTAGTTTCCTCTTGATGCTTTGCACATACATTTACTTCGGACATTTCAGGAGCATGAAAGCAATATAGTCGAAATGCTGTTTTTAAAGGGCCAGTCACCCAAAAATAAAAAGTCAGTCATCATTCCCTGTGTTAAAATACAATGACATTAATAATAGTTTTATTGGTTAATGAACCCTAATTAATACTTTTGAAGATTCCCAGTCCAACATTCATGTGTAACTTGGCAGGATCTTATGAGCAAAGTCCCTTCTAGAAACAGAAGCACAATCTCCTTGTGATTCACATTCAGGCGGGCTGCAAATAGAAACTGCACTGCAAACAGTTTGTGTTCAATGGATTTTGACTGGATTTTTCCTTAGGTTGTGATCTGCAATCAGACTGCAGAAGTCCAAGCAGAAACAATAGCTGATGAATACTAGAGAAGAAAGTGCATAAAACCAAACAACAAGATAATTCATTATGTTGAGAATGCGTATGTGTTTGGGAATAGTCCAGGTTTAAAACAGTTCTGTTGACATTTTTCTGGTCAAAATTCGGAAATTGGAAATTAGTTTTGACTTGTCCGTCAGTTTTAAATTAACTCAGAGTGTGTTTTAGTTTTTTAGTTTAAAAAAAGAAATTAAGGTTTTTGATGTAAACATTCCAGGATTTTCTCCATATAATGGATTTTAATGGAAACCAAATGGTTCAAGGTCCAAATGAGAGTTGTCAGCATCAAAGAGCTTTAAACTACACCAGACGATGAATAAAGGGTCTTATCTAGCGAAATGATCTGTCATTTTTAAAAATAAATAAAAAAAGTTTAAAGTGTAACTAAACCCCTGGTCAAAGCCTGACTCCACCCACTGGCAAAATTTGAAAAATGCTAAAAAAGTGGGCAGACCCCAGCGGAGAGAGAGGGGACGAGCCAAGGGCGGGGCTGAGCGGGGAGCGTGCACATGAGACCCGCAGTGACGGATTAATTGACAGCTGTAGTGGTGGGAAGTTCGGATCATGTTACTGACTCGGATCTTTGAGTCTCGTTCAGCACAATGAACGAATCTTTTATCGAATCATTTCGTTCATTTCATCATTATATAATTAAAATGTCATGTTAAATATTCCAAAACATCTAGTAGGCTACTTACGAAAATCTTGATTACATTTACCGGATGGTCGAGTTTGTCTTGGTGTAACTTCCTTCCGGAATTGACGCGGATCACTCGCGGCTCGCGGAAAAAATAGACTAGACGCCGAAACTGGCGCTTCACGGCGCGGGCCGGCTGCGCCTCGCCGCGGCGCTCCGCGTCTGGTGTGAACGACACCATAACATGGGCGCCGAAAGGAAGCGGGCGTGCGATATAGCACAGCAGTACTGGAAAGAATAAAGATTAGTTCATCTCTTCGAGTTCGGCCGGGACCGAGTCTTTCGTTCTTCCTGTCAGTCCCATATAGTCTATGCTGTCAGCACCGGAAAGAGAAATGATTAGTCCATCTTTTGAGTTCGTGTTCTCATGATGCTACCCTGATCGTTTTCAATACTCATAAATCCAACTCCTGACTCGCTAGAGTAGTTTTGACGGAACCAGATGCTTTTATACCAGGGGCTGCCAAGGGCGTGGTGAGCTCGCACCAAGGGCGTGACAGAGTAGTGTCAGAGAGTTCTCTACGTCAGAGAGTACCCCTGCTGCAGGAGCTTTCCGTTTAACCTGAAGAGGGCAGCACTCAGACGTTTTTACACCATATATTTGAAAATTAAAAGACTTTATTGCCAACTGTCAAAAAATGTACTCGAATCAATGAACAGCATTTATGAAGCTCCATTCTAACAGATCATTAACTAAAAAAAGTTGGTTAAGTGTTTAGTTACTCTTTAAGTTTTATAAGCACAAATGCTCGCCTTGCTCTGTTCTGTGATGAGCGTCCGTGACTCTCCTGTTCAAACTCGTTCATCGAAATGAACAAATCTTTTTCGAGTCATGACTCGAAGGGTCATAGATAAGACCCTTATTCATCGTCTGGTGTTGTTTTAAAGCCCTTTGAAGCTGCACTGAAACTCTGATTTGGACCTTAAATTGTTTGGTTCCCAATGTAGTCCATTATATGGAGAAAATCCAGGAATGTTTTCATCAAAAATCTTAATTTCTTTTCGACTGAAGAAAGAAAGACGTGGACATCTTGGATGACATGGGGTGAGTAAATTATCAGCAAAAGTTTTTATTTTTTTTAAGTAAACTTTTCCTTTAATGTTATTTGGTTTAGGCGGCTAGATCTGCTACAGTGCTACAAAGCAAGTACTGACACTTGTTTTGCAAATACATTCACAAGCATACACTCACCGGCCACTTTATTCAGGTACCCCATGCTAGTAACGGGTTGGACCCCCTTTTGCCTTCAGAACTGCCTCAATTCTCGTGGCATAGATTCAACAAGGTGCTGGAAGCATTCCTCAGGGAGTTTGGTCCATATTGACATGATGGCATCACACAGTTGCCGCAGATTTGTCGGCTGCACATCCATGATGCGAATCTCCCGTTCCACCACATCCCAAAGATGCTCTATTGGATTGAGATCTGGTGACTGTGGAGGCCATTTGAGTTCAGCGAACTCATTGTCATGTTCAAGAAACCAGTCTGAGATGATTCCAGCTTTATGACATGGTGCATTATCCTGCTGAAAGTAGCCATCAGAAGTTGGGTACATTGTGGTCATAAAGGGATGGACATGGTCAGCAACAATACTCAGGGAGGCTGTGGCGTTGCAACGATGCTCAATTGGTACCAAGGGGCCCAAAGAGTGCCAAGAAAATATTCCCCACACCATGACACCACCACCACCAGCTTGAACCGTTGATACAAGGCAGGATGGATCCATGCTTTCATGTTGTAGACGCCAAATTCTGACCCTACCATCCGAATGTCGCAGCAGAAATCGAGACTCATCAGACCAGGCAACGTTTTTCCAATCTTCTATTGTCCAATTTCGATGAGCTTGTGCAAATTGTAGCCTCAGTTTCCTGTTCTTAGCTGAAAGGAGTGGCACCCGGTGTGGTCTTCTGCTGCTGTAGCCCATCTGCCTCAAAGTTCGACGTACTGTGCGTTCAGAGATGCTCTTCTGCCCACCTTGGTTGTAACGGGTGGTTATTTGAGTCACTGTTGCCCTTCTATCAGCTCTAACCAGTCTGGCCATTCTCCTCTGACCTCTGGCATCAACAAGGCATTTCCGCCCACAGAACTGCCGCTCATGGATGTTTTTTTTCTTTTCGGACCATTCTCTGTAAACCCTAGAGATGGTTGTGCTGAAAATCCCAGTAGATTAGCAGTTTCTGAAATACTCAGACCAGCCCTTCTGGCACCAACAATCATGCCACGTTCAAAGTCACTCAAATCACCTTTCTTCCCCATACTGATGCTCGGTTTGAACTGCAGGAGATTGTCTTGACCATGTCTACATGCCTAAATGCACTGAGTTGCCGCCATGTGATTGGCTGCTTAGAAATTAAGTGTTAACGAGCAGTTGGACAGGTGTACCTAATAAAGTGGTCGGTGAGTGTACATGAAATGACCTCTGTAGCAGATCTAAACAAGGTGGAGCTGGAAAAGTGGAGGATTTCTGAAAGCGAAAAAAAAGTTAGATAAGTCCATACATACCTTTTCATCTCCGTGCGTGCTATAAGTCTGTTTGACGCACCCACCGCTAGCCTAGCTTAGCACAAAGACTGGATGTAAATGGTTGCAGTAGCATACTAATCCAAAATAAGTGACAAAATAACAAATAAGTGACAAACATTTTCCTATTTACATGTTACATAAGCAGGCCCCTATAATGTTATTGTTTTGTCATAAACGCGCTCTATCGCCCAGTAACAAATGAGCGGAGCAAGAGGTAAACTCAGAACTGTAGCCTTCACCTTTGCTAATGAATCTTTTTTTTTTTTTTGAGAAACAGTGACCCTGTCCAGTACGGGTAGGCTATTGTGGGTTCATTGTGCAAAAATTTGCCTTGTGTTATTACTTTCCCCTTATTCTAACCTATTGTAATGCAATTATCTAACATTACTGTATTATATGTTGTTGAATACATTTAGTTGTAAATGCTGTAATACATTGATTTTAAAATATACTGATTACTGTAATAATTCTTTATTCAACATTTGCGTTCATGTTTGTCAGGATGCATTTTTGGTTGGAATTCCATGAAAAAATCATGGTATTCCGGTCTCCCCTGTTTATTGTTGCAGCTACAATACAACTAACACCCATAATTGTAAACTATGCTTTTACAAAGTAATTGCTGACTCTATAACTCCAACTCTGAAGGAACTCTCTGCTCCTAACCACTGTGCGTCTCAGGTGATGAGGTTATCATTCCGCCCAAGTAGCAGTGCTTCGCCTTCTGAGAATATAGTTCCCAATATATATATATATATATATATATATATATATATATATATATATATATATATATATATATATATATATATATATGAAGAGTTCAGATGCAAAAGCCTCTAAGTGCCATTTGAACGTTTCTTCTAAAATGACCATTTTTATCAAGCTTGTATATTTAAGTTCAGAAAATTTCACTTAAATGGCAATGAAGATTACCTATTAATTGTCATTTAAGTGAAATTACTGAACTTCAATATACAAGCTTGATAAAAATGGTCATTTTAGAAGAAAATTTCAAATCTGAACTCTTCATATATATATATATATATATATATATATATATGGTTCAAAGATGGCTGTGTATCATATGACCTTGTTATTTGTACACTCTGTGTCTATACAAATCACAACATGTAAATAGGAAAATGTTTGCATTATTTGTCACTTATTTGGGATTAGTATGCTACTGCAACCATTTACATCCAGTCTTTGTGCTAAGCTAGGCTAGCGGTGGGTGCGTCAAACAGACTTACAGCACGCACGGAGATAAAAAAGGTATGTATGGACTTATCTAACTCTGGGGGATATGCTGAATAAGCCAAAGTCCCAAAAAGTCAAAAGTGTTCCTTTAAATGTAAAGTGTTCCTTTAAATGTTGAGCGGCAAGCTCATTGGCCGCTGCTGCCACAGCAGCCAATCAACTGCACTAGTAGATAACGATGTGATTGCTAACAATTGAGTTAAAGACATATAAGCCTGCTTCATCCAAAGTTTCATGACAGAACTTTGTATTTAATGGCACATAAAAAAGTGTGTGTGGATGCACTTGTTGTAGTACAAAACAACCTATGAGTGAGACACCATGGCAGCCTGTATTGCTAATGTAAAAATCTGTAGCATCAGTGGTGCGATTGCAGTGCAGTCAAAAATACTACCTAATAACCTTTGCCACACAAGATTTTTATAGGCTAACTCTGTTCTCAGTAAATTGACAATATATCTCTTTTAAAAGCTTGTGCCCAGGTCCCAGTGCTATCTGAGAGCCACAGTGCTAAGTGTCTTTCCTAAAAGCTTTCAAATTCTCTTGCTCTGCAAAATTTAATCTCTTGTATTAGGGAAGTTGTTCACAGTGATTCTGCAACTTTCAGAATTGGCTATGTAAATCATTGCTATTTGTGCCATTGACCCCAGCCACCAAGAGAAGCACTTGTCTGTGAAATAGGTTGACATGGCCCATTGATCACAATTATAGCAGGTGATTTGCTCTAGGCCCTGGTCAAAAACAGTTCTCTGAAATGAGGACTTGAGAGTGGAATCGATATTGCATCCAGGAGGTGATTAACATGGTGCAAAACCCCCAGTGGACTCTGTGCACTAATGAGGGAGACATGCAAACTTGCCTCAAGGCAAAGTAATCAGACTGCTGTTTGGAAAATCCATGTCATCATATAGCATAGTTGTATATTATTTTTCTGAGTCTATTTTTTAATATTCGCAAGTGCAACAGACAGAGAACAAGGAGAGGTCTTTCACTTTTAAAAGCATTTTTTCTCTCTCACTTGCTTACTTTTCGACTTTCAACAGCCCGATTTCTGTCACGGTAAATTCAATGTTTCCTTTTCGTCTCTGGTTTATGTTGTGGTTTGAGTGGGCGTGATTGAGTGTCATTACCTGATGCGCTCCAGCTGTTCATCATCTCATCACTCTATATATACAGTACTCACTGTTGTCTCATCCCCTTTGTCATATCGTTGTTTGATGTCTCCTGTCTCCTTGTGTTCCAGTCCTGCCTTCCTGTTGCATGTTCCCGAGGTTCGTTTCATATCTGGATTATTCGTCACTAGGGTTGGGTATCGAGAATCGAGATATCGATTGGAACCGGGACTAACTTTTAGTTTTTCCGGAATCGTTCAAAAGTTAAAATTTCGATTCCTATTTTCGATATTCACAGTGCGACGACCAGAAGAAGAAACCGCTGAACAACACCAACGAAGAAGCGTCTACCGGAAGTGTTGGCATTACGCGCGAGTTCGAACATGAGAAGCTTACGTCGGCGGTCCAAAGTGTGGTTTCACTTTTTCTAAAAATAACGAAATCTCGGCAAAATGCAACATTTGTGACAAAAGGGGTATTTGTGACAGAAGGAGTATTTCCTTCAGAAAGGAGTATTTCCTGTTCCTGTTGGTTAGGAAGGTTAGCTAAACTTTTTTGACCCTGCCTCTTAAGAAATCGGAATCGAGAATCGTTCAGGAACCGGATTCGAAACAAGGAATCTGAATCGGAATCAGAATCGTTCAAATTCAGATGATACCCAACCCTATTCGTCACCCGTTGTCTTGTCTTCTTGTTCATCTGACCAAATAAAGAGTGATTCACTTACAATTTTTTCCTGTCATCAGTTCAGAGCCATGACAATTTCGTCCTCTTTTGACCCACTGATTCGACATTTTTGCAAAAAACCTGTCTCTTATTCTCTAACCGCCAATTTAACCAAATGTTAAATGCATCAAAACAGCACCTTATAGTGAGTATTTATTGTAATATAAATTATTTAAAATCATTGTTATTGTTTCAGCACAAACACATCTCTCATGCAAATTGGGCTTATTATGGATTGCACCTTATTCACAAAACTAATGCTGTTTGTCTGCTGCAATTAGAGTTGCACTATTTCTGCCCATGGAAAGCAGGTGGTAAACCTGCATTTATTCAAAAGAGATGTTTGTGTACATTTTGTATTAATCATGGTAGCAGTTGTTTGCAGAACAGCATACTAACTGGGCACATTTTTTTGGAATATTGCATTATTTATTATAACATTTTTTATCCAGGTTAGACAAAAACATTTGTCATTGTTTTACTTTAAACACTGACAGTCCTTGTCACTTAAACTATGATGACAGGCTTCATGTCTAAAAGGGATAGTTCACCCAAAATGGAAAATGCTGTCATCATTTAATCACCATTTTGTTCCAAATCTGTATGAGTTTCTTTGTTCAATTAAACAAAAAAAAAAAATAAAAATTTAAAATTTGTTGTTAACCAGACAACTGACGGCAGCATTGACTTGTTTTTTTTCCTACTATGGAAGTCAATGGCTACCATCAACTGTCTGGTTTCCAACAGTCTAATGTCTTCTTTTGTGTTCAACAGAACAAAGAAACTTATCCACAAGTTTCCGGGGCGCTCTTGTAAAAAATAAAGTGGGTGAAACTTCCGGAACAGCGGCGGAAGTAGCATTTCAATGGTATTTTGTGTGTTAGTTAGCGAAGAGGCTAGCTGTTTTTCGGAGAATTATTTTACTATTTAAAGATGCAAATCTTTATGAGAGATGTCGTTACGGAGCTCAGGGACAACATGTGCTGTTTGCGGTTGTACGTATAACCGGACTAAACTAATTCAGTGGCTTAAACGTGATTGTTTTGAACATAAGCAGAAAACGAAATCAGAGTGATCCTGCCAACGACTGAAGTTTCCATCACCTCCCAAAAGACGACGAATCTTCCTGTGTACATTAGTTTAGCTTACTGTGTTCATTAGTGTATTCTATAAACTCTATCAGCATGTGATTGGATGTTCTCTACTGATGTTACACCTAAAATCAGGATCAAAGCCTGAGTTGACAGAATACCAAATGTGCCAGTTAATGTATTCAAGTGGCACATTCATTTATAATTTTGAATAAACTCCAAAGCACAATGACTAAGTGTGTATTTTTTATTTTAATTGTTTGTCAGCTCACACAACTGTCTGTCACCATGCCTTGATGAGTATTGATTATTAATAATGTTATTATAATACTCCCAATCAACTACTGCAGATGGTAAAGGTACTGTTATTTCACCCTTTTTAATTTCGTTGAGGTTGTGTTCCCACACCATTAGCTAGTTTGGATCGCTATAACTTGAATGACTGTCAACTGTTGAATGAACGAGTGTTAAGTATGTCAAGCTACGCTTTGTTTACTACGAACCTGAAGACGCGCCCGACTTTTGACGCAAGGCCTCATGGGGCGTAGGAAACTTGTGAATACAGGGTTGGAACAGCTTGAGGGTGAGTAAATGATGAATTGTAATTTTTCGGGTGAACTACCCTTTTTAGACTCAAAGCCTACATCATAGTTTAAGTGGCAAGGACTGTCAGTGTATAATATGGAAGTAAAATAATGACAAATGTTTTTGAAACAAAAAATCTTATTGAATTGAATTGCACTAATTGAAAAAAAAATCTTGCTTGCATTTTAATGGATTGCCTTTTTGGGCTCACATTTTTATGGGCTGAAATTCAACATGGTTGTAAGATGTGAATATTTAAATTCAAACAAGAAGTTTAGTATAGGCTATACTAGATACTATAGGAACAGGCAAGCAAACTCAGAATATGAACGTAATGTGCAAAGTTTCATGCTAAGCGATTCCCAGTGAAATACTGGCATAAAGTTGCCTTGACACTGGATATTCGATATTCGCACATTTAGGGACTAAAGTTACATACGACATTGGTATACACATTTCTAACTTCAATAGCATTTGAAGAGAATGACTTGCAGTCAACTTTGTTCATACTGAAAAAAGATAGCACTATATACACATGATTTAACACTTTATTTTATTAAAGGGCTCATATAATGCCATTTCAAGTTAATTTGATTCTTTAGGGTCTAAATGAAAAGTTTGTAATATACTTTAATTAAAAACTCTCATTAGTATTGTAAGAAAACACTAATTTTACCAAGTCAAAAACACAAAATCTCTGTTTTCAGCATGCCGTTTCAGTGCATATGCCTTTATGATGATGAGCTTCGCTCACTCCGCCCTCTGTTTTGTGGGGTTTTGACAACGCACTTGTGTGTTGTCTTGTCAACAGTTGAGGGTATATTTTGGAGAAAGAATGCCAGCAGGAGTCTCTGAGGGCACATCTATGCAATTGCATCAGTTTGAACCGAAGTCGGACTCGGAACAAGATGACGGCCACAAAGAAGTTCAACAATTAAGGCTTGAACAGGACGTTTCTGAATGCTTGTTTAACATAATGTCACATTGATCTATCTTTGTATGTAACGTTACTGGCAGGGTAACGTTAGAGGAACTTAGTGAGATGCAAATGCTATGTGTTTACTGATGTATACTAGAGCCGGCAGGCCGATATTATCTGAACCGATATTACGCATTTTCCTAACTATCGGCATCGGCACTTTATAATGACCGATAAATAATTGTTTTATTAATAAAAAAATTTAAATAGCCGATAAATAAAAAAAATAATTACATGTGGGTGCGGTGATTCATGTAAGGGTGGCGATGCCAATAAAGCACATAAAAGCGGTCACAAAGAACTGGCAAAAGTAATGATTGTGAATACATCAAATATAAGAAGGAGACATTTTAATTGATTATTAATAAACAAGCGTGACCTTAAGAGTCCTTAAGAGTCCTGACCACAGGGGAATCCTGGAATATTGAGGTAATCCCCAGTTCTGCAGCACAGCGCCGTGGTATAAAGTTAAGAAAACTAAACAGCTGAGAGAAATATGTCTACTACCTCAGATTAAACGTTTTATCTGCACATCAGCATCTGGGAATAACATTATAATCACGCTCACGGTAGAGAAAGTCGCTTGTGAAAACTAAATGTGAAGACTTAAATGTAAAAAACAGATTTTGTGAATTTGTCAGCTTTTTCATAGCAATACTGGCCCTGATAATCATCACAAACACTTACTGCATGCTCCGCTTCTGTAAATTTGTTTTTATGAATGAATGACTCTCTCACCCGTTGCTCTAGTCTTCATCAACAGCTTGCACTCCCTGCTGGTGAGGTCGACTAACTGCTATGAAGATTATCAATCGGCAATCAACTTCCTGCCATGCCCGGGTGTCAAATGTTGAATTTGAACCACTGAATTTGTGGAAGAATAAAATGGACTGAAAATTGCCTGTTGAATATTATAGGTTGTATTTTTAAACAGAATTAATATAATGGAAGTGAAATCTGAAAGGTCAATGGATGGATTATTTAATTTTTAAAAATGAAAACTGTTTGAAATGTTTTGAATCAAAATATTCACAGCTTAAATATACAACCATGTTGAATTACCCTTAAAAATGAGCCCATAAAATTCAACCCCTAAAAATGCAATGTATATTTTTTCAAGTAGTGCAATTTGACAGGCTTTTTTGTTTCAAATGCATTTGACTTTATGTTACTTCCATAATTTGACAACAGAGAAAAAAAACTAAAAATGGAGACCTATTATGAGGAGGGCTTCAAAAAAGATGGATCTGAAATCATGACATCAAAATGTCTGTGGCAGTTATCGCAGTCACACACAGAGCTGAGCGGCATTAATGACTGGCTTTGCAGTCTCTGGGCTCAGATATATTTCTTTCTTCCTGACCAAACAGAACAGCAATATTTGGCCTTTTACTGTCACAAACACCCTGGCACAACGTCTGAAAGAGATCAGCAATGCACTAAAGCACATGCATAATTCATACGTAAAGGAGAAATTTTAGAGTTCTCAGAGGTTTAGCTGGATTCATTATTGATGGGAGGATCTTGCTTAGTCTCGTCTTTATAGTCAGTGCTCATTTACTCTCGAAAGAGCAGATATGTTACTGTTTCCCTTGAATATCAGCTCTCAATTAATGTTTTTACCAAGATTTGGGCCTGAATTTAAACTGAAAGGCATATGTGACCTGTAATTATTGCGGCTGAAGAAGCGTAGAGAAAATACAATAGCAAGCACTATTTTCTTTATACAAACAGGTAATCCAAGGTAAACAACAGAACAAGGATCTCAGGACAGAAACAGGGACAAGGACAAGAAAACACTACAAGCAACAGCACACATTACAACATCAAGAACTCACAAAACCTGAACTAGACACAGGGCTTAAATACACATGCAAACAAGTTAAAGAGGCTATATGGAACTTTTCCCCCAAAATAAACTTAACAAAATCCGTTTTATTTTACCATTTATGAATCAAACATCTCCTGATGAGCATACTGACACCTTGTCCGTGCACAGTGGGTGCATCTATTCGCCTGTATCCTATTTTTAATATTTTCTTTCGGGTCCGAATTTTCCCGCGTTGTCTGCGGATGTGACGTCAAGCGCGTTCATGTTATACGTTTCCGATCACTCTGCTAACACCGCTAGTCAGCAAGTAGCCTACACTCGAGTCGCAAGCAGAACACTTATCTCAAACAATATATGTATTTGACTGTTCTTACCTCTGTAAACATAATGCTGACCTCCATGTAGCGGATGACGTGTGCACTGTGCACGTACCGAGTGCGCGCGGCGAGCAGAAAGGGAGAGCAGTTCTGTTTTTGGGCCACATGGTGTCAGTCGCGAGATTTAAATTTTAGGAAAACGCATGTAGCCTCTTTAAACAAGATAACAAGGGGGTATGGCTACAAACAAAGAGGGAGGGATGGAAGGCCATGTCTGTACAGGGGAACAGGATAAGTACTTTGCCATGGTGGACCTGGACCGTGGAGCCAGGGCGAAGAGAAGACTGAAGAGAAGACCCTTCGGGAGGCCACGGCAGTGACCTAAAAGAGCATGGACAATATATATTTTTTTAAACTCCAGCTAGGATGATGAAGTGGCATTTGTGAGTTGAGCGGCTTGAAAGCCCTCCCTGGAAAAATATATTCAGACACACCTCATCAAAACATGACAAAGGTGCCATTTTAATGAAGTCCATGATGTATTCCCCACCAATGGGATTGTCTTCCTGACAGAGACACATGATTTGTGCTGCTGGATTCATTTTGTGGTGAGTTCTTCTGTAACGATTGTAGGGAGAGAATCCAATAGCAAGCACTATTTTACTTATACAAACAGGTAATGCAAGGCGGACCTCGGGACAATAAAGTCGGGACAAATGTGGACCTCGGGACAAGGACCTCAGGACAAATGTGGACCTCGGGACAAGGACCTCAGGACAAGTGTGGACCTCGGGGCAAGGAACTCAGGACAAGTGTGGACCTCGGGACAAGGACCTCGGGACAAGTGTGGACCTCGGGACAAGTGTGGACCTCGGGGCAAGTACCTCGGGACAAGTGTGGACATCGGGACAAGGACCTCGGGACAAATGTGGACCTCGGGACAAGGACCTCGGGACAAATGTGGACCTCAGGAGCAAGGACCTCTGGGACAAATGTGGACCTCGGGACAAGCAACTCCGGACAAGTGTGGACCTCGGGACAAGGACCTCGGGACAAGTGTCGACCTCAGGGCAAGGACCTCGGGACAAGTGTGGACCTCGGGGCAAGGACCTCGGGACAAGTGTCGACCTCGGGGTAAGGACCTCAGGACAAATGTGGACCTCGGGACAAGGACCTCAGGACAAGTGTGGACCTCGGGACAAGGAACTCAGGACAAGTGTGGACCTCGGGACAAGGACCTCGGGACAAGTGTGGACCTCGGGACAAGTGTGGACCTCGGGGCAAGTACCTCGGGACAAGTGTGGACATCGGGACAAGGACCTCGGGACAAATGTGGACCTCGGGACAAGGACCTCGGGACAAATGTGGACCTCAGGACAAGGACCTCGGGACAAATGTGGACCTCGGGACAAGCAACTCCGGACAAGTGTGGACCTCGGGACAAGGACCTCGGGACAAGTGTCGACCTCGGGGCAAGGACCTCGGGACAAGTGTGGACCTCGGGGCCAAGGACCTCGGGACAAGTGTGGACCTCGGGGCAAGGACCTCGGGACAAGTGTGGACCTCGGGGCAAGGACCTCGGGACAAGTGTGGACCTCGGGACAAGTGTGGACCTCGAGACAAATGTGGACCTCAGGACAAGGACCTCGGGACAAGGACCTCGGGACAAGTGTAGACCGTGCGGGCTTCCGTAAGTTTCATATATACACCCTGTTTTTAAGGTTCACCCTGTTACATATTGTAAAAATGTCATGGACAAATTTAATAGAATGAGAAAATGAATGAATGAATGAATGAATGAATGAATGAATGAATGAATGAATGAATGAATGAATGAATGAATTAATGAATGAATGAATAAATAAAATAAAAAGCTGGGTTGTTTTAACCACATTTTGGGTCAAAAATGGATAAACCCAAACATTGAGTAAAAAATACATTTAAAAATGTTAACCCAATGGCAGGGTTTGTCCATATTTGACCCAAATTTGTTTGTATGATAACAGATATTTCTTTACTCTGACAATTGTAAAATTATTTTTTCAACAAACCTGCTCAGTCCAAAATCCACCAGACTTTAGGAATGACCCAGATATAAAGATAAAGATAATGATGATGAAAGGAGGATTGAGATAAATGGACCTGTATATATCAGAAAGGAGGAGGCAGGGGAATAGATGCATGAATATTTGATCACACATGATGACTGTGGCAAATACTGATGGAGGTATTCTCAATTTTCTGCATAGTTTGTCTTGTCACAGAGGACCAATTCTATATTCATACAATTCAGCAGTTTGGCACCGGCTCAGTCGTAGACAGGTGGTGTGTGCTGGATGAGATAGCTCACACCTTCTGCTAAAAGGAAAATAAAATGGAAGGAATGGAAGAAGTGAGAGAAGTTTAAACATTGATCATTTCCTTTTGTGACAGGGCTTCTTCCTGAAGAATGAGTTGAAATGGTTTTTGGTTTTGTGAAACAGAAAAGTAACTTGTGTAAAAGCTCACACACTGTCAGTGTGAAGATCTCCACAGAACTCTGGTCTTTCTAGTCGACATTACAGTAAGTCTCAGCTTCAGACAGCATACACATAGACTGAACATGGACCTGCTGATGCATATTGTTCACCAAAAAATGACAAAAGATTTCAAAAATAATAAGCTCCAGTCTGACCAAGTAAGTTGAGGCTGAGCAGCTTTTTTCTGTACAGTACACTAAAAATAAGGTTCTTTATTGGCATCAATGGTTCAATGAAAATCCTTTTGCATCCAAGGAACCTGTCACAGTCCTCGTCTGCACTACACTACCCAGAATCCTCCTTGTCTCCACACCTGAACTCACTCCCTCACTTACCATCCTGTTCATCGTTATCTTCATCAGTGTCACCTGTCTTCACCTTATGTTTGATTTGTGCTTGTATTTAGTTTGCTTCCGTTCATGATGGTAGTTGAACAAACTCTTGAACAAACTGAAGTTTCTTGAACAAACTGAAGTTGAACAAACCTAACCTTTCTATTGGTAACCAGACATAACCTTTCTATTGCACAAAAGGTTCTTTATATTATAATCGTTTTTTAGATTATTAAAATGTTAATCATATTAAGAAAAAATGGTTCACTGAAAAGTTATTTTGGGAACCCACAATGATTCTTCTGTTGCTTTACTGCAGAATCCCCCCTTTTTAGCCTTTATGTTTAAGAGTCTAATATACAGCTACTGAAATAGGGAACATCTCACTGCCAAGATGATCTTTTAATACCATACAAGGAGGACAAAAGTCTGTGAATATTAGTGGAAATGGTCCTGTTTTGCAATAAAAATATTTATTGCAAAATGTGTCATCTGCATAATGTATTTTGTAAGAATTTCAGTGCAAAGTTAGTATATTTGGGTTTTGGCCCTTTTGCATAAATGACAACAAAGCTGAATTAATTTCACATGTTCTCCAGCATGATTTGAGATGATCCAAAGAGAATCTCATACTTTGATGAAATGACAATTACACAGTGACATAGTGGATAGTAGCAGCTCTTTTAGGAAGCATTTACAGTGCAGCAAGGCTGAATGCAGAAATTCAACAGTAGTATGACATAAACCCTATTTTGCGTTTAAATTAATTTTCTGAATCAGAAATTTTGACCAAGAAGCATTTTGACTGTTAATATGTAGCCACATTATTATGGCACTCTTCAAACTGTCAGTCCAACCCGATCTCACGGGAATTCGATATCGAATTTTACGAGGTGGCTAATTCGTAACGATTCATACGACCTCACTCGTACAAATTAGTACGATTTTGCTAAATCGTACATATTTTACGAATTGGCCAATTCGTATGAATTCGTACGAATGACCTACCCCTAACCCCGCCCCTAAACTTAACCGTCACGTGGGTTTAGACAAAATCGTACGAATTTGTACGAGTGAGGTCATACGAATTAGTACGAATTAGCCACTTTTTTAATCACTCGTACGAATTCTGTACGAATTGGTCGTGAGATAGGGTAGGTCAGTCATAGCCCATTCAGGTTTTTATTTTAGTATTTTTAGGATTATATATATATATATATATATATATATATATATATATATATATATATATATATATATATATATATTAGAGCTGTCAGTTAAACGCGTTATCTAACGGCGTTAACGCAAACCCATTTTAACGGCGTTAATTTTTTTATCGCGCGATTAACGGTCTTTTTGTCCTAGCAAACTTTGTAGTTTTTTCACATACTTTTGCAACAGGACGCGGCATGCGTCCTGATCTATTTCAGCGTCTCACGCTCGTCATCCACTCAAAGCCGGCTCACAAGCCCAAACGAGTGTGTGCGGCGTGCCTGATGTTTTGTTTCCGGTCTAGCTAGATCCGCTTGCGCTTTGGTCGAAGAAGCAACGAAACGTCCCTCGCGCGGCGCAAGCAATTGAAATGAATGGGTTTCAGAGCGCAGCACGAGGACGTTTTGTGCCGCGCACACTCGTTTCAGCTTGCGAGCCGGCCAAATAGTAACGTTATGTTTTGAGTGGATGACGAGCGCGAGACGCCGAAATGAATGCCAATGAGATTCTGAATGTAAAGTTTACTTTTATAAAGTTGCCAAATTGTCCCATTGACAAGACCAAAGCGATCTGTATGTTTTGTCATTATGAACTGAGCTATCATCATCGCAGCACGTCCAGCCTGAAACACCACTTGATGATGGCCAAGCAAACACACACACACAAACACAGATGATGCAAATTCTCCACCCCCTCGTCACTATCAGGACCTCGTCAGTATTTCTTTCACCCTTTTATTGATGGACAGTGTTGCATTGTGTGAGAGATTATTTAGGCTATATATGTTAGAGTGAAATTGAACACTATTCCAATGTTATTTTCAATAATAATAATAAAAAAAAACATTTGCACTAAACAAGCCAATCCACTTTTCCATGTTGATAAGAGCATTAAAATGAGAAAAAAATGTAACAAAAAGAAATCAAAAGACATTAAGAATAGATAAAAATGTGCGATTAATCGAGAGTTAACTATGGCATTAATGCGATTAATCGCGATTAAATATTTTAATCGTTTGACAGCACTAATATATATATATATATATATATATATATATTTGATAGCCTATGTTGTTATTATGATTATTACTATCCCTATTATCCCTAGTCCACACTATAAAAAAAGACAAGCACTCAAATTATTATTTGTAATGCCACTCACAAAATATAGATACACAGGTAGGCTAATTCGTCACAGACAGGGAGTGCCGTCTGCATCGTAATAATCTCTTGATCTCACTGGTCCTAAAACATCCAATTTAAATGAAATTGCCAGACATGTTCACAATTCAGAAGTGTTCAGGTGCCTTACAGCAAGCTCACCCTGTGTGTCAGTGTAGCGGTGCACTGCAGTCTGAGCAGCATGTGCTCTGCCTAATCACTGAGGCAGGAGAAGCTCTTCAGAAGCCGTCTAATAAGACCTTAAGGGCTCTCCTGACGCCTCCCGTGAAGGACGTAATGCCCCTCTGGGTATCACTGTACTGTAGTATCACATACTAATCATAACATCATTTCATCCATGGATGGGGTAGTGAGTCATCATCTGTTCTAATGTGTTCGGCTTCAGACAGTTGGGGACAACTCCGAGTAGTTTAACTGAAGGAGTATCATGATGGCGATGATGAAAACAGCACAGGGACTTTGTATGTATCATCACTCAAAAAAATGACTCTTTAGGAGTGAGTCAATGAATTATTCAATCTGAAAAGACACAAGCACAGCGCCCTGAAATTGAATACTTCCCTGACCGTAAAGTATATTTAAAACAGTAGGAGAAAAGTCCCCAGATGATCACATGATAATGACAACATGGTGGATAAACTACATCTAAATGTCATTCATATTACCCAAATTCATACTAGAACATACTTTTTAACAGTCGTGAAGTAAGTTCAAAACCTTAAGGTGTTTTCCTTTGTTGTTTGGTCTATGTTTTCTTGTAAACTCTTGGTTGCATACTAATGGTTAACCAAAATCATATGTGTGGCATGTTTGGTCTCTATAAACTCCAATTTGGTCTCTATAAACTTATAAATAAGTTGGCTTCACATGCTCATTTGAAGCAGGCTTGCCACCATCTTGAAAGTGACTATAACAAACAACAACAACATAACTATGGCATAAAAT
The DNA here is from genome assembly GCA_030378365.1 of Hybognathus amarus. Classification (NCBI taxonomy): domain Eukaryota; kingdom Metazoa; phylum Chordata; class Actinopteri; order Cypriniformes; family Leuciscidae; genus Hybognathus; species Hybognathus amarus. The sequence continues at coordinate 444,658 of JAQIUQ010000312.1, read as the reverse complement.
ACTTCCAGAATCAAGGAAAAAACAAGTAAAAATGATTTACAGGAAGAAAGTGTTTCATGTAGTATGTATCATTTAAGCATGGCATTATAAAAAAGTTTACAGCACCTTTAATTTAGCTCAAGTAAGGTTTGGGAACACTTAAATGTATCTCATACTTCTAGGATTATTGTACAATATGCTTTTTTGTACAATAAAAGATTACAAATGCATGTTACTACAGAAGAAAAAAAACTCAGTTTTAAGAGTGATCTCAATATACTGTATGCAAAGTGTGCCGTCTTCTCTGCTCTTTGTGCAGCAGATGCGATTAATGCAAAGTTAGCTACAGAGTATTGACATGAGATGTCTGATAGTACAGTGTGGTACAAGGTTCAGAGTTGGACCAAAGCCAAGGTTGCTAACATCCGAATGTGCAAGAAAGCTGAATTGATGATATCTCACAGTAAGAATGTCTTCCGAGATATGTACATGTCTACAGAGGCAAAGGAGTCCTAAAGGAAACTAGAAATAAGGGAAAAACCTCAAGTTGTTTTGATTAATGTCCTTCTAAAGCCACTACATTTGTTTCCCCTGACATTGTGGGCATTCACAATTTGTCAGTCAGACCACATGCGGAGTAAAACACAGCTAATGGAAACACCAGGGATTGACACTAATCCCTCTTGTCACCTTCAGCATCTACTATAGGAACTTTTACTGCCCGGATACAGTAGTTTAATGTTAATTTTGAGGAACAGACCATCTTACAAGCTATTTATTTATTTATTTTTAACTTTTTTTCAGTCTCACATATGCCAGACCTTTGACCAGACAGCATACATTTTGGTTTCACTTACTGGACTGTTTGTATTCCAGTCAAGAATTTCCTATTAGAACCATTAGAGCAATATAAAATGACCACCTGGGTTTCGTTAACTAAAATTAAAACTGTTAAAAAATAATCCTTAAAGCTGTTTTATTTCAGCTTTATTCGGGCTGCAATACCAAGCCCGGAGCCCTCTCCTCGGACAGCACACCCAGCCTGTTCTCACGTAAATGCCTCTCTATAACACGCATGTGTATTGTCGTGTAATATATACGCGAAAATGAGTTTTTACGTGCATATGAGATGCAGTTTTTCGCGTGCAATTGATAAGCAGTTCATTTGCATATAATACACACGCACCCCAAACCACTAATTCTAGCCAAGCGTATAATACACACGCACCCCACCCCACACCTAAACTTATCCTAACCAACCATTGCGTATCATATGCACGTAAAAACTCACTTTAGCGTATATATTACACGACAATACACATGCGTGCTATAAAGACGCATTTGGTGTGATCGGGTTGGCACACCAAATATGCACACCATTTATTTTATCTGACTTATCTGTAAGTGTGAACTCGTGAAGACGTGGAATTACACATCCTTCAGATTGGTTGTTGGAAACCAAATTTTGGGCAGAAATGCACGTGAGAATGTGTTTCGGTGTAAGCATTTTGAATGGGAACTTGTGAAAGGCTAGATTCAAGACTTGCTGGTTCAAGATCGACCGTAACCCACTGCCTTTCTGGGTATAATGAAGTACAGTGAGCCACGCACTGCACGCAGGAACTAATTATGATCTCTAGCACACTATTTTGTTTTTTAGAAGAGTGGTCACTGTGCAACCGACTCACAGAAATTATATACGGTATAGTTGATGCTTGTGACTTTTTTTATAGATATACATTGTATAACTAATTATTGGCAAATCTTTTTGCATTTTGAGTGACATCACAAATAACATCACAATACTCCGTAGGTCCTGTCCCAGTTAACACAAACATGTTCTAATGATGTTTTGCTTCCGATCTCATGAAGTTATGAAAACATTAATTTTGAAATATTATCTATCTATTACATATTATAGCTTGAGCTTGATATATCCCCCCCCAAAAAAAAAAAAAATGGGCTCAGTACCCAAAATATCCACTAGATGAAATTTGTTTTCCTATTATTTCCATCCATTTTTTGACCACTAAAAGTACAAGTGTGACTATTTTTCAGACCATTTAAACTCTTCGGAATCATTTTTTTTTGTATTGAGTTTTGTACCATTCTAATGTAAAAAGTAAATAAATAAATAAATTGTTATTAACTGAAGAGCACCAGAGGGCTACAACTTTTAAATATTTTAGTTATTGTCAAATTTTGGCGGATGTGGAAAAATTTATAAGACTGGTAATACCAGACTCTGCGACTTCACTTTGCTTCCTAGACAGAGTCTGTGGCCCTGTTTACACGAGAACGCTCGTGGGTGAAAACGTAAAAATATTTTATCGGATGTGCCTTTCGTTTACACGGCGACGGCATTTTGGAGGCTTAAAAACGCAAAGAAGCTGAAACCACCCTCCAGAGTGGAAATCTTTAAAACGCTCCACCGCCGCGTTCCCGTGTAAAGGGTAAAAACGCAAAAGTCTGCTTACTATTGAAGGTTGTACGCAGGCGCGTGGACTTGGTGTTGCTGTAGTATGCACTCCTAGCCGCCTGGAGTGCATCCTACATTGAATTTCTCAGACATTTGCGTCACCATTTGCACGCGAATTTTCCCACACAAAACGCTCGTCTAAACGCAGAATAAAAAATGATGACGCAATGACACTTTAGCGTTTTCTCTTCAGGAATCGTTTCCGTGTAAACATAGCCTCAATGGCATAATAGAGAAGTGTTTTCTCTCTCGCTAGGGAGTGCATGTCTGAAGTTTAAAATCATTGGTTTCCCGTAAGCCAATCAGATAAGTTTATTTATGACGCATGTTACGTGCCGACACAACCGCATCGAACCACAGACATCAAGAATTGAACACAAGTCTATGATGGAAAACTGACCCTAGTGTTTCACCACTGGAGTGAAATGAAATTAGCTGAAGTAGGAAGTCTGACGTGGTCAGGCTACAAATATATGGATCCAATTTCAGATTTATACTTTTACCCAAATAATTTATGCTATCTATATATAAAAAAGGACAATAATCCCAGGAAGAAGAGTGCAAAAGCTTTACACACACAAATCTAACGCCAACACAAACAAAGGCTTAAGCAAATTGAGGACTCAACAAGAAACAAGTGTGCAACATCATTGGTCTCCATGGCAACAAACTAGTCATACCAATGGAATCAGAAAGTTAACACGTCAAAACAAGCAACAGTCCAAACTGAAACAGATTACAACAATTATATGAACATTTAAGGAACATTCCATGGTTTCACTTCATTTGGATGATCCCTTTAACACATTCAGTGGACGATAATGTTACTCTCAATGTATAATGTATACTCTCACTAGAGTGTTAGTAGAGTATTAATAGACTGGTAGGGTTATGGGTAGAATAAGTTGACATGTAGTTGCAAAGTTACAGTTCTTACGCCGCCTTCACACTGGCAGTTGAAATCAGCTCCGTAATACACAATACGTTCCCAACGGACGTCGTACTACACAGTGAAAAGCATCGGACACGGGTAGAACAAAATTGGTGGAGAGAAAGGTTGATTCTGTCAGTTCTGTATGACCTCTCTGATGAGGGTTATTTTAGACATATTAATAGGAAGGCTGCTGTGTGAGGAAAGTTGCTGAGGACGTTGACATGTCAGGTCGACTAAAAACTGTGATATGGTCATTAAAAAGTTTAATGTCTGCCTACAATTTAATTGTATTAACTGCCCCCCTAATAACATTAGAAAGTCATGAAAATAAAAAATGACATGACAACTTCTCGTTATAAAATCATTATTTATTTATATTAAACGTTAATAATTCAGGTTTGTTTATCAGTACCATAGCAATGCTCAACTTCCGCTGGAATTGTCAGGAACCATCCGTAGCTTTTCGCAAGAGTTCGAATTTTTGAACGCATCCGAATGACCAATGAACACGATTTTCTTCGCACCGCACCCGGTTCGGACCTGTTTTCGGACCCATTCGCATGCGGTCTGCGAATCTCCATTGGAAATGAATGACTTCTGGGTCGTTTTGCAGCCGCATCGGAGCTGATTTCAACTGCCAGTGTGAAGGCGGTGTTAGTCTGTAGAATGTCTGTTGGAGGAGCATCACAATGTACTAGAGTTGGATCTGTTCTCTGAACATTCAAAGCTAAAGTTCTGAGAACAATCCTTGGCTGTAGTGGAGGTATATGTTTTAAAAGTGCAAGCATTCTACAAGTTTGTGGTTGACTTGAGATGAATGGATGGAGGGAGGGTATTTGGGTGGGGGGATTAAAGAGACAAGGATGGGGAGAGGAGTAACACAGACAGTATTGAGTCAGGGGTCCTCCAGTGGGCCAGCGGTGGCTCTGCGCTCTCACTGAAGGCTCTGATTAAAGAATGATTTATAGGCCTGCTGGAGAGCCTTTTCAGCAATCCATCTGCTGAATGAGATTTCTTTCCCCTTCAAGGGGTTTGGTAAATCAAGCCTTCCTGGCAAGGATCCTGGCCGGACAATGTCAATGTATTACTGAAGGCGAGTTATTAAACGCTATAATCATGGCAGCACAGGGGGCAGCACAGCGCACGCTGACATATATTTATCTTGCCAATGCCAGAGGAATAAAATCAGCACAGCGAGACACTGGGTGATTCCTCTTCAGTCGGACTCCAATCTGTGTGCAGAGTGGAATCATGGTGAATTTTTGAAGTGTTGTGCTGATTGACGAAGGGAAAATGGCACTCTTAATTTGTGTTGGGAATGCTGTTGAGTGATCTAAGAGATTCCTGAGAGGACATACATCTTGTCATTAATCTTTAATTCAGGCAGCTTGCGTAAAAGCTTTTGACATTTTATTTGTTCACTCTCTGTCTGTCTTGAAATGGGCCATTAGATATGCCCATGAACATAAAATAAATAAACATGAAGTAAAATCAATTTAAAAGAGCATTATTTGTTGAAAATAACCTAAGCTTTAGTTGATTTCAAATTAAAACATAATGAGTTACAGTATGGAGTGACTGAATTGAACTAGATGTGAAGCTTTTTGTTGAAGCACTTGCATGAATTGTCAAATGTCTATTATCATAATGTGAAATAATATCGACTGTGAAGCTGCCTAAATTGTTCATTTGAAGTGACACTACCTTTGTTTGTTGTTTGTTTTAAATTATTATTGGTAACACTTTATTTTACGAGACCCACAAACAACTGTGTAAGTACACTGAAATTTCAGTGTACCTTCCTGTAATTATAGTGTACTTCCGTGTAGGTATAAGGGAACAGTATGTAAAGTTTTGGGTAATAAAGGGGTAACAAGCACCACGTTAATTTACAGCCCACAGGAGTTATCCTGTAACTACACAGAACAAGGAAAAACAAATGTTTTACACAGTAATTACACAGTATATTTGCCCTGACATTAAAGTGTCATTAAAATTCAATGGGATAAGGTACTTTTACACTTTTACAACTCAATGGGATAAGTACTTTTACACTTTTACAATTATCACATGGTACAGTCTAAATTAAAATCATAGCAAAAACGAATTATGTTTGACTTAACATTAAGTAATGTAGAAAGAAAAGCCAATAAATTTAATTTTATCATAGTAAAAATTATAGTATAGTTTTTATCAAGCTTGTATATTTAAGTTCAGTAATTTCACTTAAATGGCAATGAAGATTACCTATTAATTGCATTTAAGTGAAATTACTGAACTTAAATATACATCTAAAATTACTATATACTAAAATACATTCTCTATATATCATACTATATATATATATATATATATATATATATATATATATATATATATATATATATATATATATATATATATATATATATATATATATATATATATATATATATATATATATATATATATATATATATATATATATATATATATACGTTTCTATTTTGTGTTAAAAATTGTCATCAGTAGTGGCCCCTTTAAGAAATGTCTATCTTCTCGTGGTACTGGTTTTGGATGCGTGCGCGGGCTGTTTTCAGTGTGTGAGTTCCATGTTGTTGCGCGTGCGTCGATCTGATTTAATGGCTTAAACTGTCGTCTTTCTGGGTAAATATTACTCCAATATATTCAGGATGTACAAATGTGTTGTGAAGTAGAGTTTAAAATAATATTTGATGTGATTTCTTGTAGATGTATTTGGATGTGCCAAATGTGTGACGAGTGAACCACGTGGTGATTGGTGAAGGATTGTGCATGTAAGTTTCATGATTAATGCGGTAAAGAAGTGCTGATGGCATGCTTATTTTATAAATCTGCTAATGATTTAAAGCTATGTTCTGTGGTTATACAGTATAACTGAATGATTGAAATATGTCTGCTAATGGTTACCTGTAATGGTTTTTGGCTTATGAAACATGGTTTGTGGCTGGTGTCATAAAATGGTAAAGGCACTTTTTCAAGTTGCCTGTACACAACCATCATATAATGATAAATATCTATCCAGTGTTTTTGTTTTAACCCTTTAGTTTTTCTCCTAAAACATTCGATTTTGACATCTTAATTTCAAAAGGCTAACGTTATATCATTAAAGTGATAAAATATAGAGTCTATGTGCAAATTATTAGATTATATAAAGAGAAATATTAAAGATGACTCAAAGTTTATGTAGGGCTTATATTTACATCTAATTTGCATATTATCATTATTAGATTAGATAGTACTTTATTGTCCGTGTACACAGAAATTTGTCTTGCAATTCAAGCTCCAACAATTATAACACACACAAACCTAAAACAAAAAACATTCAGTCATCAATAAAAAGTATAAAAAGGTACTTAAATAATGTTATGGGTACTCCGCCCAGCAAGAGTGTTCTTAAATAGCCATAAATATACATATATATTAAAATACAATTTGACGTCACATAGGTAGCGGCAATCTTGCGATTGTAGAATTTTCGTGAAAAGTCACATGGCTAAATGATAAAATGCAGCACTTCTTTCCCTCAAAATGCCCCTCACCTTCTGAATGCTATTGCACAATACTGAATGCTCAGGTATAAGTTATATGGTCACAATTCTACTGAATTTAAGTAACTTACTAAATGACTGACTACTACTAATCTAGTGACTGATAGTATGCTTTGCAAAGATACATATAGAGTGTGGACCATCGAAAAGGCTTTTGATGTCACCAATGGCTTTTGTAATGAAAGGTCCAATGGGGCAAGTGAGATGAGAACCCAAACTCAACTTATTTACAAAAAAAAAAAAAAAAAAAAAACATGGCAAGACATGAAACCTCAAAGCTAAAGCAGGAATATGAACATGGACTAGAAAACTCGACAAAGACACAGGGAAAGCGAGGGCTAAATGCACACAATACGAATGACAAGACAATGGACACTTCTGAACAATTAACAATAAACCAATTACAACATGACACAACAGACAAGTAAACACATGGAATTTACATGGAATTTACATGGAATTTACAGGAAATTAGGAACATTTCGGATATCCTAATCTGTGGTAATTAGGGCTGGGTATTGGCAATGGCATCCCAATACGACACGTAGTGCTGGGCGGTTTGACCAAAAATTGATATCACGTTTTTTTCAGAAATCATAACGGTTTTGTCGGTTCGGTTTTTTTTATTTATTTTTTTATGCATAGTCAGGTGTTCAATGCATTTTCTACTGGTTAAGAGAGGAATTACTGCAGTAAATTGACTTAGGATGGTCTATTTTACTGTCATTAGTGAATATTGTAGAATAATTCCACACTAGTAATACAGGTTTGCATGGCCCCAGAAAATTATGCTGTTTACAAATAAGAGCCATTCATGATTCTAATGAAGTGAGGAATCAAAATGCAACGACAATGGCAGTCAAAAATACAGAACTTTTATTTTAAACAACACAATTAGAACAACTTGGAAAACTTTTGCTAGTTCAACTACAAATCCAGGAACATTACGTGCATTCAAGTAAATATAAAAGGAAATCTTGTCTTGCATTGCTTTTGAGGTCTATTAAAGAAATTAAAACAAAATTATGCAACTTGCATTAGTTATTCCTTTAAAAGTATTGCTTCGAAACCAGAACAAACATAAAATAAATATAAAGTGCTAACTTACTTGGCACACAGGATTATCCTGTATAATGGAAACAATATTTGGCTCGACTTTTCTTTAGCTTTCCCTGTGTTACATGCTGTTGTGGAGGGCGCTAAATCCGCGGCTGAATCCGCGACTGATTTAATACATTCTTGATATTCCAAGACATGTTTGCGGCTAAGGTGCTGGAGCAATTTGCTTGTGTTGCCGGGTCATTCTCCCCAGCGGAGAATTTTAGCCCGTCAGCACTTACATAAAATAGTTGTTTGGTCGACGTCGGATTTTTGGAAAACAAAAAACCTCCAAACAACAGACCCGGCTCTTTTTGGCACAAGTTCTTCTTCGGTGTCATCACTGTCATGTTGTACTAATTCTTCAGCATCCATCGTCCATGTAACGTAACAGAGCGCTGCTGTTTGTTTACACTCGTCTGTGCTCAGTAGTGCAACGGGTAAAGGGTCCGTCTGAAACAGTGTCGCGCACTCTATGGTCGCGCAGCGTAACGGTCGTTCCGAACGTTGTGTAATTAAACCGGTATGGCGGTTTATTCAGAAATCAAAATCGTGACGAAAATATAAACCGGTTTTCGGTTTGAACCGGGTTTACCGCCCAGCACTAACGACACGTATCAGCGATACAATACAATCCGATACACATTGCAGCAATTTTTTTTAACCTCCTACGAGGACATATGTGGACAGCACATTTCTGCTTGTGTGGAGCATAAAACTTAATTCTGTGTAACTGGAACATGTTTTTCACAAACGGGGACACTTACACTGCCATCTGGTGGTGTCAGGAGAGAAAAAAATATATTAACAATAAAATAAAAAAACAATAATAATGTCAAGATGGCGGAGAACACAGGTGACGTGTCACGGCAGCCACACCATACCGAAACGTCCCAAGGTAAAAATTAAACCAGGGTTCCCACGGGTCCTTGAAATCCTTGAAAGTTTGTGAATCTGATTTTTTTGTTTTCAAGGCCCTGGAAAGTTCTTGAAAATTAACATACATAGATACAGGTCCTTGAAAGTGCTTGCATTTATTTTGTGCAAGAAGTTTTCTGAAAAAAAAAAAAAATCCATATTATTCTCTCCGGTCCGCTAATGTGTTATTTCGCAACACTCCGACTCCGTGGCCTATGCACACCAGCTTGCTTGATTTATGTTAGTTACGTGCATTTACACGTTAAGTCCAAAGGTTAATGCTGCGTCCCAATTCGCATAGTGTTTCCCGCGTAAGGAACTTTGTGTTTTACTTTGCCATGACATTCACATGTGCACGAAACCACAATGATTGCACCTTGACATTTCACAGACACACCAAAAAAGTTTCAAGATTTTTTTTTCTCACCAAAGAAGATTACAAAGAATTTTTGTCCCTTATTTAAATGTAAAATGTTGCGTTCCGTATCAAATCAGTCCGAACTCGATTTGTCCATAGACAGTGGATTTGTCCTGTAACGTATATTGACCCAGGTCCCAGACATTAATTTGGTGGTTAATGCAGGTTTGCGTCTTATTTCCCATAGTGACAGAGTCTAGAGAACATGCGCTGTACACCGGCGTAATGCACGTTTTTTTTAAACCATGTCGAGCTCACGTCCTCTACAGATCTGAAAATAGGCATCAATGGGTGTCCAGTAGTTAATGACGTAAAGTTGAACTGCACAGTTTCATTTACTCACGCGGTGGGTGGATTTCTGACAGTTGCAGTAACAGACAAATCTGTGCATAGTGCTGGCCGGTTTGACCAAAAATTGATATCACGGTTTTTTTCAAAATCATAACGGTTTTTCGGTTTTTCCGGTTCGTTTTTTTTTTATTTTATTTTTTTATGCATAGTCAGGTGTTCAATGCATTTTCTACTGGTTAAGAGAGGAATTACTGCAGTAAATTGACTTAGGATGGTCTATTTTACTTTCATTAGTGAATATTGTAGAATAATTCCACACTAGTAATACAGGTTTGCATGGCCCCAGAAAATTATGCTGTTTACAAATAAGAGCCATTCATGATTCTAATGAAGTGAAGAATCAAAATGCAAAGACAACTGCAGTCAAAATACAGAACTTTTATTTTAAACAACACAATTAGAACAACTTGGAATACTTTTGCTAGTTCAAGTACAAATCCAGGAACATTACGTGCATTCAAGTAAATATAAAAGGAAATCTTGTCTTGCATTGCTTTTGAGGTCTATTAAAGAAATTAAAACAAAATTATGCAACTTGCATTAGTTATTCCTTCAAAAGTATTGCTTCGAAACCAGAACAAACATAAAATAAATATAAAGTGCTAACTTACTTGGCACACAGGATTATCCTGTATAATGGAAACAATATTTGGCTCGACTTTTCTTTAGCTTTCCCCGTGTTACATGCTGATGTGGAGGGCGCTAAATCCGCGGCTGATTTAATACATTCTTGATATTCCAAGACATGTTTGCGGCTAAGGCGCTGGAGCAAATTGCTTGTGTTGCCGGGTCATTCTCCCCAGCGGAGAATTTTAGCCCGACAGCACTTACATAAAATGGTTGTTTGGTCGACGTCGGATTTTTGGAAAACAAAAAACCTCCAAACAACAGACCCGGCTCTCTTTTTGGCACAAGTTCTTCTTCGGTGTCATCACTGTCATGTTGTACTAATTCTTCAGCATCCATCGTCCATGTAACGTAACAGAGCGCTGCTATTTGTTTACACTCGTCTGTGCTCAGTAGTGCAACGGGTAAAGGGTCCGTCTGAAACAGTGTCGCGCACTCTATGGTCGCGCAGCGTAACGGTCGTTCCGAACGTTGTGTAATTAAATACACCGGTATGGCGGTTTATTCAAAATCAAAATCGTGACGAAAATATAAACCGGTTTTCGGTTTGAACCGGTTTACCGCCCAGCACTATCTGTGCATTTAAATATGTAAGGCAGATTGTTTTTTTTGTTTTTAAATCTGGATAATCTCTTATTGTCAGAGCTCGATAGACAGGTAACTTATATTTGTAGATGTTATTAGACAGATTAATTCATAAATTATAATTAATGTTATTTTATTAATTTATCATTTATAAATATTAAACATGCTAAATAAATGATGATCCTCTCTGTCATACACAATTTATGGCATTTAAAAAAGTTTAAAAAAGTGCTAAATTATTTCAATAAAAATGGAACAATAATTACGTAATAATGTAGTCATAATTTAAGTAGTAAATAAATACTAATAAGGCACGCCAACATATACAACATAGAAATAAATAAAATTATAGGATACAAAATATTCTTCAGTTTTATGCAAAACATAAATGCTACTAATGAATAATCAGATCTGTCATGGCAAAAAAAAAGGCAAAAAAAGCTTTTTTGCCTAGTTGTTTGACAGATGAAAACTGTAACAATGTATCTTGCATATACACGATGTATTTTCCTTCCTCTCTCACTTGAAATGTGTCCCTACATTAAGTCCTTGAATTTGAGGGTATTGGACCTGGAAAGTCCTTGAAAGGTCCTTGAATTTGATGTTAACCAAGGTGTGGGAACCCTGTTAAACATTTAATTGTTGATTCTTGTTAAGTTCTGGATTATAGGGTTGTATGATTAAAATTGCATGCACATTTGATAAACAGTAAAGATTTACTATGCTGCTAAATTACACTGGGTCATAGCTTCGTTGCACACACACACACACACATGCGTGCTCGCTCACTCGTGTTGGCACAAACACACTCACTGACTCTTCCTCTTTTGCTCACTCGCTCTGAAAGCTCACTCCCGCTAACTTACATTGGCTGTTGCATGAGAGACATGAAATAACAGGACGCATCTACGGAGACTCGATATCTGCGTGCAGAGAGACCCTAAGTGTGTCTGAGCATTAGTATGCCCAGTGCGCTCTTTTAGACAAACTTGGATTATTTACATATTTCTTTTAATATCGATACTAGCGTTTAAATATCGATACACTATCGTGAAAAAAAATAGCTGTATCGATATTTTTGCACAGCCCTAGTGGTAATGACGTTCAAATGCGCATGGTCGGAGTATTGATGGATTTATTTAGTTTGGAACGATCGTTTTTATAGCTTAGTTTCCAGGAATAACTTTTTTTATTACTTGGAGGAAGGTTTAAGTTCTGAAAGTTACAGTTTGTTTTCACAGTATCAAGCTCTTTTATCTTGAAAGATCAAGGAAAATTGGATTCCTCATGATATGACCCCTTTAACGAGAGAGAGAGATAGAGAGAGATTTAGTGGCGTGGAAGAATGCATCCCTCCTTTATCATCTGCATCCTAGTCAGAAACTGCAAGAGTGTGAAGAGTAGCAGGTTCATGTGTGAATATGAATAGCTTTGATTTGTCATCTATGCTAGAAAAGAAAACATTTTAATTAGCATAAATACAGCAATAATTTCTCTCCGTTTGAAAATCGCATGCTGTTTAGTGTGTTCATTTATAGTGAATATCATTCTTATGAGTTTCAGCAGTAAAGACATTATTACGTTTTTCAATTGCTTCCATCTGACTTTAAATCATCTGGTAAAATAAAGCAGATAAGTGCACACTTCAGCTAGGTCTCATAAAAAGTGAATTGCCCAGGGCATTTTTTGCTGCCACCCTAGGAAATAATAATGAAATATATGAGAAGTCTTGTAATTTTATTTGAGCAGGTTTGACTCTTCTCTGATCAGTCACTAGATGACAGCCCTTATTTTCTGAGGGCATGGCTATGTACTGAGTGTCTAGTTGTTCTGATGAAGTAAAGCCCTGGGGCATCATGGGAGGGAGAGTTTAGGACCTACTTGAGCCTTCGATAAACTACGTCCTCCTGAGGCTGGAGGTGAGGTTTGTGTTCAGTACTGTAGACTTTGCAATATAGGATAAAACTGATTAGTAGAGTGTTTTTAAAGGGACACTCCACCCATTTGCATTAAGGTTTCCATTGTTAGAAATCCAGTCATACTATTGAATTGGTCATGCAACACTCTCATTTTCCCCTGAGACAAGAGAAATCAGCTATTTACCCTTTTCACTTCCTCCTACAATGACGCAGAAATTGTCATTTTACATCATTTTATAAGGAAGTGTAAGAGGGGGGATTTCTGTAAAGACTACAAAGTTTCCACCCTTTCAAAACACTCCAAGGTTTGGCTACATTTCACATGTAAAATTTCGCGTCAGAGTAAGTGTGCCGATCAGGGCCGGATTAAGAGTTCCAGAGGCCCCTGGGCACAATGTCTTGTAGGCCCCCTCTCAAACAGGCCAAATGTATATTTTGTCCAAGGACATTTGAATATGTCATTTACAGTTACTTAAAGTACTGACTTAATGACTTAAAATTAACTTTGTTTAACTATGCTGGAGTAAAGTTCATAAATGGTTGTTCTTTCCTATAGGAATTTGTAAAACTATGTTGGGTGGACCCTTAATATAGCATTTATAGTTTTACTGATTTACTGTTCCTCTAGGGGGGTTCGGGGGCATGCTCCCCCGCAAGAAAATTTTGTACATTTTAAGGTTAAATGCATCAATCTTGTGCTCTTTGAGAGATCAACATTAAGAGCTTCAACCCATGAACTGCTCGTTGAACAAAGATAACGCATTGATTTGTACCAGGACAATAAACAGGGCTCAAACATCTTTTTAGTTGAGTCTCAGTCTACATTACATTATCAATGGAGTTTAAGGATCCCAAACAATTATTATAATAATGTAATAATAATTTATATAATTATTCCTATGACGTAAAATTCATATAGCCTATAAATGTACTATATACAGTAAATGAAAATGAATATTTCAAAGGTATATTTTAGTCTACATTACACTATAATATAGGAAAATTTTAATTCTTTTGTCCTTATTTCTTCACTTGCAAGAAATAAACCCTTGAGCTTGTATTTTAGGAGAAAAGACCATCCTGATCGCGTGAGCAAAGTGCACACTTTTCTTTAAATCACCCAGCACTGATGCCTATTCTTAAAGTCTTGTGCTGTTTTATAAACGCAAAAAGCCATGTCATGGTTTCGATTTTAGTTCGTTGGCAAAATAACACGCTAGAGACCTATGTTAGGTTATACATTTTATATCTCATATGTGTTGGGAAAAGGGAGAAAGACTTCGGTAAACGGCGGATTCGAACTCGGTTCTGAGCGCTGCGGATCAAAAGCTCATTCACGCGCTCAGCGCGTTACAACCTACGCCACTTTAGCTGTGACGTGATGGGCGTCTTTTTTCATAAAAACACAGGTTGATTAAAATAATTTAATCATTATTGTGCTTTCACAGATAGTTAAAGGAAATTTGTTGCACAAAAGTGACTTGAGTACTTCTTGCCTAGCTTTATACACTCACCGGCCACTTTATTAGGTACACCTGTCCAACTGCTCGTTAACACTTAATTTCTAAGCAGCCAATCACATGGCGGCAACTCAGTGGATTTAGGCTATGTTCACACGGAAACGATTCTGAAGAGAAAACGCAAAAGTGGCGTTGCAACGTCATTTTTTATTCTGCGTTTAGACGACGTTTTGTGTGGGAAATTCGCGTGCAAATGGTGACGCAAATGTCTGAGAAATTCAATGTAGTATGCACTCCAGGTGGCTAGGAGTGCATACTACAGCAACACCAAGTCCACGCGCCTGCGTACAACCTTCACTGTCAAGCAGACTTTCGCGTTTTACCCTTTACACGGGAACTCGACGGTGGAGCGTTTTAAGATTTCCACTCTGGAGGGTGGTTTCACTTTTTTGCGTTTTTAAGCCTCAGAAACGCCGTCGCGGTGTAAACGAAAGGCACATCCGATAAAATATTTTTGACGTTTTCACCCGCGAGCGTTTTCGTGTGAGACAGGGCCTTAGGCATGTAGACATGGTCAAGACAATCTCCTGCAGTTCAAACCGAGCATCAGTATGGGGAAGAAAGGTGATTTGAGTGACTTTGAATGTGGCATGATTGTTGGTGCCAGAAGGGCTGGTCTGAGTATTTCAGAAAATGCTAATCTACTGGGATTTTCACGCACAACCATCTCTAGGGTTTACATAGAATGGTCCGAAAAAGAAAAAAACATCCAGTGAGCGGCAGTTCTGTGGGCGGAAATGCCTTGTTGATGCCAGAGGTCAGAGGAGAATGGCCAGACTGGTTCGAGCTGATAGAAGGGCAACAGTGACTCAAATAACCACCCGTTACAACCAAGGTGGGCAGAAGAGCATCTCTGACGCACAGTGCGTCGAACTTTGAGGCAGATGGGCTACAGCAGCAGAAGACCACACCGGGTGCCACTCCTTTCAGCTAAGAACAGGAAACTGAGGCTACAATTTGCACAAGCTCATCGAAATTGGACAATAGAAGATTGGAAAAATGTTGCCTGGTCTGATGAGTCTCGATTTCTGCTGCGACATTCGGATGGTAGGGTCAGTAATTTGGCGTCTACAACATGAAAGCATGGATCCATCCTGCCTTGTATCAACGGTTCAGGCTGGTGGTGGTGGTGTCATGGTGTGGGGAATATTTTCTTGGCACTCTTTGGGCCCCTTGGTACCAATTGAGCATCGTTGCAACGCCACAGCCTACCTGAATATTGTTGCTGACCATGTCCATCCCTTTATGACCACAATGTACCCAACTTCTGATGGCTACTTTCAGCAGGATAATGCGCCATGCCATAAAGCTGGAATCATCTCAGACTGGTTTCTTGAACATGACAATGAGTTCGCTGTACTCAAATGGCCTCCACAGTCACCAGATCTCAATCCAATAGAGCATCTTTGGGATGTGGTGGAAACGGGAGATTCGCATCATGGATGTGCAGCCGACAAATCTGCGGCAACTGTGTGATGCCATCATGTCAATATGGACCAAACTCCCTGAGGAATGCTTCCAGCACCTTGTTGAATCTATGCCACGAAGAATTGAGGCAGTTCTGAAGGCAAAAGGGGTTCAACCCGTTACTAGCATGGGGTACCTAATAAAGTGGCCGGTGAGTGTATATTTGTATTAACAGTATTCCAACTGCATAACCAACACTTAACAGTCCACATTCAGCTTAAAAATTACCGGCAGCCATTAGTTTCCACAATGATTTAAAATATTGCCATGCTCCCCAAAATATTGCATTTCCTAGTGGTAGTAATTATAGCTAATGTGGAATTATGTTCCATCTTTTTTTGTGCAGAATAAATATTCTTTGGATGGATTTTCAGCATCTGTGCAGCAATATGGGGTAGTTGTGGACTAATGGTTAGAGAGTCAGACTGGCAACCCAAAGGTTGCAGGTTTGATTCCCAATACCAGTTTGCAGTGTGTGGGTTAAATGAACCAAGTTAGTTTTGGGTCCCATTGACTTCCATTGTATGTTTGTCCATATATTGCAAGTCAATGGAAACTGAATTTGTTTGGATATCACATGTTCACATGGCTCCACATATACAGCCATACAGGTTTAAGAAAGACATGAGGGTGAGTAAATGATGACAGTATGATGGTGGACTTTTCCTTCATCCTTCCTAAAAGTTTTTCTACTAACATGTAAAAAAAGACCTTATAGCAGTCCTTACAAGAACCACTTCTCCAGATTTTCACAGACAGGGACACAAATTAGCTTGCTTTATATATTCCAATTGTACTGAGTATTGTGTAATTATCATGTTCACTAATCATTTTTTGATTATCTCATCCTGACATTAATTTGAAAATATCACAACAACATGCAACAAATAATCCACTCTGCTAAATTATTCAGTTCATGTAGGAATAATTATTTGCCACAAATGGCACTCATGTGGTGATTTGTTTAGCAGGGATTGATCTGCCATCTGAGTCATGTTTTCCTGTAATACAGATGCAAACACAATAACAGTGCTGGATATGACACACACGTAATGATATGCTGATGGAGAAGAGATAGAAGTTTTAATGCTGAGCATAGATGCTGTTTTCAATCTAATCTCTTTTCCTGGCCCAGTGGGCTCAGAGAAGCCAAAGGCCGTTTTATGGATAATGTAAATGCATGAGGAAAGCATGCATCAGCAAACAGATCCCAATATTGTCTGTGTGATAAAGCCCCTAGAGCCTGAATACTAACTGTTCTGCCTCCTAGAATGTGATTTTGGGTATTTACATTTGTTCAGTTGTGAAAACTATGCAAAGACAAGGGGATAAAGGCTGCCCCCTAAATGTTATGTTACGCTTGAAACAGTGTTGTGGTCTAGTGCATAATATGCGCTGCTTCCGCTCTGCTTAAGGTCTAACAAGCATTTAGTGTGAAACAGGCCTGTGGTTTAGAATTTTGCACACAAATACACATTTTCGAATATACCCATATCCCGGATTTTAAAAACCGGGATATTATACCTGGGGTACCCCTTTTCTAACCCGAATTTTTGGTCATGTAAACTCGTATCGGCATATTCCCATAGTGATTTATGTTCTGCGCATGTCCTATTCGCAAGGAATCTTGGTCTTTTGAGTAGAGAAACTTCTCGGCGCATACAAAAATCGTGTGCAGTATACCGGAAGTAAACATGGCGGAGACCAGGCGAGACACAGCACAGCATACTTTTGGAGCGAGCGCCGTAATGTTACCAGCATCACAGCGTAAACGCTATTCATTATCTGCATGCTGCTGTTGTTGTTGTCTTTGGATACAGGAAGAAGAATCGGAATTGACTGCAAATTGCGTCTAAAGGCTTATCCGTACGTCAAGAACGCTGAATCCGCGCGTTGCCGTTTACTCAGGGATGCAGACGATACCGTTTTTTTTTCCAAAACCGATCCGATACAAAAATTACTGAGTATCTGGCCAATACCAATCCGATGTTTTTATTTTATTTTTAAACTAATAAAAAATTATAGTAATTTCCTCAATTAGCCCCTTAAAATATACCTCCAGTATATAGTCCACAACAACAGTTGATTATGAAAGATTGCCACCCTTTATTCAAACACTACATATATATATAATAAAGAAAATACAGGTACTTCAGTACTTAAAGCTAGCTAGCTACCAACAGGTTTAAAGTTAAAACAATTTAAACAGCAGTATTCTACATTGTAATGTGTGTGTTAAACACAATCTACTTAATACAGACAGCTTCATTATAAAGATAAACAACAAATCCCCAAAATATATGATCATAATCTATGACAAAAATGCTATTATAAACTAGATTATGTGAATAATACATATTGCTCTTTGTATTGTTGTAAAATACATTCATGAAAAACAATATAACAAAAATGAAAAAGATAATTATTTTAGATATAGCCAAGGCTACTAAAAATTGAGACATGTTTTAAGTGTATAGCACAGCTATTTAATGAGGCAGCAACATTAATAATTATTAATGTTAAGAAGCTTTAATTGCGTCACTGCATTATGATATGAATGACTCCAACACAGTGCGGCACAAAGCGCTTATGCGCATTCCGAGCGCAGAATGATGCGCTTGAAACCACGTGAAGTTAGCAGCACGCAGCCGAGTATGCACCCTATGGTATGCACGCTGCGCGTCGAAGTTCCGCTTTGAAAAGTTCAAAGCACAAAGGAAATACATATTGATGGACAGTGTATTAAACAGTATCTATCTATACAATAGTTTATTGAGCCTTTTCTGTTAACAGTTTTAAATTTCAGTTACTGTGCGCGTGAAGAACAATAGCGCTCTGACTCTAGTGTTGTGATCTAACCGACAGCGTCCGACACCTGGTAGAAAGTAACACGATTAAGTTACAGCAATTAAGTCCAGCAAGATAATGTTGTTTTATGCGAAAACATATACCTTTATCTAGAGATAAAGTATAATGTATTAACATTGAATCATCTTGAGGATAGTTTCATCATTGACTGTAACCGAACGCGACGCGCTGTTTGAGTGCTGAATGGAGAATGACTGACAGCCGCGAGAGGAAAAAGTTTACGTCATCTTGAATTTAATGACTTAAATATGAATTTCTCTCACACATAATGGCTTCAGAACACTTATAATAGAGTGCCAGAAAACGTTATGGTACTTTAGAATGTTTTTGTGCCTTCTGTGGAGCTTAACAATAACATAATAGTATACGCACAATATCGGATTTGGATCGGCCTCGTCTTATTCGATACCCGATCCCACAAAAATGGCAGGATCGGAGCCGACGATCTGATCCTGAGTATCGGATCGGGACATTCCTACCGTTTACGTCGGTATATTGCAATTCCATGTATACAGGAGAAACTCTCTCTGCTCACGCATGTAAACGGGTTATTCCTAAGGTTTCAGAAACCCGAATAGTGACCTTAACCCGACCATAACCCCAACAATGGCTGCATGTAAACGTAGTCTGTGTATCTGTCTCCCATGTGAGTTAGATACAGCATTAAAACCCCCAGAGAGTCCAAAATGTCAGCTGGAATCTTGTACCGACTTATCTTCCCTCTCATATTTGCATATTCAATGATTATCACTTCTCTTTGGCTGCGAGAGAAGAAAACACATTTTTATAATTTCTTGCATAAGAGAGTATCGGAGTCTACCATGTTTTTTCCCCTTACCCTACCGCAAATCATTCGGTCTGCGTACAAAATTACATACTTGTATGTATTTCTTTTGAATAATCAATCATTTTACAACCACAATCTTCTCCCGTGGCTTCATGGGATAGTAAAGTGTCTAAGTAAAGTAAAGTGTCACTTCAGAATCTCGCCGGAAGTAGGTCATCCGTGTACTTTTTTCACACTTTTTTATGAGTACTTTGAATTCAGACATACTTTTCTTGTCACTTACTGTTTTTACCTGATTTCACTGATTTCAGACACAGCCTCTCTCTGCCTGGATGAAGTAAAGACACTTGAAGTAGATCATCAGCTGAAATTTCAAAATCAAAGACAACATCCCTGGTAAGATCACTTGATTTCTTTACTTTTAATGTAGATGATTGTGTGTTAAGCGTCTGCGATTGACTTTTACTTTGATTCATGATAATTTGCATTTTAGCTTGATGAACGATGCTCATCTGCGGTGATGCATGTTGCAGTAGTGCCGTCATATCTGATTATAACATGACATATAGCCTATATAACACGCTCTCACAGGTTTATTTTATATCTGACTATAACATGACATATAGCCTATATAACACGCTCTCACAGGTTTATTTTTTTTTTAGCATTTTTGGGAGGAGTAAAATTGACATGTGGTTTTAACAACCAGATTCATTTACTGCAAAATATCCCAGTTTTGTCTGGAATGCGGCCCAGACCCCTTCCTGAAGTGGTTTGAGCGATCGGATTCATATCCGTGAATCCGCATAATAAAACAAAACATCAACTGAAGCAGTCCTGGCCTGGTCCTCTCTTATCTTCACTGGCATTCGCTTCTCCTTTCATGTTTCCGCTCCTCCGTGAGAGATACGAGACATGTTCAGGTGTTACTCACCGTCAATCACGTCACACCACTCGGCCTCCGCTCCGTTCTTTCACAGCCCTCTGCCTCGCTCTGCTGAATAAATAAATATATATATATATATATATATATATTTTTTATTATACAGGGAATAGCGTTTCCAACCAATGACAGTAAAATGAAGCCCCGAACTTGCCAGTCGCGGGCCGATCTCGAATCACGCGACACTGTTGCAAGGAGATTCAGTGAAGAAATCAATTGAATTCGCCTCAGAATTAATAACATCATCGTTACGAGATCCAGTGAGAAACACTCTCGATTCATCGCAGAGTTCTGTTATAAACCACAGATATCAGACCAAACAGTGCTCACGTTGAAACCAGGAGAAAAACTTATAGAAGCGTGGCCTCCTGCTTACGACACACAGCCTGGGTTGTATTTTCTTACACCATAGTTCTTCAAGGTATTCGGCAGAAGTTGTCCTTTTATTTAGCTGCCTTTGCACAAATATGTGGTTGAACATTTGGTGTTGCTGTTGTGTGCTTGTTGTGCGACACTTGATTTTCAATGTAAAATCTGAAAGCGTTAATTAGCACCGTTTTGAATATATTTTGAATTTTTCTCTTATAGCCATGATGTGCTTGTGTGTATAATGCACTGTTCACGCAGAATACTTATCAGTCTAAGCAGAGAGAGAAAGCTGGAGCTGCAGTGTTAATGCACACACGCTGCCATGTCAAATCAAGACAGTCTCGCTCCATAATTAAACAGACATCAACATTTGCTTGGATATGACAGGAAACATGTCTACCTTGGATGTGCAGTGGACTTTGTTTGTGTGTATATCTATATATATCTTTTTTTTAAGAGAATATAAGATGTGCAACCCCACAACAGAGCTGTCTCGTCAGGAAAAAAGTGCCAATTATATGATTAAAGCTGTCTGTACCACTGACCTTTCTGCATTAGCTCCGTTTGCTATTACACTCAATCAAGAAAGGTCAGCAGCAAACGTGGATCCAATTTAAAAACAACTTGTTCTAACCCATGTAAAATGCATTATGCATTTATATTTGCCCGCTATGACCAAAGTGAGTTTGCATTGTGACATTTGTTGACCTTGATAGATGAGCAGTTAGGCACACCTTACGATTAGTATCTCGGCTTGTAGGAATCAAGTTTTCTTATTGTCACTATTTGACCTTGTCATAAAAGTACAAAGAAAAGTGTTGTTGAGTTGATGCTGCCCACTATATGCTTAATGCTCTATTTACCTCTACACAACAGATCACTGATCAATAATACTGGTGGCAGTGGTTGGCACTACATATTCATTACTGGAAATCTCGCATTGGCCTTCATTTTAATAGTGTAATCTTATTGTAAATGTAGAACTTTTCATTTGACCAATAAAGCAACTTTCCATTCAATCATAGGTAGGGCTGGATGATTAATCGGAAAATAATCTAAACCGAAATTCAGAGCCTATAACCGATGTAATTTTACCATGTCGGTTATTTCGTTTTTGAATCCTATTAATATTTCCACCCTCTGTGTGTTAATGTACTTTCCCCATTAAAACACAATTACTGCGTGTCTAAAACGTGTCAAATTTACCAGTTATCCTTAGTTAACACTAGGGATGGGAATCGAGAATCGGCTTCCACTTTAGACCTCGGTTCTAAGTTTTACGATCCATTCGATATTGTATGCCCTCGATGTTAACGATCTCCTCTTATCGATGCTCCTGCTCTGACTCAACCATAGTATGTAGGCTACAGACCGTGAACTTACAACTGTCCCAAGCAAATTTTTGTACCACCAAAGCCTTATTTGATCGGTGAGTAAAACTGTCTCTCTCTGTAGTGATGAACCGCTGCGCTTGTGACAGCGCGCATGTTAAACTGAACGAGCAGGGAGAGAGAGTGTGTGTGTGTGAGAGTGCCCGCCCCGGTCGTGCATGCGCACTCTCAGGCTTCACCGTCTCAAAAACTAAGCGCTGTCTTGCTCTCTCTCTCCCTCGCACATATTAATCAAAATAATCGACAAGATGGTAAGGTCAGGAGACTAAAATTTCATGTGGAGCATTCGGAGATGTGTTTTTCCAGAATTACCGCTGGCCGTGAATTGTGCTAAAATAGGCCTACGCTGCCTTATCTTCTCTGAAAAGCGTTCCGCACATTCAGCTAACATAAACCACACTTCAAATAAACAGAAAAATGATCCAGGGATTAAATGTTTTCTTCTGATGACACACATATTGTGGGATAATCCCCATATTGTCCCAACCGCCGGGATAATCACACAACACGCACACGTCCGAATGATGACGCGTTCAATTCGCGAACTTATGACTTATTTGAACCGATTCGTTTTAATAAATGGTTAAATCTTCCGACACTGAACTCATGGGACTTATAATCATTGAATAACTAAGCGTAAAACATTTTTATATGGTTCCATTTATTACATAAATAACATAAAAAGTACAGTTTGCTTAGTCAAGTGTAAGGTTTGAAACAAATAAAACTACTTGTTTTCCCACCTGAAAAAGCATATGACTACTTTTTCCCACACAGTGCTATCAGTAATCGATAAGAGAATCGTTAAAGAATCAGATCGATAAGCAGAATCGTTAGTGGCATTGATATCGATAAAATCTTATCAATTCCCATCCCTAGTTAACAAGTAATATTCGTAATTATGACTTATAGGCATCTAAAGATGTGTACGCCTTCATTGACTCTCTGGTAAACATAGATGGGGTGTCGATGAGGTAGATGTCGCCGAATGTCAAATCTGGCCATGTGTTCGGGATTTTGCTCCAATTCTCACCCCAGCAAACACGGAATGTTCCCCTTAACGTTCCCATATGGTTCCTATTTGGTTATTTTTTTGGAACCAAATAAGAATGTTCTGGGAATGTTCCCTGTAGGTTATTTTTGTGTTTAATTTTATAACCTAAGGAGAACGTTCTGGGAACGTTCCCTGTAGGTTATTTTTAGGTTTAATTTTATAACCTAAGGAGAACGTTCTGGGAACGTTCCTGTAGGTTATTTTCTAGGTTCTCCTAAAAGGTACATTCCCAGAACGTTCCCCTAACTTTAAGGGAATGTTCTATTTACATTAAGAAAACTTTCCTGGGGAACCAATAGGGAACGTTCTGGGAACCAAATGACGCTGGCGAACATCCCTATACACACTGTGTGAACCAAATCCGTAATCAGTGCGTGTTGTAATGATGGCGATGAAAACGGTACGTAATGCTCTAGTCTATAGATTCGAATCAGACAAAAAGGAAAAAAAAGGGTGGTTTCCCAAGAATGAAATCTAGTAGAAGCCTTGCCAGTGATATGAGAAAGAAAAAAATGTAACATTCGTAATCGTGGTAACTTGTTCGATTCGCGATTATGATTTTAGCCAAAATCGTCCAGCCCTAATCATAGGTATATTTTCTTTTTGCTTCAAGTCTTTTTTTTTCTGATCTAAACCAGCACTTGACGAACAGTGTAATGACGGAAACGAAATGTACCCATCCTCATGTCGTTCCAGTCTGTATGCCTTTAGTCTTCTGTGGAAAAGAAAGCAGACAGATTCAAGGCAGAAGACACTTCACTGTTCAGAAATTCAGAAATACAATCTATTAATGAACAACGGCTTTTTGTGGTTTTCATTTGCTTAACACAGAAAATGAAAAAAAAAAAGAAAATGGGGTAGAAAATGATTTTAGGATATTACTCTTCTGTTGACTCTTTGATTCTTAAGAATGCCTTTTAAATGTTTTATGTTATGTATTGAGGGTATAGGTGATGTGAAAGAACATGGTTGATAAATTGCTCAATGTGATCACATAAGTAGATAGATGATTTTCACTTTATTAGTCTACAAATGTTATTCACCATAGATATGCATCATATAAGAATTGAATATTTTATATATCCAGATAATCTCCCTCAGTGGTATGAAGTTAACAATGAGTTATTGGACTCTGTAGGGAAAATGGTTGTGGCCTGATTATGTTTTGATTGGATTTTATTGAGAAAAAGAAAAAAAATGTTTGTTCATGTCTGTGCTCATAACTTATAGCTGAATCATTCATTGTTTAGACAAATGCACAAACCGATAGTAGATTATTTATTGCAGATCTTTTTACAATGGTTTCTGAAAATCATATTGTTGCAATGAGAACAAAATATCTCATAATTAGTCTTTTTGAAGTTTTATAATAATTATATAATGGGATAATGCACACAGAGTAAACATTCCAGCTGTAGTGCATTGAAAGAACCATCAATGTTAATAAGTGATGAGTTCAGGGCTGTGTGTTGGTGGGGGTGGAGAGAAATGAACAGACCGACAGAAGAGCTAGAGACACACTGCTGGATGAAAAACGTGAATAGGGAGACACTCAGTGGTGGAGATCTAATAATTCTGAGATTAAAACTGAGATTCAAGCTTTATTGGCATGGTACACTAAGTTGTAACCCTATACAACTTGCATTTAAAGCAATCATTAAAATATAAAAAAAATAAAATAAAAGGTAGATGATGATAATATGTGATAAAATGATATGTGTTTCCTTAAATAATATATTTAATATTCATTTATAGCCTTTCCTCCAGGTTGATAGGTGGCAGCAGTAGAGATGCACCGATTGACCGCGCGTGACCGGAACCGGACGATTTTCACGTGAACGGCCACGACCGGCCGGTCGAGTCTAAAATATGGCGATTTTATGCTGGTAAAAAGCACTCGGGCACCGCATGATTAACGTCGCGCAGTATCACATGTGAACAAGGAACATACATGTAGGAAACCATGTGAATTTGGGCTGTTTGATCCCTTATTTACACCGCAAGCTTGAGCGGCGCATATTTTTTCGGCTTGCATGTTAATCGATGAGTCCATTCACACCGGGAGTAGGAGCAGTGCGTGAGCATCGAGCAGGAACGTGTTTGCTGCGCTGCTCACGCTCAAAGTGAAATCACAATAATGAAAAAAAAAGATTTAAAAGTGCCCGAAATGCACAGAATTTGCATGCCATGTGTTTTACCAAGAACTGGAGTAGGCTATGTCAGAAAAGAAAATGTTCCCATTTAAACTTGGATATGCTGTACAACCTGACAACGCTCATTTCGATTACGGTCGATGCAAAAGATACGTCAACGCAAAATATGCGCATTGATTTGTCAGACGCAAAACAAAGATGGTGGTGCCAGAAGTGCAAGGCGGCATGCACTCATTCCTCTGAAGTACACACACAACCCACATTAAATATGTGTCATTCACATGAGTTCTCTTTCAGCTTGAACGAACCATAACACACAGAAATTATGCCAAACTGTCCGTTTTGTCGAGTTTCCTCATAAGAGCAGTCTTAAATGAGTAAAGTATTTTATTTTAAAGAGTAAATAACTCCTTCAGACCCGGTTCCAGGATGATAATTCATATATATATATATATATATATATATATATATATATATATGAATACCGTCAGCCTAATAATCATGAATGTACTCCGCTATCTTTTAACGCGAAAAAGGAAAAAAAAATGTCACAAAGCGCAGTGAAATGACACGAAACGAGCGGGTTGTGTGAGTAAACGAACAGTATTTATATCGTTTTTACCTTGTGTAACCACAGCCATGTCCAACTGATCTGAATAAAAAGGAATTCTGGCTACTGGACTTCCTTACCAGCCGGCCCCAACATGTCCGACTGGATAACCACCGCTCATCCACCATCACAATGAACACCGGAGTACCACAAGGCTGTTTGTTGAGTCCCTTTCTCTACTCCCTCCTCACCTATGACTGCAGACCTGTCAACTGTTCTAATAACATCATTAAGTTTGTAGATGACACCACGGTGATCAGCCTCATCAAAGACAGCAACGAGGCCGCCTATAGGGGAGGAAGTGATTCGTCTGGCTGAGTGGTGCGAGCACCAACAAGCTGCTGCTCAATACTCAGAAGACCAAGGAGCTCATTGTGGACTTCAGGAGGAATGCTAGCCCACTGACAGCTGTGGAGCGTGTGAACAGCTATAGGTTCCTGGGGGTCCACATCTCCGAGGATCTCACCTGGACGACTAACTGTTCCAACCTGGTCAAGAAGGCTCACCAGCGTTTCTTCTTTTGAGGACTCTGAGAAAGAACCATCTGTCCTTAGAGCATCCTCGTGAACTTCCACCGTTATACAATTGAGAGCATCCTGACCAACTGTATAACAGTTTGGTATGGGAGTTGCTCTGCTTCGGACCAGAAGGCGTTGCAGAGGCGTGGTGATTGCCGGAGCACCATTTCATTTTATAGAGGACCTCTACAGGAAACGGTGTCTGAAAAGGGCTGGGAAAATTATCAAGGACCCCAGTCACCCAGCACACAGATTCTTTACCCTCCTGCCCTCTGGGAGGTGCTACTAAGACCACCAGGTACCGGAACAGCTTCTTTCCTACAGCTGTCGGACTCCTAAATTCTGCCTCCTGACATCTCACCCCCATTAAAACTTATGGATTGAACATCACTACTGTATCCACATATACAAGTTGCTAAAGCACTTTTGGATGGATGCAATTGCATTTCGTTGCTTGTACTTGTGATATGCAATGACAATAAATAGAATTCTGATTCTGAATCAGTTGTCCAATGTCCAACTGAATCATGTCCAACGTTCCGCCAGAAGTGATCGCTTGCGTGTCTACGTCACTCATTGTTTACACAGAGATTTCGAAAGTTTTACCTTACGTCTAGTGGCCCATTGGGTGCGGCTGGGGAAAGTATAGCTGAGTCGTCATTTCCAGAGCCCAGCTCAACCTCCGATGCAGCAATGGACATCCTGTCCTCTGGGGGGACCCTGAACAAAACGGCTGGTCAGTCCACTACAGAGGGACCAGCGCACTCATCGGGGAGCTCCACCAGCTGCCGTGCGAAGGAGGAGTGAGGGACTCACGGGGCTTTCCCAGGCAAGGAACCCCTCACTGTGTTCCTCAGATCACCCAACCCACACGGCACTCTAGTCTTCGTCTGGGAAGTTGGCCTAGAAGAAACACTGAAGCGGGGCATGGGAAGGGGTACTCCACCTTTGCAGACGAAGGGGAGTCTCGATCTCAACACGAGATGGTAATATTCCTGCAATGGGAACATGAGTCATCCACAAAAGCTGCTTTAATATGCTTTAAGCCCAAACATGTGATGCCACTATTGTGACCATCAGAGGGGGACAGAGCTCTAGTGCACCCAGAAATGCATGGATGGAATGGCATTTTGATAAAGATGCAAATGCACCTGTGTTTCTGTTTCAGGAAATGGGACCTATCACCAGTGCCGGAAGATAGAGGGGAATGACCACAGCAACACTGACTGTGAGACTGTAAAACATTCACTTGTTCCCCCTCTAACCAACCGTCAACAATCAGACATTTTTATGCTGTTAAAACAGCAGTTGAGAGCTCAAAAGCTCTGCGATCACCGCTGCACTCGCGCTGTAGAAGCTACCAGCACTAGGAGAGTCAGTCCAGAAGAACACAGACACACTCGCTCATTGTACACAATACTCTTCAGAAGCATCCACACCAATTCGACTCTGATGTGAAAGACAACTGGTGCTTGCATCCACTTCTATTTTTATACTCACGCTTTGACTATGTCGAACGGCAAGGGGACTGATTTACTTCTGAACTGAAAGAGAATATGAGCTTCGAAACCAGGGGCACTTTTATCCTTTTTTAGACACTGGGCTGAGGAATAGATATTTAATGTGGAAACACGTCCTCTTGGCCAGTGTTAGGAAGGACAGATAGAGACAGGCTCTTCTGCCAGTGATGGATGGAGCAGTTAAAGAGCAGAGCTCGAAAAATGTGCTTTGGGCTGTCTACTTTTGCAAGAAGAGGAGATAGTGAGAGGCAGAGGAAGAAAGGGAGGGAGGAAGAGATGCAGACATGGAGTGGGGGAATGAGGGCTTGAGAGGGTGTTGTTGATGAGTACCGTTAGGAGACTCGCACTTCATAAATTACACTGAAGCAGCACCTCTCATAACAGGGTGATGAACAGGCACTGCCTCTGCTCTCTGCTGGGGGAACTAACTTTATCAATTGTTAACATGCTCACACTTTTTCATTCGTCTTTCTGTTTATTTATTATTTAATTGAAAGTGTGCATGTCTTCTATGCGTCTGTTTTCTTGTGTCAGATTCCAGTAGATTCAATTAAAGGGACACTTCACCCATCTTGCATTAAGCTTTGTGTCTTTAGAAACTCAGTCATATTTTTGAATGGTCATGGTTTATTCCCTTACTTTTCTCTGAGATGGGAGAAATAAAGATTTAAGTGTTTTACTTCCTGCTTATGACGTAAAAATTGTCATTTTGCATCATAATAAGCAGGAAGTCACATTTGTTTGGAAGCTAAGCTAACAAGCACTGTGGAGATAGGAAGTATGATAATGACAGAAGAAACTAAACATGATATGGAAGAAGAGGATTTTGAAATTCTACTGCTTGAATCCAATGTTCGTGGCTATCTTTACAAGATGCA
Organism: Hybognathus amarus; assembly: GCA_030378365.1. Classification (NCBI taxonomy): domain Eukaryota; kingdom Metazoa; phylum Chordata; class Actinopteri; order Cypriniformes; family Leuciscidae; genus Hybognathus; species Hybognathus amarus. The sequence continues at coordinate 415,703 of JAQIUQ010000312.1, read as the reverse complement.
ATATAGTGAAGAGCAGCTAAGGCTGATGGAGGAACGGACTGCTGGTGCATGTGCTTTCGCTGTGAACTACGAAAACAGATAGAGTCCGCCTGCTGCAGAGAATTTCAACGATGGCAATTTCTCCTGAATGAAATCAGGCCTGTTTCTCTCTCTCTCTCTCTCACTCCTCATTTAATGCTTTTGCTCCTCCGTGAGAGACGCGAGACCAGCGAAGCGTCTCACACAGGTGTCTTTCATTATCACTCACGCCACTGGCCTCGCGCCGTTTCTTCACGTCCCTTGCACTCGATCGTCCTGCTCGCTACAGCCAACTTACTAGAAATTTTGTGTGAAATGAATTTCAACTCTGGTGACAGCTAACATTAGCCTTGTAGACGGAAGAGTGATTTCTCTTTTGCGCTGTTCTGGATTAGTGGGTGTGGCTTGCGGATTCTGTGCAATGTGGTGCATTGTGGGAGTTGTTGTCTTACACATATGCGCCTTTTGGTTATTTTCTGTCTTTTCTTAGTCAAGAGGGCACCAAATTAAAAAATTCTTCTACATTTCAACTACATATATGATCCACTTTCAATAAAGATTAATGCTGAAATGGGTGAAATCCCCTTTAAGAGCGCAACGAAATCTACTGGAATCTGATACATGAAAACAGATGTACAGAAAACATGCACACTGCAGAAGACAGTGTGCATATCTTCTGTGCATCCGTTTTCATGTGTCAGATTTCAGTAATTCCATTAAGAGTGCAATGTTTTGGAACAATATTGCATAAAGCACTATAGAAATAAAGGGGACTGTGACTGAAGACTGGAGTAATCATTCTGAATAGGGATGTCAATTTTCACAAATTCCAATGATCGATCGTCGTTCAAATTAATGATCAATTAATCGATTAATTGTTAGCCTTAATACTGCACTGCATTTACAAAATAGAATATAGTAATTCCTTCAGTATATTGTTGTAATTTCTTTGTTACAATAATTAGTTATATTCTCTGGCCCCTTATTTTGCTTCAGTTTAATGAACTGGCTCCGATTCAAAATTAATTGAATAGCCCTGCTCTATTGGGTTGAGATCTGGTGACTGTGGGGGCCATTTTAGTACAGTGAATTCATTGTCATGTTCAAGAAACCAATTTGAAATGATTCAAGCTTTGTGACATGAAAAATGCTGAAAATAAGTATCAGAGGATGGGTACATGGTGGCCATAAATGGATGGACATGGTCAGAAACAATGCTCAGGTAGGCCATGGCATTTAAACAAGGCCCAATTGGCACTAAGGGGCCTAAAGTGTGCCAAGAAAACATCCCCCACACATTACACCACCACTAGCCTGCACAGTGGTAACAAGGCATGATGGATCCATGTTCTCATTCTGTTTACGCCAAATTCTGCCTCTAGCATCTGAATGTCTCAACAAAAATCGAGACTCATCAGACCAGGTAACATTTTTCCAGTCTTCAACTGTCCAATTTTGGTGAGCTCTTGCAAAATTGTAGCCTCTTTTTCCTATTTGTAGTGGAGATGAGTGGTACCCGGTGAAGGTCTTCTGCTGTTTTAGCCCATTCGCCTCAAGGTTGTGTGTTGTTGTGGCTTCACAAATGCTTTGCTGCATATCTTGGTTGTAAACGGAGTGGTTATTTCAGTCAAAGTTGCTCTTCTCTTTGAATCAGTTGGCCCATTCTCCTCTGACATCCAGCAGCAACAAGGCATTTTCGCCCACAGGACCTGACGCATACTGGATGTTCTTCCCTTTTCACACCATTCTTTGTAAACCCTAGAAATGGTTGTGCGGAAAATTCCAGTAACTGAGCAGATTGTGAAATACTCAGACTCGACCCGCTCTAGCACCAACAACCATGCCACGTCCAAAATTGCTTAAATTATCTTTCTTTCCCATTCTGACATTCAGTTTGGAGTTCAGGAGATTGTCTTGATCAGGAGCACACCCCTAAATGCATTGAAAGCAACTGCCATGTAATTGGTTGATTAGATAATTGCATTAATGAGAAATTGACCAGGTGTTCCTAATAATCCTTTAGGTGAGTTTATATGGCTCATAACCAGAAGGGTGCTGGTTAAAGCCTCATGAAGATGAAGGTCAACCTGTGAATAAGACAAACAGCCCTTTGCTCTAGGCATGCACGATATATCGGCCACCACATCGGAATCGGTTGATATGTAAATTTGTAATGTTTCCGAATTTTGTCATCTATTACGATAAGAGAATTTGGTTGATATATTAAAGCCAATAAATTATGGATTATTTCTTTCAGCTGAGACACTTCAGATGTGCACAGTTCACCATGATGTTATTGAAATGCTTGAAACATTATCAAGTTAAAAAAGTTACTACAATTTTCACTCAGATTATTATTAATTTAAAACTAGAATCATATTTGCTACTGGTCACAGACTTTTAGCCCCAATAGATTATTTCAACAGATTTTCATATTCCCATTTTTAGTTTTCAACCAGTTTGTCCAGAGTTGTAACTGAACTGGTTTCCACTAATTTCATTGTCTTGTTTCATTGTCTTCACTTTTCAGTTCAGCAAGAATTTTCTTGGCAATCCACGTTATGTATTTTTCACACTGGCAGGGAGTAGCGTGGATGGAGTCGAGGTGCTGGCGCTCTGTCAGAAGTGAGCTCCTGGGGAATGGATAACCATGTACATTAAGTGCTCTGCCAGTCTGTAGTCTCTCAGCTGCACAGCAGTACTTTTGTTTGATGGGATGTGTCAAGGAGACCACACAACTACGCTCTTTGAAACGAGTGATGGAAAATTGAATTCTTCACCATATGTGGCATGCTCTTGCTTTAAATGGACGCTTATTGACGCCTCCGCATGGTGGCCCCCGATGACTGGTCCTCGGTCTTGGTCGATATTATCAATCAGCATGCCATGCAACCATTTCTCAGGAATTAACAGTACAGTACAACTATAGCTCCGCACAGAGCGCATTCTACTCACCGTGTAAATCATCCGTTTAATAGTCATTGTATCACATTGGGCTGTAATTGGATTTCTGCACGGTTACAGTACTCAGTTGACAGAAAATGTTGAGAGTCCATAAAGATTTCAGATGCTGTGACATCTAAAGGCAGGCCCTCTGCAGTGCTGTTCACCCACAATGTCTGTTAATCAATACGAGGAGGCAAAGGCGTCAACATGAGTGATGGGAAAAATTCAAGCTGCTTACGTTACTGGTCTGTGCTTTTCTGGTTGGACTTTTTCCACTGACGTTAAAAATACATGTTTTTCACTTGATTCCCTTAATAAAAACCTCAAATATGCAGGTCATAACTTAAAAAAAAAAAAAATTCAAATAAATGAATTGAAATTTAATGAATTGAAATTGTAGGCTCCACATATTTAGATATCCATATTTGCCACCTTTTTAATAAGAATGAAGTAGATCTTCAAAACTCATGGATTAGCTGTGTACAAACTAAATGGACAAAATACAACTAGACAAAATGTACGGAGTTGATTTAGATTTTATGGCAAAGACAATTTTACTTTCTTTAAATATCAGAAAAGTGGACATTGGCACAGAGCAAGTTTGTGGTGGGAGTTTGCAAGAGAGACGATGTGCATGCAAGAAGATGTTATGTGCGAAGTTTTAGTGTTTATGCGATCGAGGGCTTCAGAGATCAGATACCTTTTTAAAGCAAGTATTTTTCTTTGACCTTCCTTCCACACTAGGGGTGGTAATCTCTAGGCACCTCGTGATTCCGATTCGATTACGATTCTGCGGGGCTGCGATTCGATGCTTTTTGTGTGCGTGTGTGTGACTATAAATTCTTTGCTTTAAAAGTACAAACTAATGACATATAAAGAATTAAAGGAGTAGTTCACTTAAAAAAAAAAAAAAAAAAAAAACTTTTGCTGATAATTGACTCTCCATGTCATCCAAGATGTCCATGTCTTTCTTTCTTCAGTCGAAAATAAATTAAGGTTTTTGATAAAAACATTCCAGGATTTTTCTCCAGATAATGCACTTAATTAGGAGCCAAATGGTTCAAGGTCCAAAAGACAGTTTTAGTGCAAACTGTTCAAAGAGTTTGTAAAAGATTCCAGGCGATGAAGAAGGGTCTTATCGAACCAAAATGATCGGTCATTTCAAACTTAAATAAGTTTAAGTTTATAAGCTCAAATGGTCGCCTTGCTCTGTTCTGTGATGCGCGTTTGTAACTCTCCTGTTCGAACCCGTTCATCAAAATGAACTAATCTTTTTCCGAGTCAGTTCGTTCATTTCGTTCGTTGAATGAACCAAATGACTCGAATTTTGATGAACGAGTTAGAAAAGGAGAGTCACAAACGCACATCACTGACCAGAGCAAGGCAAGCATTTGAGCTTATAAAACTTAAACTTTTTGTTTTTTTTTTTTTTTAGCGATCGTTTCGCTTGATAAGTCCCTTATTCATTGTCTGGAATCGTTTAAAGCCCTTTGAACAGTTTGCACTGAAACTCTCATTTGGACCGTGAACCGTTTGGTTCCTAGTGAAGTCCATTACATGGAGAAAATCCTGGAATGTTTTCATCAAAAACCTTAATTTGTTTTCAACTGAAGAAAGAATGACATGGACATCTTGGATGACATGGGGTAAGTAAATTATCAGCAATTTTTTTTTTTTAAGTGAACTACCCTTTAAATGTACAATATATTTTATTAACATTGCAAAGAACAAACAGGAAAATAAATGTGTGCCTTAACTAGCAGCATAGTTGTAGTACAGTAATAATATAACAACAACCGGTGCAGCTGAGTGTTTTTCCTCCTCTGGGTGGAAACGTGTCATATGGCTTCTCTTATTTGTTGTTTTTCCATTATATTTTAGTTTTAGTCTACAAAGCTTACAACTAGTGTGGCTCTTGTCCACCTCCTTTCCCGCTTCAACTTCAAAAGCCAAAATATTTCCACACGTCAGCTTTTAACGAGGCTGTTTGGATTTCACGCTCAGCCATCACGTTTCTGTTATGTGCACGACACAGACAGTCCGGGCACTGCAATTCCACGCTTCAGAGTTCACGTCTTCCGCATTCCGATCAATTTGATGTCTTATAGAAATAGAAAATATATATTTTTTGAAAATCGATTTTTGATATTTGTGAAACGATTTTTTCCCCACCCGTATTCCACACTTGGTTTTTGTCCTGAAACATGCACAGATTAAAAAGGTTATTCGGTTATTTTTTTTTGTTTAAATTGACTTGTTACACCTGTATTTCCAAGAGTGGTACACTTAGTTAAGCAGTTTTGTAAGTGGGCACACACCGCCTTTGAAAGCTGGCATGATATTTCTCCTTACCTCTGCCAGAATTCAGATGCTCAACAGCTGTGGAAATTATGCTGGAATATATTCCTATTTTGGCTTCATGGTAATCATGGAATGAAGCACTGGCAAGTAGAGGCCAGAAACATGGAATCTGAAATGATGTCTCTGTCTCCTATGGTAAACAAGCCAGCACGCATTCATTAAAGTGCTCTCGGCTGGGCTTCAAATGCGTATTGACCAGCTGGGAACAAACAGGAACCATTTCCCTCTATGAACTGACTGCATTTGTTCCAGTTTAGGATTGATTCTTCGGCATGGTTGCCATCAGAGGTTGGGATGGAAGAAAAGAAACTGTGTTATCGCAGTAAAATTGATTTGGAGTTAAAAAAATAATACTTATCTCTTTCTGGCAGATTGAGAACCGCAGACAGCAGAACGTACCACCCATGTGGCCGGTTCACTGGAAATATGTGATGTTTGAATGTGTGTGGTTCAAAGGTGTACTACTATTAGTTTATATCAGCGTTGTTGTAGGAATAGACTGTGCCAGCCACCAATACCCTTTAGCGTGTGATACCAGTTATAACCCGGTATGAAGGTAATAGACTGAACACAAATTACATCACCTTTTTCACAGTTCACAGTAAACAGCCCCTTAAGGATTTTGTTGTGCTCCTGTAATTTATTAGTTAATTTAATTTTAAATATTAATTTTTATTTCAGTTTTAATTTGAATTATTTCAGTACGGTTATTTAAGTTGGCAACTAGCTGAAAGATTTTTATTATAGGCAACATATATATTTTGTTTAATAGTTTTAGTTAACTACAGTATTATAACCCTGAACAATACAACAAAGCATGAGGTGAAGGAAGCCATAACCTTAGTTTAGGAAAAAATATCAATCCAACTGGTTTTCCCAAATATGTTTTAAGAAAGTTTTGGTTAAAGATATTATGGTCGAGCTTGATATAATTGAGTGAATAGTTCCCTTTAATGAAAAGTTGTAAAAAACCCTCTAAACCAATCATTAGGCTAGCTTCACCTGGCTAAGAGACCAGAGGACCATTCTTCGTACGTTGCTTAAAACATCCAAGATCAAATTAGACATCCAAGATAATATTAATGTGCTAATCATGATCCGGCTAATTGGGTTCTTCGAACATTCCTGTTGTTTATGATTAGTATAGCTGGATTGAGTTATCTGAGATAACTTAATGAAACTTTTTTTTTTCTTTTTCTAATGTTGGCAGTGTTGTGTAATATGACACATGCAATGTCACAGGCCCTGTCAGGTGCAAGCCTCAGGCTTTTCAGACACTGAAATCTTCCCTTTAGTTGGCCAAAGTTCATTTCATTGTGTGCCCTTGTCCTGGCTAGAGCTGCATTGTAACTGGTCTGGGGTTTGGGTCAGGGAATGGGGTCATAAAACACCTGTCTCCAAGCAGGATCATGTGGTAATCACCTGTATAATGGAAAAATGCATTTCTCTTAGGATCAGCATAAGTGTATGTAATACCGTGAGCTTAATATTTATAATTTTCCTTACCACGTTCAAATAATGTGCATACATGTGAATCTTTGGAAATTCTTGAGTCATGCACAGATCAAGGCCATTTTGTTTTCACATTGATTTGTGAAATGGAACAGTCACACACCATCTAAGAGATTTTACTCAGTCAACTGCCTTTAAAAATATTATATAATATTACCAATCTGGAATATTAAAAATTGTAATAGTAACTTGGATGCACATTGTAAGCCCCCTTTCTGTTCACAAAATCCCTTCATTGAGGCCTTGATGGGAACATGTGTGCAGCCTACGGTCTATAGTGTATTGCACCAATCATGTAAGTTAAGTCTGACGTACATACTGTAAATCATTTCTAAAGCCAACGAATCGATTATTTTCAATACTTCAGAATTCTCCGCAATACGATTTTCGATACTAGATCTTTTTACATGATATAATCTGATGATATAATCTGAAGCATGCTCAGTCAAAACGCGTGTTATTGAAGGTGAACTCAAAAGAACTGTAGGCTAGATAAGATTTTTATTTATTTATTTATTTTTACGTTTGAGCCAATATAACTTATCCATGTGCACTCTGCGTAAAAGTTCAGTTAGCTATAAGAATTTTGGCCTAATAGTTAATTTACTTTTTTACAAGCAAAGATGCAACATGTGGTCAACTGGTCCACAATCTCAGAAGACAATACATTACGCTCTGAATGCACAATGTCCACTGCTGTGCTAAATACACGTTCTGATGGTACACTTGTACCAGGAATGCATAAGTATTTCTTGGCCAGGTCTGCCAGGGGAGGAAACTCGGTACAGGAAACATCTCTGTACTTCCTGAACTTCAGTTCTTCTGGATGTGTTGCCTTTGACACTTGGGTCCTCAGTGCAGAGGGAGTCGCCAAAAAGGTCATCCAATACCTTTGATTTCTTGGAAACAAGACGGCATTCTAGAATGGCACTGAAATACAAAATAAGACTTGATAGTTGTGTGTTATTGTGTTATATATTAGTGCTGTCAAACAATGAAAATATTTAATCACGATTAATCGCATTAATGTCTTAGTTAACTCGTGATTAATCGCAATTAATCGCACATTTTTATCTATTCTAAATGTCTCTTGATTTCTTATTTGTCCCATTATTTTTTACTCATTTTAATGCTCTTATCAACATGGAAAAGTGGATCGGCTTTCTTTGTGCAAATGTTTTTTTTTTATTGAAAACAACTTTGGCACACTGTGTTTCAAATTCACAATAAAAAAAATCTCACTTGGAGCAAATAATCTCTCACACAATGTAACACTTTCCATCAATAAAAGTGTGAAATAAATTAGGGATGTGCTACGAATATTCGCATTTTCGACATGTAATTATTATTCGAAAAATTAAATACTATTCGAATTTTGAATACGTTGCTTTACTGGCTGTAAATGCAGTGATATATTCTAAGAACTAACTCGCAGTTACAATTAAATGCACTGGATGGCGCTGTGGAGTGTGTTACCAAGTTGTCTGTATTTGATCACATAATGTTGTCGTCTGCCTTCGCGAATTTTGGAATTAACGTTACTTGAAAAGGCTCTTACTAAACGTAATTACTTTTGATCAAATTAATTAATTAATCTGAGTTATGATATCATCACCATGAGAAATCACATGAAATCCAAACAGTCGAGTGAGGAAAGACAGCTGTTCATCATTGCATCACAACTGCACGTGAGCGCAGATGGACCCCGCGTGATCAAAGATGTTAACTTATCTAATAGCAAAATGATTTTGAGACACTTATTTTAAGTTTCGTTGGGGGAGACCGGTTTAAAAACAGAAAATGCAAAGTGCTTTTAGAAACACCGTTCTCTTTGTGTCTCTGAAACGTCTGTCAGCGCGGCGTCTTTTCTCACTCGAGCATAAAGTGCTGGCGTCGCCCCTGCATGTAACGTTAGATATTATTGTTTTTCTCAACATAAACGTGAAACAATATAAAGACGATAATCAATCATTTGCTGAATCGTGTGTGTATATGTGTACGTTCTGTACGATATCTGACGCAATCTGCTTTATTAGGGTGTTTTTTTCGCTCGCGCTGCTTGAGCATGCTTTCAATAATGCTTTTTTATATATATATTTTGTTTACACATAGGGCTACTGTTTAATGTTTTCAACTAAAAGAAAACTTTAATTACTATTGTAAGCTTGTTGTGTATTGCCTAATTGTAAGCTTGTCCAGAAATGGTGACAAAACATAAAAAAAATAAATAAATAAAAATAAAGTCTTTTTCGTTAAACATAATTTAAATAAACGAATATTCGAATATTCGATTTTTATGAGCCCGAATATTCGAATGCAATATTTTTGAAAAATGCCCATCCCTAAAAGAAATACTGATGAGGTCCTGATATTAACGAGGGGTGGAGAATTCGCATCAGCTATGTGTGTGTGTGTGTGTGTGTGTGTGTGTGTGTGCGTGCGTGCTTGGCCATCATCAACGGTATTTCAGACTGGATGTGCTGCGATGATGATAGCTCAGTTCACAACGACAAAACACAGATCACTTTGGTCTTGTCAATGGAACCATTTGGCAACTTTTTAAAAGTAAACTTTCTATTCAGAATCCATTTCAGATATTTAATCTATAAACACTCGGCATGTCTGTTAAAAGCAGAACTTGAATGTTTCCATTGTTTCTCTACTCTTACCGTCCATAAAAACAGGGAGCTTGTCAAACAAAGCATCTGATACAATTCAAAATGCATCTTTCTTCTATCTCTTTGTGCTGACACTGCAGTCTAATACTACAGTTTTGCAGATAGACAGAATATAAATTGAAAATTTGTGTTGCATTCCTCTTCAGACTCAGGAAAGGCACTTTTTTCATGACTTCTGAAATGAACTAATGTCATTTGTAGAGCGGCACTCAAAATTTTAGTTTCACTGCATTCTCGGCAAGTCCACATGCAGCAGCTGAGGGGATGAAATGCAGTATGCCTCCTAAACTTGTTATTGTGGTAAACCACAACAGACACAAACCATCAGTGTCCTCTTATCTAGTCCATTAGAAGATGTGTTCCCGCTTTCAGTACATGGCGCAGCTAAATTGAAGTCTGACACTGTAAATGAGACAAACAGACCTTGCTCAGTTTACTCTTTGTTCTCTCTCTGCAGTTGTTGCAGTTTCAATGATACTTGTAAATTGAATATATTGCTTGTAATTGGCTGCCTTTAATGTCATGAAAATAGTTTCAGCTTTAGTGTCATGAAAATGAATATTCACCCCAACAAATAAATAATTTGTCATGTCACCATTTACTCAACCCCATGTTGTTCCAAACCCCAGTTTTTTTGAGGAGGACAAAATAAGAGGTCCTGAGTTTGAAGGAATGTAAACACTGTTTCCAGGAATTCTGAAGTCATATGCTTTGCTTTTTCAAAAAAAAAAAACTGTTTTCCAACATTGATCATAATTACCCCTTTTCCACCAAAAAAAGAACTGGTTCGGAACTGGTGCTGGTTCAAAGTAGGTTTGGAGTTGGTTCAACTTGCAAACCGCTTCAGAACCTGTTTGTTTTTCCACTGACTAGAGCGCTCAGGGAACGACGTCGTTGCGTCACTGTTTACGTCACCATACGTCTTAGCTAGAAACGCTTGCACGTACAACATTACTTTGGGATTATCTCTAACTCGTGTATCAAGAAGGCTTTAAAAACAATCGAAATGTGTAAGTCTTTTAATATTTTTGTTTGATATGTAATCTTTTCTGATAAGTTATGTACCTCTGTCTTGTGTCTATAATGTCTTCAATAAAAAAAATAGGAAAAAAGAAAATAGAAACGCTTGCGTTAACCTCAAGCATAACAATTACGGCGGACTCCGTCGTGTTTCTGCAAATGTTTCTCTTGGCTTTGCGATCCTTTATTATGGTCAGAAAAGATGTTTAAAACACATCTAAACCCGCCCCAGCCCCGACGTAAGCATGACGTGGTAAAAGAACGGTTCTAGTCCAGCAAAGAGTTGGTGCCGCTTTGGAACCAGTTCTCCTGGCCGAGAACCGGTTCTTTGGCTGTCGAAACACAAAAGAACTGGTTCGCGTGCAGCACCGGCTCCGAACCGGCTCTCAAAATGCTTTGGTGGAAAAGGGGCTAATAAGAGAATAGCTTGGTTAGAACCAGACAATTCTCAGTTTGTTGAGTTATGGTCTGGCAAAGTGTCAGACAAATCATTTCCAGAGGGGCGTTACCAGCGGATGTCGTGGATAGACCTAAAACCAATCAGAGTGATGAAGAACCATCTTCCGAGTGCTCGGTTTTTAACAAAAAGGAAACGTTCAAAACGCTTAAAACAGACGCAATAGCTGATTCAAATGAGTGATGTTCGACAGCGACATCCATCTTTGTAATGTAGGCTACACAATCTGCTTCAAAATCCCAGCACTGTCGTCATCCTGTAAAGCCCACCCCAACGTTTCTGATTGGTGCCGCAATTTCTGCGGACTGGAAATGGGCTTGAATGAGCTCTTTGCCAGACTAACTTTCAGAGCAAATCTAAATTTGCCCGGAAGTTGTCTGGGATTTCCCAGGCTAAATAAGAAATGTTTCTTGAGCAGAAAATCATCATATTAGAATGATTTTGAAGGATCTGACAACACGACATCATGACTTTTGCATAAACATACACGGCATTTTCAAGTCAAGTGATGTGTTATCCATACGCATTTTGAGCTATGCACGTGTATGCGTGTATGTACACGCCGTTAAATGTCCGGAGCGAAACAAAGCAAAATGTAGATCTACATCTGGGTGGTGATATTTATTTCCTAGGATGGTAGGGGAAGACTCATAAAGGGGTTGGACTCAATGAGGTGTTGTTTAGGGACGGGGTTGGGGTAGGTCATATATTTTTATATATACAATAATGTAACGTTAAGTCAAAGGCGTTCATAAACACGCTGAAAAGCGATTATACGTGTTGATAAGCACGCCAAAAATGCAAATACGAATTGGCGTGTCATACATACGCCATTTCACTGAGATCCGTCTGTTTCATAATATTAATGTTTTTATTTTTAATCAAATAAATGGATGCATCATAAGAAACTTCCTTCGACCACTAACCTAAAGTAGTGTTTATAATAAACCCACTCAAATTAAACTGACAATCTTGTCTTTAAAATATTGATTATCTTCTTTTGTTTTACATGCAATAAAAGAAAGACATAAGGTTTGAAATGACATGAGGGTGAGTAACTGTTATTAAAAAGATACAAACAACAACAAGAGCCCCTTTTCCACCAAAGCATTTTGAGAGCCGGTTCGAAGCCGGTGCCTGCGCACGATCCAGTTCTTTGTGTTTCGACAGCAAAAGAACCGGTTCTCGGCCGGGAGAACTGGTTCCAAAGCGGCATCAACTCTTTGCTGGACTAGAACCGTTCTTTTCCCACGCTCATACTTACGTCGAGGGCTGGGGCGGGTTTAGATGTGTCTAAACATCTTTTCTGACCATAATATAGGATCGCAAAGCCAGGAGAAACATTTGCAGAAACATGATGGAGTTCGCCTTTGTAATTGTTATGATTGAAGTTGGCGCAAGCGTTTCTATTTTATTAAATTATTATTATTATTGAAAACATTATAAGCAAAGAAGAAAACAGTCACAATATACAAATAAATGGAAAGAAAAAAACAAAAAAACACAAGACCGGGTTAGTGACTTATCAGAAAAGATTATATATCAAACGAAAGATTAAAAGACTTACATATTTCAATTGTACTTGCAAGCGTTTCCAGCTAAGACGTATGGCGACGTACACAGTGACGTAACGACGTCGTTCCTGGGCGCTCTAGTCAGTGGAAAAGCAAACACGCTTCTGAACGGGTTTGCAAGTTGAGCCAACTTTGAACCAGCACCAGTTCCAAACCAGTTCTTTTTTGGTGGAAAAGGGGTAACAGTGAAGTGTCACTTTAAAGGGTTATACTTTATTTCAAGGTGTCTGTGTTACAGTGCAATTATGCATTTTAAGTAATGTGTAATAATAATTATATACATGTACTTACTATAGAGTATAGGATTAGGATTTTGTTTAGAACTAGTTGCATGTAATTATGCATATTTTATAGTTATTATTACAACAGTTACTACTTGTAACGTGTAACAACAACACTTGTAACCCTTTAAACTCTCTCTCATGCCATTTATGTTGACTTAACATTTCATGGATGTAATAACAAAAGCACGTTGTGTGTGTTTGATTGCCCATCGTGCAGCAGAGGGCAGTAGAAGAGCATAAACGACTGAACATATCACATCTTCCTGCTTATCTCACATTCTGGAAAAAAAAAACTCTCGTCCTGGCAGAGGTGAGGAATGAGATTGTTCAAACATGGATGTCACACTTTTCAAAGTAGCCCATATTTATGATGTCAGCAGGGTGAAAGAGGCCCTTTTGCTTCTTGTGTTCAACAATATCAAATGTGTTTGCGGACATTGAATTAAAGAGGGGAGGGGGCTGTTTTGGCTGAGAAAAAAAAAGAGAAAAAAAGAAAGCAAGCATTTGCCTTGATCTCGTCAAAGTGAGGGGTTCTGGTGAGTCATAGCTGAACCTTTAGAAGAGCTGGTGATGCTCGTCAGGAGGTGAACAGATAACCAAGGGCTGCGTCAGGCGAGAATGAATCTAAAGACGAAGTGTAAATTACCCCATCTCTGAAAAGAGATGAAAGACAGGACTGGAGAAATCTGAAATTGGAACTTAAAAACAGAAAAGAGTGGGGAAAAGGTGATGAATGGCAAACAGAGATTGACTGTTTCCAGTGCTTCATGCACTGTCGACCCCCTGTGGCAGGTGGGCTCATTTCCATAAAACTCTTCTGCCTTCGTCTGACCAGGAGAGAAAACATCTAGCACGGCTCCAAAGCAGGACAGAATATCAGAGATTCCCAGGATGTCTCGCAGCCATTTCTTTATCGCTGCTTACCGCTTGCGTGTCGGCACACATAAATCTTTAGGAATACATTTGCCGCAATATTTTTCCCCTGATGTGACGCATGTCTTAATTCTATTGTATCCTGACAAACATTGTAAACCATCATCCACCATTTTTATGATCAAATTAAGAGCACATAATTAGTTTTCCTTCACTATTTGAATCAATTTTCTGAAGTCACGTGAATACTGGGAATCACAGCTGACAGGGAATGTTCTCTGAACTTTGGCCAATTCTGGTAAAGTGATGAGCGAGCGTTCTTCCAGTAACCTTAATACAATTTTCATTCAAAGCTATAATGATGTTCCCAAAATGAAAAACTGGACATTTTGAATGTTCATAGAACAAAACCTAATGGCAACAAATACGAATGATCGTAAAACAATAACATGTCCATGTTATATTAAGACTGTCAGGGATTGAGCAGGACACCTTTCTCACCCTTACTGTTTTTACTTATGTGGCCTATAGGAGGCTCTGTGGCACAAGTCACTGTCAAAATCTGTTTTATGTTGCCTGAGTGAAATGCTTTAACATATTTATGCATATAAAACCACTTATAATGCCAGAACAGAGTAATCAGTTATGTATTGTTATTTGAAGCCTGTATTCACCAGTAATGTATTTGCTGCTTGTCTTAGTACAGAGATATATTGCATATTGTCGCTGTCCAAGAAACCCAAACGGTTACTTTTCAGGAAGTGAAAAAAACCCATGTAATTTCAAAAGCAGCTGAACGTAGCGTTGTCATGCTTGGCACAACATCTTTAAATGTAACCATATTCTTGCCAGTGTCATGAAATAATCCATATTTGACCCAAAATCGAGTTTAAATGGACATGCGTGCATATTGTATAGTAACGGTGGTTCGATACACGTTCTTCCGATCATTAATTCGAATGACCAAATCGTGTTTCATATTGACAGATGAATAGGCTACGCTCAGTTTATAAATACGCTCAGTTTATTAAATGTCTCTTGCAAACTATGAAGAGACAATGAATCAATACACTGGCATGGCGATGCTAGACTGATACTTTATTTACACAATCCTACCGTAATTTTGTCGGAAATGAGCTGCATTTTATTACAGATATGAGCTGCATTTTATCATCAGCTAATTTCAAAATCAAAGACATACATCAATAAGAGAGTGTGGCAACAGCCTGCCCTGTAAGATCACTTCGTTTCTTTACTTGAAGATGATTGTGTGATTGTGAAGATGATTGTGTCTGTGACTTACTTTCACTTTTGACGCAGCTCAGCTCATCTGCGGTGATGCGTGTCGCAGTAGCGCCGTCATATCTGACTATAACGTGTCATATAGCCTATATAACACGCTCTCACTCGTTTATTTTTTTAGCATTTTTGGGAGGAGTAAAATATACATATGTGGTTCAACAACCAGATTGCGTTTACACCTAGTAAAAATCCGAACACAATGCGAGCCAGACTACCTCCAGATGGTCAGGCAGATCCGATCACAATCCGATCACAAACGTATTTATACCTTGCATTAACATGTGTTTTTTTATTATCGGATAACTTATCTGGATACAGATCGCATTATAATACCAGGTGTAGGGGTCTCAGGAGACGGAGACCGGCGAGAAACTTGACGAGACCGGCGAGATGCCTCCACAGGGCGGGGAGATACCATACTGTCTATGGGAGATACGCTCTGATTGACAGCTTTGACAGCAAATGGAAATACGTGGAAATCAGATGACATGATTTCACAACTTTTCATTGGTCATTTAGATAATGTGAAGCATGCTGTATACGGAAATGTACCTGGACATTCTATCCGTCAAAATATCTCAAAATCGTCAAAATGGACATACGCGATTTTCATCGGACAGCGACGATATGTTGTGTCCTTCATAATCTATTTGGTAAACAAAACAATATGCTCAAACAGCTGGAGTGACCTGCACCGGGACGCTATTGATTTGTGATTACTGATAACCGATCTGGAGGCAGGACGATATTGACGCATGAGCTGTGACATGTGCCACCTATTGGGAAACAGATTCATACCCAACTTACCTGGGTCAATGGGTTCCTAATTTATAATAGTCTATTGCTGTCTGTACTAATTGAGTCACAGATCACTGATGATAAGGACAGTGTTGTGTACTAAGAAAACAGACGCTTAAGCTTCTGTCTCGCTATAGTGAGTGATTTGGCTTAATGAGGTCGTACCTAATGCATTTTTCACTGCTTGTTGGCACTATTCTTAAACGTCAGGGAAAATATTAAGCAGTTGTTGATTGTTTTAAAATTGTTACCCCATTTTGATGTGTGAAATGCATCCTAAATTCATGGTGGATCTGTGTTGCCTTTTCAAATGTGCTTCCCTGGCCCCACTAATATAAAAAGACTGAAAGGAGACCCTAAAATTTCATCTCGGTTGAGAAATTTGAATTGTTTTGTGATCTAGCTGTGGGAAACTCGCAGTGAATTTGTACACAGCAGGAGTCTCTATCAGTAGTGGCTGCACTGGCAGATAATCTGTTTCATTTGTGAGGAGAAATATTGTGCTGTTCACAGAGAGCCTGTCTGTATCTGTTTATAACAGAGGACCACAGAGGTCTAACAAGTATTTCAATGTTTTTAGGTGACAGTTGTGTTATATTTATGGGAATTAAGGCATTTTTCCCAAATGTTCGAAATACAATTTGACCATAAAGATGACCATAAATGAGATATTTGGTGTAAAAGAAGAAACTCTGTGGCACTTTTGACATTTTTATTTTCAATGTAATTTTGGTCTGTTTGAGTGATTCCGATTTTGATTTGCTTATTTGATTGAACAAACCCATAATGAACGTAAACAAGTATTAGTGGCAAATCATCATTTTAGAATGACTTCTGAAGGATCATGTGACACGGAGGACTGGAGTAATGATGCTGAAAATTCAGCTTTTCCATTAAAGTAATAAATAACTGTTACGGCTGGTGTGGTAAACAACACAAATGAGTGGGAAAATACTTGAGGAATATTGATCACTAGAGACACAAACATAGGACCCTAGGAGAAATACATTAAGCATATCAACCGACAGCCAACACTGAACTGAGGAAACTAAGTGGTTAAATTTAAAGGGAGTAATCAAGGGGGAAACAGATTACAACAGATTAGAGCCCGAACCGGGGCTTTTCAGAAACGCGCTTCAAAACATTAACAGATTTCCCTAACATTAGTTATTTATAGTTATCTATGAGTTTTAACTAAAATAATATGATAATGTATTTTAAAAAGAAACTTTTAAAACGTTTATTTTATTGTCACAACAGAACAGACTGATGATAGTGACATTAGCTGGCTTTGTGGTTTGCTAGTCTATGATGAGCCATAATTCAGCTATGGATTACGTCATACTGCAAATTGTAAAAAATATATGTTTTCATTACAGGCCAAGGAGAGATCCGTCTCATTGCTATAACTGTCACGCGCTATTAAAGAAAAACTTCAGTCACATTGTCAAAAGTTAAAAGGACAGTCAGTCAACTACACTGTAACAACGTAACGTAACTATTACTAGCTAATTCCGCTTCACTCTCTTCACTCTCTTTAACAGCAGCAAAACTGGAACATGATAGTCACAAATTTTGTCATGCTTATTTGAGTTAAGAGAACTGATGGGGATGTTCTTTTAATTGTTATTCAAGCAATGTATGTCTTGTGACCAACTTAATGAGCGTTGCCAGAGTGCTCTCTGGTGGACAAACTATACAATTCCAACACTCATGACATGGTTCAAGCGTGTTTCGTCCGTTTTTGTTTTTATTTTTGAAATATTCATTCATCGGCCATTATAACTGTTGATACCGATAGTTTGGAAAATGCCTAATATCGGCCGAATAATACTGGCCTGCCGATATATCGGTCTGGCTCTACAACAGATGAACAAACCAGAAGGAATGGTACACATTGTATGATTTCGGGCTGTCCTAGACAAAAGATGACCAATCAAGGCTATTTCTGTGGTCGTGGCTCACGATGGTCTTGCGTCTTATAGTGAGAGAAGTTTAAAGATGGCCTTTGTTGTGGTCTTGCAAACTATAGAGAAAAAGCGATCATTTTCCGACAGTGTCTGCTACGACCGTCTACTGACTACTAGCCAATGCAACATAAAATGGCAAATTGATCAAAGCTACATGCCACTAAAACTAATTATGGAAACTTCACTTTTACATGGTGTTTGAACATAAATGTATGTTGGCAGTGTGTGAGCAAAACCACCCTAGAATGATAAAAATCCGCCCTGTGTTTTTTTACAATCTCAATAAATCATGCACTGTCTCAGAACGAGCCGTTCTAAGATTCAGCTCTTTGTGACGTAGAATTGAGCAAGGGGTTTGATTGACAGTGTGGTTGTGGCATAGACCCGCCCTCTGTGATATGTACACCATCCTCCATTGTTTCAATGACAGTCGGTACATAAGTGTTCTGTCGTGGGTTAATCCTGTTGTTGTGGCTTCAAAGTTAATCCTCAAGTGTTGATTCGTCGTCTACTGTTGGCCATCCAACGTCACCTCTAGTAAGTGTATTTTATGATTTTTGAGCAAATAGTCATTTCAGTCTGTCAGCCAATTCAACAACAAATGTGTCTAAAGTTGTTGTCATCGTAGGATGTCTGTGTATATAATTTAAACCTTGTTTGTATAGTGTGTAACCACACGTTTATATATATATATATATATATATATATATATATATATATATATATTTTTTTTTTTTTTTTTTAAAAACTGCATATATTTTGTTGTTCTGTAGGTTAGCCATCTTCTCACATTTGCCACAGAAGCACCTGTATGACAAGTAAACATGACGAAACAGGTCCCTCGCATAAATGTAATTTCGCTTGTACGTAGCAAACTTTTTCACAGTATGTGTATGTAGTTTCAAAAAATTGTGCCAATGTTAGTATTTGTGTGTGTCTGTATGTTTGTGTGTGTTGCACATCCATCATTTCAAAGGGGACGCGATTACAACTCTGTAAGTACATAAATGTATCAAATAACCATACCGAGACGTCCTGGTCCATTCTCATTTGTAAATATTTTGCTGGATTCTCTTCGTCATCTGGGTCTGATCAGAGACTATTTATTTATTCCGACTTCAAACGCACGCTGAATGTCATTCAAAACAGCGGGTTTTTCACTCTCTCAGCCCTTCTGCTTAGACCAACTGTCATAGGGATCAAGTTACGTCCTCATCCAAAAGCAGGGCGGTGATATGCAGCTCATTTGCATTGCATTTAAGGTCGCATACACCAAAACAGGTCATTTTTAAACAGGCCCCAAAAATGACATTTGCAAATGGTTATAATAAATTAATTGTGGGGTATTTTGAGCTGAAACTTCACAAATAGATTCTGGGAACACCCGAGACCAATATTACATCTTGTAAAAAGGGGCATAATAGGTGCCCTTATCTCAAGCTCAATTTGCAAAATTGGCATGCCAAGTTGGCCTCTTTTTCCTATCCATAACCGTGTACATATAGTGCACAATTGCCAAAGTGTGATTCATCTGGCTCTATCTGTTTACAACTAGAGCATGCTGATGACGTTTGATTATTCTATGCTAACTTGCGTCATAGCCATATGATTAGGTTTCATCAGTCTACATACAAGTAATAGCAAAGTTTATTAGATCCATTCTGAGTTGTAATGATCTTATAGGATTGCTCAAATCGCACTATATGCATAAGGCAAAATGGAGACAATGAAAACCAAACTAAAAAAGGCATGCACATATGAACGTTTGAGTATTAAATTTGTAATATATCACAATATTACTGGATTTACTGTTTTTTTTTTTAAATATATATATATTTATAAATCAAAAACGTTTGAATAGCAGTGGACATTGGAGCTGCAACAAAATCTGAATCACAGAAGCCACAGTATCATGGTGGTTAAAACAGCCTAATAATCACCTAAACATGCCATAGAATCCTCCCAGAACACCATAACACCATTGCAATGCACCATAAAAAGGCAACTATATCTCGGAATACCTTAGCAATCGCATAGCAAAGCCTTAGCAACCAGACAACAACACATTAAGAATCCATCATGCAAAGTTTTTGCATTGGCGAGCACAGCTCACCTTTTCATCAGCAAATGTAAATATCGATGTTATTTTGCATTTCTGGTGCCGCTTAGTGGTGCAGAAATGACACCCTTCACCTTGAAGAAGATGATGCCAAATGTAATTACATCAGCATCATCCATCATGCCGCTTCTATAGTTGTAATCCTCTTTTAGCTCATAGAACTGCTCTAATAAATGCCTTGCGTTTCATTTCAACGGTCTGGATGATGATACTTGTGACGAGAAGTGATTGTCATATAGCAGAATTTGAAGAGCTACAATAAACTGCACGCTTCAGTTCTGTTTGATTTTTATTCAGGCGGGTCTTTATCGTGTCCTCACCTCATGGAAACTGATCCTAGCATTGGGACTCCGAGGAGCTCGAGTCACCATGACACGGCGCTCAGCCAGAATCCCATATCCACACCACCCCTCCATTTGTCCTCATATCCCGCTTGACACTTTCCATGAGCACAAAAACATTCTCACCCTCTCTGACAATATAAAGGAAAAATGCGTTGCTGCTGCCGGCACAATTAAAGGCTTTAAATGAATGTTCTATCAATTAGAGAGATTGAATTTTTTTTTCAAAGATTTACATTTTAGTTGTGCTATTTAACAAAATTGACCCTTTTTTGTTTCAATTTTGTAGTGAATTTTATAAATTCTAATTTTTAATTAAATTAGAACTTTTTGTATAATAAGCTTACCTCATATATACGTGTGTGTATGTGTTTATGTGATACCATAACATATTACATATATTATAAAGTGCTATAAAACTATACTCCACATAATTTTTTAGTTTATTTAGATGATGTTTAGTTACAAAGATTATTGGAGTTGATTATACAGTTTACGATTATGGCGAAACAATCTCATGACAGTTCGTAACTATTTTACGTTTTTGGCGAATTAATGGCTACACTAAAAATAACTGTGATTTTAACAGGAAAATACTGTAAAAATGCTACAGTGCAAAACTGTTAATTGGTTAAATAAGTAATTACTTGTGATGAGCTGTGATTGCTCATGTAACTCTCATCACTGCTGTGATTGGTGGTTGGTTGTCAGTGTATTACAATGGTCTTAAACAGATATCAATACGTCAATAAGTTGGTAAATCAACATTTTATCAGAAAATAAAATACAGTTTATTACTGTAAATTTTAAGTTAAGTCTATAAAATCATTAACGTTCCTGCCGTATTTTTAACGGTCAACGTTCTGGCAACCACAGCTGCCGTTTTTTTTACCGTAAAATTTACGTTTATTTTTTTTTTACAGTGTATAATTCATGCGATCTGATTCGTATGTTTCTTTGTACAGTCTGTTTACATTATGCTCCAAGTATGTTTTGTGGTGGAAACTTCATGCTTGCTTTTTTCTAATAATCATACATTTTTCACATTAAGCAAAATCCTACAGAATTGTCACCTCACAACATGCTTATTTTCCCAGGTTGAAAATACTGTTTCAGAATTTAATGTTTTACTCAATGTGTTACTTGACACTGCTTTGTAATTAATTGTGAAATCTGCTTGCAATTTCTGAATGAAATGTAAATTCGCCTTTTTTTTTTCAGTGTACTGTTTCAGACAGAGAAACTCAGGACTTCAAATTTGCTGGTGAGTTGAATCTATTTTCTGTGGAAACCTATGATATGGATTTTCTATTTTGAAACGGGTTGAATAAAGCAATAATATAGACTAGAGTATGTTGGCTCTTTAAATTGCAGATATTTGTCAATGGGTCCAGAAACATTGAACTTAGATGTGTGTATTTAAAATTGACCAGAGAGGTCAGGCTAATACGGTAATAAAACACAGGGCTGATATTGATCCATGTGTGCGTGTCAAACCGTTAGCATGTTTCTTGTCACAGGCGGTATATCAGCTGCCTTGCCAGTTGCCTTCATTCACACATTTATTGCAAATATGAAATTGCAGCAACTTTAGATTGTTTCCAGAAACCCAAATGTTGTACAAGATCACTGTAATTATCACTCGAGAGCTATGAGCCCTTTGATTTTATGCTCCAGAATTTTTAAAGCACAGACAAGATGATCAACAGTCTAATTTACTTTCTCAATTTCACCCATAGAAATTAATCAACCCAGACAAACTTGATGTGTGAAAATGACTAGGAATCTCAATCTCAAAGTGGATGTACAAGACTAATAAATATCTTATGCCAATCAAGTTAGCCAATCGAGTCAGCTGTGGATATTACCCAGTCTGTCATTACCAGTCCGTGAGTTGATTAAGAAAATAAAGTCTGGCACTAAAAGTGACCTTTTCGTATTTGCTAAAACTTTCATTCAGATGTGCTTAACATGGCATTATGAAAAGGTCATTATAAGATGGGAGGCATAAATACCTTTATCCTTGATTTTCAGGAACTTAATGAAAATAACCTTTGTGTTCCTCTGCTTTGAGCTTTAAATTATGAAACCAGAAGTTTCTTAAAGAGACAGTGCATATGTGTTAGTGCATGTGAGACAGGGTCTTGCAGAATTGAGACCCATATTTGAGCCAATCGAGTTTGTGTCTTTCGCTGAATGCGAGTACTGGCACGCACAACCCTGGCCTGCTGCCACCAGTGGCTGTGATTGACTTCAATTATAGGCTTTGGGGATTACGTTGACCTGGGGTGGAAGTAAATCGTCTTGCTTTGCATATATAAATGAGCGATTATCAATTCTTTATCTCAGGGTGGCATCACTTCTCTGAACACTGCTGAAGAGAATTGATCAAATGAACATGTTTCAGCAAGCCAAGGACTTTTAAGTAAATAAAGACCAACAATAGTATCAGACAGGTCTCATCAATGCTTCTACTGAGACCTGTGTTAAAGGACAAGTTTATTATATTTATTTAAATTATTAATATTATTGATACGCAAGTATTTATTATCACAAAACAATTGATTTATCGCGTTATTCTGGAAAATTCCAACATTTATTGTTAATGAGGATTATAGGAGATAGTTTTGGGCTAATGGTTTGGGTAAAAAACTTAGGGACAAAGTTAAAAGTGTAACAACAAATGTTAATTAAATGCAATTACTTTAAATGTAATTGCATCACACCAATATGTATGTGCATAACAAATAAATTGCATCAAAAGGTTTAGTAAGACCACTGTAAACAACACTAGATGTTTGGCGGAATGTCTTCCTGTCAATGAAATTTGATGATTAAGGGACACAAAATAAATAAATAGTTAATAATAAATGTGTTGTGATATTATGTCATGTGACACAAGAACCAATGAGGACTGATGTTTTTGAACAATTTCTTGATTTTTTACATCATTGCTTGAAATGTTGGTTGGATTCGAAGAGTTAATGAAAGCTAATGAGCTATAATGAAAGTGTCACTTCTGAACTTGTATGTTGCATATTCATTTCAAACTTGTATGTGACTAATGCTATCAGTCAGTTATTTTTTACAGTTAGTTTGCTCTCATTTTTGGCCTATAAATTTCACAAGAAGTATGTGCATATGGGGACTTTAAAACACTGTCTTTTTAATGGAATCCCCCCTTTTTTTGGAGATAGGTTGAGCGTGTATCATCCCCATCTGAGGTTTCCCTCCTGAACCGCCAGAGGGCGCCCTTTCCCATATACTGAACTATGCTCTAGCTTCTACTTCCTATTTAAGGAGCCTGATATCCTTTGTTCATTGTGAACAAAGTGTTGTTTGCTGGTCTGCAATTCTGAGTGGTTTCCCATTATAGATTCTTTCCTTGTTTTGTATCTGCCTTATAATCAACTGTTTACTCTCTTGAATTCAATTGGGTGTTTGGGCCGTTTTCTTGTTTTTTGACCCTGGAATTTATTGCCTGGCCTACGGCTGTTTGATTCACCCTTTTGCTGCTAATAAATCTCTGCATATGGATCCCTCTCCCTGCTTAGACTGCTATGTTGCAGAGTGTCCTCTTTCGTCCGGCGTGATTTTTGTGCGGCAATAGTAGCAACTCACTTTTCATTGTTTTCATGAGTTTTCATTGTCTTATTCTTATTTTATTTTAATTACAAGTGACAACCAGCATTATGGTGCAATATACACTCACCGGCCACTTTATTAGGTACCCCATGCTAGTAACGGGTTGGACCCCCTTTTGCCTTCAGAACTGCCTCAATTCTTCGTGGCATAGATTCAACAAGGTGCTGGAAGCATTCCTCAGGGAGTTTGGTCCATATTGACATGATGGCATCACACAGTTGCCGCAGATTTGTCGGCTGCACATCCATGATGCGAATCTCCCGTTCCACCACATCCCAAAGATGTTCTATTGGATTGAGATCTGGTGACTGTGGAGGCCATTTGAGTACAGCGAACTCATTGTCATGTTCAAGAAACCAGTCTGAGATGATTCCAGCTTTATGACATGGCGCATTATCCTGCTGAAAGTAGCCATCAGAAGTTGGGAACATTGTGGTCATAAAGGGATGGACATGGTCAGCAACAATACTCAGGTAGGCTGTGGCGTTGCAACGATGCTCAATTGGTACCAAGGGGCCCAAAGAGTGCCAAGAAAATATTCCCCACACCATGACACCACCACCACCAGCCTGAACCATTGATACAAGGCAGGATGGATCCATGCTTTCATGTTGTAGACGCCAAATTCTGACCCTACCATCTGAATGTCGCAGCAGAAATCGAGACTCATCAGACCAGGCAACGTTTTTCCAATCTTCTATTGTCCAATTTCGATGAGCTTGTGCAAATTGTAGCCTCAGTTTCCTGTTCTTAGCTAAAAGGAGTGGCACCCGGTGTGGTCTTCTGCTGCTGTAGCCCATCTGCCTCAAAGTTCGACGTACTGTGCGTTCAGAGATGCTCTTCTGCCCACCTTGGTTGTAACGGGTGGTTATTTGAGTCACTGTTGCCCTTCTATCAGCTCGAACCAGTCTGGCCATTCTCCTCTGACCTCTGGCATCAACAAGGCATTTCCGCCCACAGAACTGCCGCTCACTGGATGTTTTTTCTTTTCGGACCATTCTCTGTAAACCCTAGAGATGGTTGTGTGTGAAAATCCCAGTAGATTAGCAGTTTCTGAAATACTCAGACCAGCCCTTCTGGCACCAACAATCATGCCATGTTCAAAGTCACTCAAATCACCTTTCTTCCCCATACTGATGCTCGGTTTGAACTGCAGGAGATTGTCTTGACCATGTCTACATGCCTAAATGCACTGAGTTGCCGCCATGTGATTGGCTGCTTAGAAATTAAGTGTTAACGAGCAGTTGGACAGGTGTACCTAATAAAGTGGCCGGTGAGTGTATAGTGTAGTATTAACATATCAATATGTGATATGATCTGGGAAAACCCGTCGGAAGTCGCGCTGGTTTTCAGTAAGGTCTAAATATAGATTGAATGTCAGTTTTTTTTTTGTCAAAATTGGGGTTTTATTCAATTATTATTCTATAACATATTGTTTATCATCTCTGAATATATCTTGGGAAAATTTACTAGTTTAGTGCAGAAAAATAGCGATTTATAATGTCCAGCTGAAAAGAATATGGAGGGGCAAAAAACAATATCTCCCATTTAGCTCTCCTTCTCGTAACACTACAAAGGCAGTTCCCCTAACAAAATAAACAACATAACTGAATAAAGTCCAGTCCTGGGTGAACTACCAACAGCCCGCAAGTTTTAATTAATCCATTTTTATCCAAATTTTTAATACATATTTTTAACCTGGGTTATAACATAAACATAAAATTAAAGATTTGAGTATTTAAACAACCAAATTTGTTTTTTAATTACAAGTTGCCTCTATTTAGGGTGTGACTAAGTTACCTATATCATACTATTTGATGCCATTGGTATAGTATCCGACGATCAGTATTCTTGCTTCGGCATCCCATGTTGAACTCCATCATATCGCCATGATGATAATCATTTGATCTGAAGTGAACGCTACACACGGCCACGCTTTCCGAAGCCGATGCGGAAGAGAAGTCCCGTCTCTTCACCTGCACAAACTGCACCAGGAACTCGATCTTGAAGTCCTGACAGGCCAGAGTTTTTGCAACCTCCACAAACACAATAATTTACCATGACAATGATAAATTAAAATACAAAAACTACCGAAAGCACACTGACTGATGACCGCTCTCATTGAATTCTGCACTGAGCTGAGGCTGAGGCTTCCTGATATGACGTAAAATGACGCGATGTTTAAAAAAAGCAGGTTTTTACTAGCAGGCCAAGAAACGCTCACTTAATCTACTAAATTAGTGCCCATATGTTTTAAAACATTTTAAATCCTGCATTAACTTTTCATATGGTATTTTTATACAAGGTTATCTGTAAATTTTGATATTTTTTTACCTGCAATATGCTCTTTAAATGACCTTGTTCACCTCACAATCGCCCAATTTCAAACGGTTTTCACAGGTTGAATGATACCTAAGCTATGATGATTACTAAAATATGTGACGTGAAAAAAAGGCAATAAAAAAGGGAGCGCCAGTCGTCCTGCTAGCGTTAATTAAACCTGTTGTTCTCAAAATTCCATTTCTGAAAACCATAGCGATCAGCCCAGATCACATCACATCACATATTTCAATTTTAAATGTCATGTTAATTGCCAATATTTGTGTTACCCCTTCTTGCTACAGGCCTTATTCACCATCTGCCCTTTTTTATGGAATTGTGCTGCACAGAAAATAGTCTCTTTAACTACTTATCTTTGATGATTTTACATTTTCCCAATGGGGAAAAAGGAGTATACTGTTACTTTGAGCCTCAATGTACTAAGATGTTGTAAATTCATTTCCCCCACTTTAAAGTACAACAAATCCCATAAAAGCTGACAAGATCACAAGGTGGGTACAAAAGAAGAACTGTTAAAAATCTGCCCTGAGGCCATTGACGTCAAAGTCTCTGTGTCTGTATCTCAACCCTAAAATGTGTAGGGTGTTAATAGTTTTTAAGCAGGTGGCAACCCAAGCTAACAGTGCACTGTTATGTCATTTCCTGAGGGGGTGTGTAGAGCCTTGTGTCATCTCCTCCACCAGTGCCTTTATGATCCCTCATGTTCTTGCCTTACTGTTTTTATGTTTGAAGTTCCCAGAGATGCCACCGGTCTGTCTGTGTAAAAATAACAATACTTTAAAAACAAATCTCTTATTTTTCCCTTTAAAATCTTTGAATATGTCCCTCTAACACAAGCAAAGACCCAGTAGGCCAATATTATTGGAGATTTTACCATCCGTTGTATCACAAATACTTTTACTATGCATCATAAAACAGCTTTGAGACCCCAAACTTGACCCTCAACTGTAGTGGCTTTGTCCTTGTGGGAGGAGGTGTGAATGGACCAGAGTGCAGAGATGTGTGAGCGGAGGTCAGCGACAGTGTTGTGTTGCGAGGAGTTGATGGAGGCTGTGGCGGCTCTCCTTTAACAGATTACAGCAGGTCTGTGTTACAAGGAAAGAGAGGCAAGGTCTGCAGACCATCCATCACCAGCCTTGTCTATATCCAGCCTTAGTCTGGCTAAGTCGTGTGATAAAGGTGCATGTCAGCTCCCCTCTGCTACTCAACTGCATCCAATCCCTGCTGAAATCCACACTGGGTTCCTGGCTGGTGCACAAATCCACACTGTTCAACTCCACCTGCGGCCAACTTTATATACAGTGAGAGACTATCCAGGTTTGACTTTCCGCTCTTTCATTCTCTCTTTGATTCTCTTACTTTTCTCTGCTTCTTGTAATTTTTCCCCTGACGGATTAAAACCCCAACTGCGAGGAAACATCCAGCAGTATTTCCGTGCATATGACAGGGCTCGCTGCTCGTTGCAAAAGGGCAATTATATAGGCCTGACCTTATTGTGTGGCAAATCCTCTATCAGCTTGCACGCTCAGGGGAATCTCGAAATTAATCCTGTTCTGAAAGAGTGAAAGCCCAATCTTGTGTTCTCTCATGTCATTAATACCAGTACAGTATGTTCTCACTTCATTCAGATTAACTGTCTGAATCCTGCATCTTGCTTGTTTGTTGATTCTGCAGCATCTAAAGGTCCCTAGTCGTCTCCATTACAAGCCTATTTATAGTTGCTTTTGAGTAGGAACGTGTGGGTTGTCGGAGTATTGAGTCACTGCATTATGTAGTCATTTATTTCTTGCTGGAACAATGCACAAAACATCAATTGCAAACAATAGGCAGCACAGTGTTGTTCAGAGATATATTGCTGCCATCCCCAGTTCATCGTATCTCCAAATTCTTGCATGTAACTTATACATGACTACTTTGAGCTTCAGCCATAGAAACATTTTACTCTGCCTCATGTCTTTCCAAACTAGAATTACCAAACCAATCTCACGGGAAAACTGAACTATTTACATATTTGTTCCAATTCTCGCTCAATGTGAACTCGTACAAAAAAAGGACAATTTTAAAGAAGAAAGCTAGCATTAAGGTCCACCCCTAACCCCACAATGCTTTCTTTCAGTGAAATTACAGACTTTTCTCTGGTGACGTATTTCGAAATTCTCCAATCATTTAATTGACTTAAAATACCCCTTGCTTACTATCGACTGCCAGTTCACATTAGGATCATCATAATCATTAAAAATACTCTGACGTACACTGATGACCAGTCACAGATTCACAGCGAACATTGTTGATCATCTCCTGACAAGGCCAGATATAGAATAGATGCTAAGCAAAAGTCAGTTATCGATAATCAATGTATTGGGTGCTAGGAATGAGTGACTTTGACAAGGACCAAATTGTTATGGCAAGGCGACTGGAAAAGAGTATCTCTGAAACATCAAGGCTTGTGGGTCGATTCTGGTCAGCAGTGGTGAGAATTTACCAACAGTGGCCTGAGGAAGGACGAACCTCAAATTGGTGACAGGGTGTTGGGCGCTCAAGGGCTCATCAATGAAATGAAGGCTATCCAGATTCCAATCTGAGTCAATAGCATGCACAAGTCACTCAAAATTGTATTGATGGTTATGGGATGAATGTTACAACACAATCACTGTGATTTTTGATCCAGGCTTATCCAGGAAGACATGTTCCTTGATAAACTTTATTTGTTGAGTCTGGAAAAGCATTCCCTTCTGAAAATGTAGTGTTTAACCTTGTCCCTATACCCTTAATTCTAACTGTAATATTTTTGGGGGGAATGATAGGGATAGATAAATAACACTAATGCAGAAGCCTATGCCTTGGTTGTAAGCCTAAACTTGATGTTGAAATAAACTGTCCTTCAAACTTATGGATTGATTGGAATGTTTTTCTAGGATAGACAAAGATTTTATTGGCTCTATATTGCACTCACGCAAATGACTTTATACACTAACGCATGTCTCATTCTTATTTTGCACGCGCACGAAGCGGATTTCCTCTAAAGACGCACGTCGGTAAACTAGGGATGGAACTCCACTCCCTTGGAGGATTGACGCAAAGAGGAAATGTGTTTCGCGCAAAACATTCCCTGGTGCTATTTTACACTTCCAGAAAACAGTTGCGCCAACGACCAGAAAACCTGCATAAGGTCATAGAAAAACTTGTGAGACCTTATGCACCAAGAGAACACAAGAGGTGCCACCAGTCTTTAGAATATTTGTCTTGAACTTCTGTTTTGCAAGTCGCTCTGTATATGTCTATGGCATTGCTGTCCAGGAGTAATTAGCTTTGGAGTCGATTTACTTTGATGTGAAGTTAACGAAAGTTGTCATAAAGAGGATTGTAATGTTTAAAGCTAGATGTCTCTAACAAATGTCGGTAGACCAGGGAAGCAGGGTGCGAACTACAGGGGGAGCTAGGGGGAGCTCGGCTCCCCTTACTATGGCATGGGCTCCCCTGAAAACGTGATTTGTGAAATTTTGGGGGTCTCAAAAAAATTTACAATGTTTTATTTTGACGTGCAATTTCAGTTTTGTGTAATTTGATCATCGTGGAGTATTATGTGTAAAATATCAAAAATATATTTAATTCATGCATGACAGTCGATTTTAACCTAATTCACTTCAATAAAGATAACTATACATGCTATTCTTGTCATAAGCATCAAGGTATGGTGGCGCTGCAGTGCAAATTACAATCATGTTTAATACATGTTTAACTCAAAGATTCGATAAATAGAAAAAATATAAACGCTGGAGGCCATTGATCTGCGCAAAGTTCTTGAAATCCATTCTGTGTTAAGGTAAGGCATGTTATTCCAAATTATGTGTTGTGGCTGGGTTGTTCTAGGTCTGCTTGACTCTCGATGTCTTAGGCCGAATTGAACGGAAGAATTGTGGTATTCTTCTGTAGCCGACGAGTAATTTAACCCTTGTTCAAGTGAACTCAAAGACAGCGTTTTATAGACTATTTGTGGATGGCTGTTTGCTGTTTGACTTATCAATTTGTGTCTATACGGTGAATCCTGTATATAGTGCTTGCATAGACTTGCATACACTTGTAGCTGTTATGTATCTTTGGAAGTCCCTGAAATGAATGGATTTCATAGCGGCCGCGCATTCCGCGTTCTGTCTGAAAGGCGCTCTGATCCTTCTGCACGCGCCAAGTGTACACGAGAACCCCCGTCTGGGGGAAAAAAATTGTGCTTCCCCAAAGGGACACGGTATGAGTTCGAACACCTGCTACGCGAAGTGTTTATACGGCGAGCCGAATTCATTAGCTCAATAGGCCAGATAACTGAAAATACAGAGACCGGAAGATATAGAGACTCTGAATGTCCAGCGCTGAAAAGGGGCGGGGCTACGTAAGGTCTATAGGTGCTATAGGCTATGCCTGGCTTTATCTGTGGTTGTCATGATCTAAATGCATGATACTGGATGACCAATGGTTAATTTTAATGAAACTCGAAGTCAGGATATTACATTATATATCAAATAAAATTAAGGTCGTTATTTATTTATTTATTTGTTTATTTGTTTAACAGATGACATTTAAATTGATGTTCATTAAAAAAAACACAGTAAATCTGCATCCTAACTCAAGCTAATTCTACTGTCAACTCACTGTCAAATATGCATTTTGAGAAGCATGTGATATTAATATTGCAGCCTGCACTGCAGACTGCGCTGAAGATATGTGCCATTGAAGTCAGGCAACAAAAACCTGTTAAAAAGCTTGAAACAATATCTCCCATTAGCAAATGTTGAAAAAACCTGCGTCTAAAGTCAGTGGCGTGTTGCATGTACATTCAGATGCTATTTTAAGTGTGCATGCTTGGCCATAATACAGAGTGTGAACAACGCGCATAGTACACTGTAGATGATTCTCTCATCTACACAGATGCATTTTACTTTTTGCAAATGATACATTAGAAGGAAAATATATAAACATGAGGGAAATCATTGTTGTGTCCATGACGAATGGGAAAAATAGGCATAAAGCTTACACACTTACCCAAATTATTAAATGCATGTTTAACCGAAGCTAATTTGGGCGGGTTTGTCCCATCCCCAATGTCCCTTCTCTTTCTTTCACGGCCCTGACGAGAACATCAATCTCCTTAGCTGTAGTATTGCGCTATAGAACAAGCGCACCTCGTTCATCACACTCTTAAAGGGAATGTGATATGACACTACTTATTGGTTTGTTTCCGCTACTCCCAAACCACACCTATGAATAATGAAGCTACTTCAGACCAACCCCTTTTAGATTTGCGCCAAGCGCAAGAGGCATTTTTTCGCCGGGAAAATAGCAAGCAGCGCCAGGATCCGCCCACAAAGTTAATTGCGCTTTGACACTTGCGTTTCAGATGGTTCAAATAGGGCCCATTGCTGCAGACCAGGTACACCCCTTCATGTTAATGGTGTTTCCTGGTGGAAGTGGCCTCTTCAGGCAGGATAAAGCACCCTGCCACACCACAAACATTGTTCAAGAATGGTTTTAAGGAACATGATGAAGTGTTCAAGGTGTTGCCCTGGCCTCCAAATTTCTCCAAATTCGGTGCTGGACCAACATGTTTGATACACCACGCAACCTACAGGATTGTTGTCTGATGCTAACCTCTGTGGTGAAAGATAACACAGGACAACTTCAGGGGTCTTGTAGAGTACATGCCTCAGTGGGTCGGCACTGTTTTGCCAGCACACAGAGGACATACATCAAATTAGGCAGGTGGTCATAATGTTTTGGCTCATCAGTGCAGTACATATTAAGCAACTGCACTGATGAGCCAAAACATTAGTTTGGTTGTAGTTTGGATACATGCTAACCAATGGTGCTGCTTGCTGTTCTGTCATTATAAGTCTCTGTAGTACACCTCTCTCTGGGTGATATGGCTCTCCTTGTAATTTTTTTATTTCTTTGTCTTATTCTCATACCAAGACATCCGAATGTGGCCTCCACGTGCTTGACATTCAAATAATGCATAGGAACAAGTCATTTTCACCACCACGGGCGCAATACAGTATTTTGTTTGAAGAGATCATTACCTTTTCTCACAGCTTTTTTTTTTTTTTTTACCCGGCTTCCTTTCCTCCTCTGTCTGTGCAATCTGAATGCACAAAACCTTTCCATCTGAATCCATACCTAATAGGAATATGTAATACATTTCACACCTTTGATCATCTGAAATTGTGGAGATAGAGTATCTATCCAGCGCCATCAAACAGTGCAGCACTCTTATCTTAAAAAGTCCAACAGAGCTGAAAAGAAGCTTTTCATGTCTTTTTTTCATTCCATACTCGATGCTCAGATGCTGCGTTAGTGCTGAAGGTCAAAAAGTAACATAAGGGCAGTTAAAGATTTTTGACATTACATGTAATTGCTGCACAGGCTCTGCTTGAACGTCTGCCGACCTCATTTGCAATTAATGATCATTTGCGGCTAGCAATTTATGCATGTTTGTTAAGTTCATAAATCTGTCGCTTTTTAATGAAGCAAATATTGATTCAGATATTTTATGATGCAATAATTCATTTCCATTAACTTGCAAAAAACTAACAGTAGTTTAAGGCTTTGGGTTTTGAATTCTTTTGCATATTAAGTGGCTTCCGCATGCTTAGATCCATCAGACTGTGTTTTGAATAGGCCTTCTGTATTTGATCGAGAACTTCTTGACTGTTGATGAAGCATGTTCTTTAGCTATGCAGGTGTGTTATATGTCAGGATATCTTTTTAGATTACACATCTGCCATATTGGCACTGTAATTAATATAATGAATTTTTTGGGGGTACCAAAATATGACACATTTTAGCCTGGTCTTATTGTTTATGATTACTTGGTATACGCAAAATGTATGTATGTATGTATGTATGTAGGTATGTATGTATGTAGGTATGTATGTATGTAGGTATGTAGGTATGTAATAACACATTTTTCTTAAATATTCATGCACGTGTGTGATTTTTTTTTTTAATATATATACAAAATAATTATACAAGTATATAATAAGTACACACACATATTATGTAAACACAAACTTTTATTTTGGATGTGAATAATCGCGATTAATCATTGCCCAGCCATGTATATATCTATATGTATATAAATAAATAAATAAATAAATAAATAATTAAATAATTAAATAAATATATATATATATATATATATATATATATATATATATATACACACACACACACACACACACACACACACACACTCACCTAAAGGATTATTAGGAACACTATACTAATACTGTGTTTGACCCCCTTTTGCCTTCAGAACTGCCTTAATTCTATGTGCCATTGATTCAACAAGGTACTGAAAGCATTCTTTAAAAATGTTGGCCCATATTGATGGGATAGTATCTTGCAGTTGATGGAGATTTGTGGGATGCACAACCAGGGCACGAAGCTCCCATTCCATCCCAAAGATGCTCTATTGGGTTGAGATCTGGTGACTGTGGGGGTCATTTACGTACAGTGAACCCATTGTCATGTTCAAGAAACCAGTTTGAAATTATTAGAGGTTTGTGACATCATGCATCAGAGGATGGGTACATGGTGGTCATCAAGGGATGGACATGGTCAGAAACAATGCTCAGGTAGGCCGTGGCATTTAAACAATGCCCAATTGGCACTAAGGAGCCTAAAGTGTGCCAAGAAAACATCCCCCACACCATTACACCACCACCGCCAGCCTGCACAGTGGTAACAAGGCATGATGGATCCATGTCCTCATTCTGTTTGCGCCAAATTCTGCCTCTACCATCTGAATGTCTCAACAGAAATCAAGACTTATTATCGAGTCCAATTTTGGTGAGCTCTTGCAAATTGTAGCCTCTTTTTCCTATTTGTAGTGGAGATGAGTGGTACCCGGTGGGGTCTTCTGCTGTTGTAGCCCATCCGCCTCAAGGTTGTGCATGTTGTGGCTTCACAAATGCTTTGCTGCATACCTCGGTTGTAACGAGTGGTTATTTCAGTCAAAGTTGCTCTTCTATAAGCTTGAATCAGTCGGCCCATTCTCCTCTGATCTCTAACCTCAACAAGGCATTTTCGCCCACAGGACTGCCGCATACTGGATGTTTTTCCCTTTTCACACCATTCTTTCTAAACCCTAGAAATGGTTGTGCATGAAAATCCCAGTACCTGAGCAGATTGTGTAATACTCAGACTGGCCCGTCTGGCACCAACAACAATGCCACGCTCAAAATTGCTTAAATCATCTGCCATTCTGACATTCAGTTTGGAATTCAGGAGATTATCTTACTATTTTATAGATGTCTTTTTGACCCCTTAACATTGACATCAAACTCAAACGTAACCACTTTTCAACAATATAAAAAAGAATACAGTTAGAAAAGTGTAAATAATAGAGATATTCTCTCTCTTATCGCTAAAGTTTACACACACGCATACGCAAAGCAAGCACACATTGGGTTTTCATGTTCATGGAAACTTAATGATTTTATACTACACAAACTGTATATTCTATTCCCTAACCCTACCCCTAAAAACATTTTGCATTATAACGATAAACAAAACAAACAAACAAACAAACAAAAAAACAGTATCTATTATGATCTATATAGGGTTTTCTTCATAGGGGCTAAATTTGTCCCAAGATCAAAGATTTTTGATATTGCCATATTTGTGGGTGAATTTTGTCTCTATAATGTACAGTAGATTTTACTAGTACCACACCCCACACATAAACACACACAATTTGGTGAGATTTACACAACATAATAATGCTAATAACCCATAACATCAGTTTGCCTTCATTTATAAATATATAATTTGCCCGTCTGGTTCCACTTTTAAAATACTCATGCCGAGCTTCTTCTCCATGAATTACTGGATTTTCCGATCATTCCAGACGGAAGAATAAACACCCCTCCATTAAGCTTCTTCAAACCCAAACATCTCTTACTGAATCTCTCAGACTGCAGTGATGTTCACTGCCTCCAGCACTTAATATTATCAGAATCATTCCTGTGTTCATATGTGCATGAAAGACCTGAATCGTAATATTTAATGATCAATAAAACCATTTCATTTATTTATGACCATTTCATGTAATATTCAACAAAATTATTGATCTGCCAGCAGATTAATAATAGGAGAAGGCCAATTTTGATCACAATAATTTATGGGAAGAATCCATATCAAAGTATTCCAAATGAGAATTTCATTGTTGAAAATCATGTCTCGATCCTCCTCAGTGAATATCTCATTCAAAAGCACACGTCACCTGAAACACAGCATGTTGCAATCAGTGACAAGACAAAGCATTTAATAACACTGCTGTAAAAGCTTTGAATGTCAGCTTCCTGTGGCTGCAAATTTTGAATTTGTGTTGAGTGTGGGATTTAACATTCATGGTCACTACTGAGGATGGAAATGAAGATTGTTGAATAAAAGGCTTGACTTTGGTTCTGTTCCTTGTACAAAATTCACTCAAGATTTGGGTTACAGTGCAAGAAGAAAAATTGATGCATTTATTATCATTTGATGTTGTGTGTGGTGTATTTTTGCTGTGGTGTATTTGTGGTGTACTTTTGCTGTGATGTGTTTGTGGTGTATTTTATGAACAGCATACTTGGAGGACTACTGTGTCCCTCGGCAAAGAAAATAAATATGACATAAGGGCCTGGTTTCACAGACAGGGCTTAGATTAAGCCAGGTTTATTCAGTTCAATTAGGACATAAACATAGCCTACCTAAAGCATTACTGATGCACCGTTTCCACGGTATTTTCAATTTTGATATTTTTAGGTCAAACCGTTCTTGTCTGTCAGTCATATAATGGATGGGGTGTCACGATTCTCCAAATCCTCAATTCGATTACATTTTTGATTCTAAGGTCACGGTTCGATTCTCGATTTTTACATTTATTTGTTTTTAAAAAACGAAACTGGCCAATCAGGATGCTCTCTGTGTTAAGGGGGTTGCACACCAGACGAGAAGCGCAGCGCCATGTCTTTAAAATTTGAACATATTATTCTCTGAGTGTACACACACCGCGGCGCCCAGATACGATTCAGGGCCGTGTTCAAAACTCTGCTGCGCCACAGAGCGCCATTTACATAGTTTTATATTAAATTTACATTTATTTGTCTCAAATCGTCGTTAATGTGCATGGCTTCACCCTGTACTGTTTTCACTTGGGTTAGCTAAAGCTAAATAAATACTATTGTATTATGTGACATAGTTGCCCAACGGATAGCGTTACAACAAAATAACAGACTTAACGTTATACACTTTTACTTTATTAACTTTCAAACATCAGCTTTTATTCATCAACATAAAAAAATTATTGTAATAAATCAAGTTAACTTAAAACTCACACATCGTGCAGCTCTTCTACCAGGAGTTGATTCAAAATTGAGTTTGCACGAATAGGATGTGCGCACCCCTTTACATGCGCTTCATGAGGCACACGTCTCTCCATCGCTGCCGTGCGCGCAATACAGGTTGGAGCACAGTTTTTTCTGTCTCGGCATTCACACTCGCTCTTGCTCGTTCACTCTAGATTCCGGGAGATTTTAACCTTTTTGCGTGCATCAGGGAGTCGCTGTCAATTCACGGGAGACTCCCGGAACTTCCACGAGACTTAGGATGTCTGCAAATTGTGGCTTTTTTGAAGCGCGAACGTTGTCAACATAACTCACTGGAAATCCAAAAAACGTCCACACCTGCGACTTCAATGAAAGAGGAGGGAGCTCAAGTTCTGTCGGCATCTTGCCATCTTGCTTTTGAATGGCTGTAGCTTAGTTAGAGGAGGTTGACCATAAACTCGCAGCACTTCAACACGCATGTTTTTTCCCCTGCAAGCCGAACGGACGTGACATGGGGGCGTGGCAGTATCGACGAGTAATCGCTGACACTCTTAACAATGGAGGTATATGGGGTTCACCTCAAAGAGCATGCACAGAGAAGTCCAAATTAAACATGATTTAATGACTCGTAAATGTAAGTACACATTGATGGCCTAAGACACGAAACGAGCAGTTTGTGTGAGTATTTATATCATTTTTACCTCTTGTAACCACAGTGATCTGAGGGTGGGCGAGAAATGGTTAAACGTTTACAGAAATCCTATAAATGGTAAGGTTTTAAAGTGTCTTCTTGTTCAGCATTATGTAATTCTTTAAAACGCGCTGACACCAGAAGTCACACTAAAGATAATGAAATGTTATAATTTCAAATTAAATAAATTAGTTAATTGTATTAATTATGATTAAAAATATAATTTCATTGATCACAAAATACTATAAAATCAACTGATTAATTCCATGAATTAAATATTTATAGATGAAATAAGTATGTATAAACATTTGTATGTTTGTAAAGTTGCTTATACTGTGTGTATGTGAGTTTTGGATTGCTGCCAATACATCAATATTGTGGTTTAGTGTCTGTGGTGCAAATGTTGGTAAATTGCTGGAGAAATGCATCCAAATACTCAAGAGGTCTCATTGCAATATGCAAATTTAGAAAGTGTTTTTTTTTTTTTTTTTTTTTTAATGTTTTCAGCCTTGTGGGATAGCAAAGTGTCACACTTCCGACTCTCAGGGCCAGGGGATGGAGCCCTTTACTCAGTGGATTGAGGCACTTACTCTTGTAGCAATTTCATTAAATATCCACAGGCAGAACTGTAAGTTATTTATTTTCTAGACATAACCTAGAAAACAGTCTGTACTTATCACAGGCAGACATTTTGATCACAGAGTATATACAGGACATATTTTGCTTTATTTGTTTTTGTATTCTTTATAAACCTTTGCAGAGACTGCTGTCATATTGTTTAAATTATTTCTTACACTAGTTCATTAGTGGTATCATGCATGCTTGTCCGCTGACGCCAATGTTCTCTCTATGAGCTGTTAAGAAAGCTTGATTTATAATTATTTCTGCCAGACTTTCATCTGAAATGTCTGCTTGACCCCTGTCATCAAAGAGAGATCAGGAACTACATGTGCTTTACCAACTTCAGTCTTTCATCCTTTCTTAATGTGACCAACTAAAGCAAGAACATCAACCGTTTTCCCTATATGACTCATTATGATAATTATGAAATAATAAAAAAAAAGTTATATTATAACTTATATAACTAAACCTGCACTTCAGTTGACAAAATAACTATATGATATTTCACATGCCTTTCAGGCGCAGGAGCAGCATAATGATACAGCACTCAGTGTACTTGACATGACTGCTGTGAAAACAATCCTGAACAAAAGGACATCATTATTGGACCCCATGATTACACTATTGCTCACATTCCATAAAAGAACATTTGAATTCATAACAAGTATGACACTCGTGGAAAACTGAAATACATCTAACTTAAGCAGGGAATAGATTGCTATTGAGCACAAGACAACTCTGATATTGGCTAGTTTATGGATATGAGGACTGAGACAATGAAAAAAACATCAATTGTTGCTCGTCTTTGCTTGTGAATTTATCAATGCCAGTCCAGCCTCATTATTTCTGAATCTGTAAATTGAAGCAAAATGAGGTTCCTGGTCTAGACAACCTATGTGCAAGAAAAAGTGCTTGTTTTGATATGTACCCATGCCATTATTCCTCTATAATTTGATTGTGTTGATTGATGTATCTAACTTAAAAAAAAAGAAAATATTCCTGAAAATGATGATCGTAATTTAGCTATCTGTGCTGCACATTTACAGCTTCCAGAATCTCCACGAATTCAACACCGGATTCAACAAGAAACTGTTACTAAAACAAAAAGATGCTATTGTGTTAAACAAACGTGTATAAAGTAAAAAAATGTGGCAAATTATCATTTTTATGAAAAATAAGACTTTTTTAAAAAAAGAAAAAAAAACACTTGCGCCCCATAAACAGAATCATGCAAAGAAAAAAAGCAGTCAACCCCCCCTTTAAGGTTTTTGATGAAAACATTCCAGGATTTCTCCATATAATGGACTTCAATGGGAACCAAACAGATCATTTCAGACAGAGGGTCAGAATGAAGTAAAAAAAAAAAAAAAAAAAAAACATGTTTGTCTGCATATATTAGTTTTTTTGTTTGTGTAAACCTCGAAAATCTTGACATCTTAATACATCCACAAATTACTGTAATATGCAAGGATCTTTCTTTTTATAAATCTGTAGAGTTCAAAAGGTACCGCAGAACAGGACCTGACCCAGGTTTATACAGCATTTACATGAATCATTTATGTAGTAATGGTTGTGTTTTCGTCATAATCCGAACGTGCTTGTTTATCACACTGTCCATTAAAACATTATTTCCCCCTTAAAAGCAGCCCTAAAGTGCTTGCTGCTTTTATCATTTCAGTGCCACGGGGTCACCAAGAGTTCTGCTAAATATTTCCGTTCACCAGTAGGCAGATGCATAATACCATAATGCTATCTGCACTTGTCTTATAATGAAACTTCGCTTTTCATTCCAAACTCTGTATCAGCTAACCTCTGGGGTTCTGGATCATGGCTTCCCGAGGAGCATACAGGAGATTGGTATCCCAGGAGAGCTTCAGGCAGAGGGCAGAAACCTTCTCCGTTCACCGCTCATTTCACACAGACATACTCGGAGACATCATACTTCAGAATATACCTCAAGTATGCCAGAATTGATCTGTTGCATTGTAATCTCTACTTCACATTCTTTCATTCTGCATTCAACACAGTTTTTTTTCTGCACACGCATGGACAGTCGTGACAAGCGTCCAGGCTATCATGATACGAACCAGCGAGAATCCAAGAACGACATTATTAATTTACAGGACGGCAGAGGTGTTCTGGGCTTAGGAGCCCATCATTTTAGGAACGGGGAGGGCGGCATGAAGCTGGCGGAAACCATTTCTGTGATGATAGGCATCAAGTAGAAAATATGAATTATTAATCACAAGCATTTTGTCCCTGATGCCCCGAGGAGAAGGCGACCACTGCTGACACAATCCCCATCGCATTCATTTTTTTTAGAAAACTTATTAAAGTATGTACTTGAGATCAAATGGTTCGTACTAGAGGAAACACACGGAAATAATGAATGTCATCAACAAGGTCTGAGTGTTTGTGGCTCTTAACAAGCAATCAGAAAAGTGCTCCAATACGCATCTGGAATTATGACTGAACTGAGATTGGGCTTCTTGAGTTATTTCATTATTTAGCTCCAAGTTCATTTCGTTAAGATATTCACGCTTTTAGAAACGGAGAGCAATAATGAGGGATTGACATAATATGCTCCAAATGACCCAATTGTGAATCATTGTTAGTCCAATTTCAGACAGCTGCATATATAATTGACCTAAGGTTATTCTTCTGCATAATGTTATGATACTTCACAATTTGTGGCTGTGAATAAAATGTTTGGTGCTAATATTACAGCTGTACGTATATATAGGTTTTTAATGGTAACAATAAAACATAGTAAGAGTCAGTTTGTTAACATAGGTTAGGTTAGTTATTTAGGTGTCATGAACTAAAACTTTTTACATCATTTATTGATCTAGGTTAATGTTAATTTTTAAATAAACCATTGCTCGTTGTTAATTCCTAACATATTAATTTAACTCTCAGTTCATTCATACAACTTCGAATATTAAATTTTTTGTATTGTAGAAATGTATACACTACCATTCAAAAGTTTGGTGTATGAATCCTTTTATTCACCAAGGATGCATTAAAAGTGACAGTAAATGCATTTGTTACAAAATATTTCTATTTTTGTTCTTTTTAACTTTCTATTCATCAAAGGGTACTGAATTTTTTGATCATGGTTTCCATACACAAAAAAAAACTCAACTGTTTTAAAATGATTTCTGATAAAATTGTAAGAATATTTCACAATATTACTAGCCTGGGTTTGCCTTGCACATTTATTCACGCTGCTAGGCAGCCTGGACACCATGAAGCAAATTTTCCCCTGAGATAGGGAACCAATCACAGAATGGGGAGGGAGTAGCAAGACTATGACGACGTATATGCGACACACCAGCCTGGTCTCATTGTTAATACATAGGTTTTTAACGTTTTTGCAAAGATAGAAAACATACTTTTTAGTACGTTTTGATAGATGCTGAAACATATAATATCGACGTATCTGCAACATTTAAACGTAACATTATTACATTTTTACAGCTAAGAAACGTAAACTCTTTACGTATATTCTATATCATACAGATATCTGTATAATTTCCCTTTTTACCATTTTATAGATAAATGTAAGATCCCATAACCCTAATCCCAAACCTAAACATACCCATTTTATACATAATATAAAAAAGGATAAAACAGTGTTGGGAAAGGGCAGTTTTATTAACAATATAACGTTAGCATTAAAATCTATTTTGAGCCACCAATCCTACTCCTACCCTAAACCTACCCATAACAATTCCTTAAAACTAACACGTAACAAACTACAATTATAAAGAAAAACATAACTAACAGACAAGTATTATCACAATAATTTATTTATTGCGAAATGTCAAAACCAGATACCAAAAGCCGTTCACATGATGAAGCATTGCAGTCGCAGTCTTCTCTGGCAGTATTGTAATAGTTTTGTATGAAGTACAGAGCAGAAATGAAATTATAATCAATGAAAATGTTAATTCCGGCTTCAAATTCGCTTCTCCATTTCAAATGATTAACCAACTGTCTCACAGTCCTTCAAGTCGCAATCTGTAGCCATGTTTCCATCTACTTTCGGTTAAAAAACACATGCGAATAAAGCTGGTGAAAGTGTGTTTCCATCAAACGGCTTTAAAGCTGAACATGTACGTAATGACGTCACATGCTGTTTTGCGATCAAATTGGTATATCGAATTGATTTGAGACATTTTAACGTGTTTCCATTAATTTTCACACTAAATCGAACAACATTCAAGCAAACTTTTGCGAACAAAGTTTTGTTAGACAAAACAGATCATGCCATCTACCAACAAATGATCAAGTATTTCACAAGTTGAAGCCTAATAATGCTTATGTGCCAGCTGATAGCGACATATGTATGGGATAATGTATATGCGAGGTGGTTGTTAGCCTGAAGGGGTTGTATTCGCTATAACAACCGCCTCACTATATATTATCCTGCTTATTACATATAAATCAACCAAATAAATAAATACATCAATAATTTGACACAAAATATTGACTTAAAACGAGTTTATTGATTTAAAAACGAGTATTGCTTCTGCTAAAGAAATAGTCTGTTCCGCCTCTGAACTGCGTCCATGGCAACGGTGTTATACTTAGCAGCGCCGCTGTCTGTTAACCAGAAATAACAGACCACATTATACATTAGAACTCAACCAAGCCACATAAAAACAAGCAAAACTAACCTAAGAAAACAACGACACTATAAACATTGCTATGTTGATGCCGACGCACGTAAAAGTCCCGACGAGACAGCGGAGGTGAATGTGGTGTGGGAACGACAGTGCCATCAGTTCTGGGAGATCGTGGTTCATAACCCTTTGGTTGAAGCATTTTTTATTTTGTATTGCTTTGCCCACTTAAATCCGTCTTTGTTGACATCTGCCATGTGTGCGCAAACAGACTGGCTGGAAATGAACTCGTCTTCCTGACGTGTTGCAACCATAAAAGGTCATAAAACTTAATCGCAATTCATTATTTATTCGGCAAATAACGTTTCCATCAGCTTTTATCGCATTAGCCGTATATCGATCAAGAGAAAATCCGATGAGACTCGATCGTATTTCATTTGAGTCAGATTTTCATGAAATTTCATCGAATTTTACTGTTTCCATAAGGCATTTTATTCAATATCACTAATTGGATAAAAATGTGTCGATGGAAACATGGCTAGTGACGAAGCAGGGAAGAGCCAATGAATGTTTGATATCACTGCCGTAAAACATGACATGAATTTTTTGAATTTGAATTCACCACCGGCGCGGGTGTAACACGGTCGCTGCTGAGGAATGGAGACGAAGATCACGACAGGATAAGAGGCTGAATTAGGAGTTGTTTCTTGCATACAACTATGGATTCTGAAGACTTGGATTACATTAAACTAATAAAATTGATGTCTTTTGTGAATTTTGTTGTGTTTTATAGGAGAAAACACTTTATGTGTCTCAAGGTAAATAAACTATTACAAAACGGTTAAACGAGTAATGTTAGAATGTATTTTTAAGGTTTTATATTGTATTGTTTAACACCATGC
This sequence comes from Hybognathus amarus, assembly GCA_030378365.1. Classification (NCBI taxonomy): domain Eukaryota; kingdom Metazoa; phylum Chordata; class Actinopteri; order Cypriniformes; family Leuciscidae; genus Hybognathus; species Hybognathus amarus. The sequence goes on along the minus strand of JAQIUQ010000312.1, from coordinate 372,262 downwards.
AGGCAAATGAGCAAAATGTTAATATTTACGAGTAATATATCAATAAATGTGACTGAAAACTTAATTAATAAGACCGTGGAATGCAATAGAGTCAAAACATAATGCTACGATATCAATATGCATAAATTGTGATATCGTACAAATGTGTACGTCGGTGGATTTGTTCATACGTAAATAAATTAAGTTTTTGTGCTGTCAATATGTAAATATTTTACGTTTAAGTACTTTAAATACGTCTGTATTATACGTTTCTGCGCATATAAAACGTAATTATATATACGTACTGATAGAACACACTTTACGTACAAATACATACGTATTCTCATGAGATCACATTGGACACACCGAAGCAGTTTGTTTGGACCATGGCAGTGGACGTGAAGTTACCTTTTGATACAGCCTAATGTTTAACATTAAACATATCGGCTCCACTGATTTGCAAAGGGGGATTTAATTAAATGGTAATGAGTATATAAATTATCAAACCTTTTCAATAGATATGAATCTTTCATGTTTTAGCACTTGTACTGTAGTACTTGCTTCTGATCATTCTGAGTACCTAACATTAAACAAGACAAATACCATCATAGGCATTTTGTGCTGATGAAGAAACTGTGAGTGTGAACCACAGTCCCCGGTCAGTAGGGTTTATAGTCGGTGCCGTCGGCTTCATGATTTACTCTGTTCCACCAGCACCCTGCACTCACCCAGGGGAGATGGGTGTCTTTTTGATATAACGCCATTCTCTTTTATGTGTCCTTGAATGAGAGACCTTTCTTCAAAACTGAAAAAGGGACACACAATATCTGTAGGTGTCTCCTGTTTTTACTGAAGAGGTCTGGACTCACTTGGCTCCTGCACAGGATGTTTCTCCCATGAGTGGATTTGAGAGAAAAGATCTTTAATCTCTTTGCAAAGTTTAATCAAGGTGAAATTTCCAGACACACCTCTGAGCTATTTTGGAGTGAATCGTTTTGACGTGACAGGATCGTTTTTATTAATAAATGCCATCTTTAATTGAAATCTCAATTTATCACTGTGAGAGTTATCTGTTGTGCCGCAAAACCGTAGCACACAAGCGCCGGATTGAAATCATTACATAATTAGGAAAATTAAATAGGTAATACATTCTGTGCTTTACTCAAGGGACAGTTACATTTCTGCTTTTCTATCACCATATTTTTTAAATGACTCAGTTTTGTTCTTGCAAAGAGAGAGATAAGACTAATTGGACAGCTGAGAGACCTGTGAATTGATGATTGCTTGTGTTGCTTTTGTTTTAACACGTGGCCTGCATTAATGTGTTTAAAACGTGGGTTTCCTGAGTCTGCACACTGACCTTGGAATTTTTTTCTTAGTTGCCTCTTTATCTACTCTCTTAACAGTCTGAAATGGGATTTGAAATGCATTGCATTATGACATGTGAACAGAACATGTTGAGCTGACCCTATCAGTTCATGGAAACATTCGTATTAAACATTCGCTTAGATGATTTGGCCTACGCACACGTTTATGAATTGATGCTGCACTGTCCACATTGCAAGAAACCTCAAGCTTATGCTAACAAATACCACTGTTTCCACCCACTACTAAAGATGTATCATTTACTCAGTATTTTTTCCAGCAATGAGATAAACATCAAATCTAAACCCTGCTGGACAAATTGAAGTCAGGAGCCACTGGCTCGTGTTGTGTAGATGGTGTCTGTTGACATCAGGTAGGTGTGTGGAATCAGTGGTTTATTGTGCAAGCCGCAGTGCAGAGCAAATGCAATGGACTGAGAGAGTAAGTTGTGAGCTGTGACACTACACTCTTTGTTCAAAAGCCAGGGAAGGGAACGTGGTCGATTTAGCACAGCACCTCTGGGTTCCCACTGCACTTTATATAAAACGGAAAGATTAGCACTTTACAAGCGATTGAGAAAAGGACTTTTTTTTTGGTCCGTTTATCTTCAATACTGCACGTGTAAAACAAATTACAACATTCGGTTTATAGTGATTTTTATTTTTATTTTATTTTTTTCTACCCTAAGCCTTCTCTGCAGTCTAATTGACCATTTCAGCACAGTAACTAAACTACTAAAGCTTCTTATTCACTTACCACTCACAGTTTATCATTACAAGGTTCTAAATGGACTGGAATAATATTGATGTCAAACATATTCAACTTAAGTCATTGTCTCTTTTCAACTCAAATGTCTTTATGTCTGCAAATGACATCACGTTAAAAATGCTCATGGCAAGTTGGCGGTAAATGGAAGTTTATTTAAACCCTTTGAAGTATGCACCAAGAAAAAGTGATGGAAAAAATGTGTTTGCATTTCTAATCTTCTTATGTCGCTTGTAACCACACTCAATCTATTTTTTTTTCAACACAGCCCATAATTTTCTAAATACCGGCCTCTACCAAATGGTTGAGATGTCACTTAAAGGTAATAAATGGTACCGGAATTCATACACATACTTTGCCATATACTTTTTCTTTTCCCATTATATTATGATCAAAACCTTTTCAAATCTTGACAAAACACATGTCAGGTCCTGCGTCTCAAGGTTCCATATTTTGTAACAGAAGTGATATTTGGACAGAGATTTATTAATTTGTTACAGCAGAATACATCCAATTAAATTCAATGGAATTTATGACATTTTGGTCTTACGCCTAAACAAAATCTCATGAGAACTTAAATTTTTGTGATATCAACTTCAAATTTGGAACACAACTTGGTTAGATATATGGCTTTGATTTTATAGTAATTTTATAGGAAAATATTTTGTAAAATATATATTTTCTATAAAAGAAAAAAAATATTTTGTACATTTGATTTAATGTAAATTTAAAACTTCCATAACTTTTTAATACTTTTATTTTTTGAAGTGTTTTTACTTCAGCAATAATCTGCTGAATGCTTTCTTTAAAATACGACTAAACTTATGTCTTTATTCCAAAGCATACTTGAATTACAACCAAGTTTTAATAGTGCATTGTAATGTCCATTCTCAAAAAGGGGGTGACATAACCCTAATGAGCCAAATCAACTGTTTGGTGTAGCATGTTTTTGAAAAAATATAAAAAATATACTTAAGTTTTTTCAAAGCACCAAGTAACATCATTTTGTAAAGTTAAGGCTCTTACAGTGTAATATGTGAAAAAAAAAAAAAATGCTTAGCTTGCAAAATTTCACCAAAAACAGTTCACATGGCTGGGGTGATTTATTTGTTTCTGACATCCATGTTAGAAGAAGTGTTGTGACAAGTGCTGTTGATTGACACTGTGAAATCTAGTAGATTTTTTTTTTGGCGTAGTATACCTCAACCAGATGATAGAGATGGATCAATCAGTTTAAGTTAAGTTAGGTACTCCTCTCAATAAAATATAGTGACTCAAAATGTGCTAAACCGTTTGGTTGAGAAGTCACTTAAAGGGTTGGAGGTAACATGACATCATGACTTTTGCATAAACATACACGCCTCTTTCAAGTCAAGTGGCGTGTTATCTATACGCATTTTGAGCTATCCGTGTGTATGCGTATGTTTACGCCATTAATGTCCAACTGATTCCGCATGTATGTACACGCCGTTAAATGTTTCGAAGCGAAAACGAAGCAAAATGTAGTATCGACATCTGGGGCGAAATTTTTTTCCTAAGGATGGTAAGGTTTAGGGACAGGTTGGGGTAGGTCATATATTTATATATACAGTAATAACGTTAAGTCAACGGCATTCATAAACACGCTGAAAAGCGATTATGCTGTGTTGATAGCACGCTGAAATGGTAAAATACGAATTGGTGTGTCATACACACACAATTTCATGAGATCAGTCTGTAAGAGGGATGTTTCTGTACAATTAGTGATCATAGAAGCAATAGACCATCCAGCGATGGAGCAAATAGTTATAATAAGTTGTGTTGTGCAAGCAAGTGTGCTTTCATTGTCAAACCACTTATTAGGTTCCTGCATCAGAGTAGATTTTTTAAAATTCTTGCCTGAACTAACTTTATGATGTAAAATTACATTTGCTTTTTCAGAAGTATTTAATTCATCACAGAATCATTTTTATTAGCGCATAACGGCCTTCGGCACTGAACGAAATCAAATGCCTTCAAAGTTTAGACATATTTCTGCTCAAAGGACCTGCCTTTATTCCCAGAAAACTGGACATCTGTGTGTCCACTGACAACACAAAGGTGCAGATAAGGGTCTTTTTGCAGTCTGAGGAGAGAAACCGCACTGATATGCCATAGCAGTCTCTTCCTGATGAAGTGTATGACTTCAAAGAAGATAAAAGTCAGAAAGGCGGTGGACCACTGGTAGATATTGAAGTGCTTTCATGAAATACTGCTAAGGGACTTGTGTGTAATGCCTGTGGAAAAGACTCAATAAAGAGCTGGAGCCCATAATGTAGGTCGCTGAATTTATACGAGGTCTGTGTATGTCGATGTCTGCTAAATAATCAAATATGTGTGCTATTAAGATGGAGCCAACCTGCTTACTGTGATTTTTTTTTAGGCCATTGGTAATATTGTTGGTGTAAGACTGGTGCCAGTAAGTCTGATCGACCCCTTGAGGAAACAAAAGGCCCTCCTAAAAATTAAATCGTATTAAATTACTTATTATATCTCTTGCATATGCAACAGGGGCTTCTGAGATGCAGCTCACACACCCTTGTATCCCTCTCCTTCTCCTCACCTAAAATACTCTGAAAACCTATGCAATGTTGAATATGTACGAGAAGTAATTATACATGTTTGGTCTCATTTTAAGTGTCCCAGTGTGTCTGGTAAAATGGTATCATTCTCCCAACTATAATGAAAAGCTAAAAAGTGATGTGTCCCTTAAAGGTGTCCCCCCCCCAGATCCTCCATTCCAAACACCTACTGAATGTAAAGCAAGAACCATTTCAAAGTGTGAACTCCTCTAGACGGGACCAAAATTTAATTATAATGACAGACAACACCATTTGGTAAGATTATTAAATTATCTGGGTATATAAGAAAAAGGAGCAGAAAAGTCCAGGGTGTCTGTAGATTGACTGCCCACACAATCGCTGTGTGTAATTTATGTTACCACTGGTAAAACTTTCTCAAAATTCTTTGATTTCTGAATTGTTGTTATGAAATGATTAACTGATGAATTTATTAATTGGATTTTGAATTATTGCTTAGCCACGGCTAATTTACGATATTATTTTAAGTGTACTTAAACGAGGAGATAAGCTATCATCGACTATCAACACATGTTGATATTAACGATTCCTTTAGATAAATGTGCGTGGTCTCAGCCATGGGTTTAACCCTGAAACCAGTTTAAGAGAAGTTAGTTGATTGGCTTCTGTCTTTCATGGTGGTCATTCAGCCCTACTAAAGTAAGGTGCTAGAGGAGGCACTTCTAGGGGACTAATATTTGATTATGTGTGTGTGAATATGGCAAATCATCAAATTTACCTCCTGATTTGATGATTGGACCTGACAGAGTGTGTTGTGCAGCCTTTGAGAGAAGGGCCATAGAGCAATATAGTTTCCTGATCTAAGCTGGTAAAATCAGTTTAAGATAATGAATCAAATACTCGTTCATTTTAATGATACACAGACATCATTAAAACTTTATTCATTTTTGGAGTCAGATGAAATAACGAGAAAATACATAAGAAATTTTGTTCCATTTATTATTGTGTTGCGTATAAAGGAAAGGCAAGCAATACGCAGCAGTAACCTTCTTCTGCTGATTGGATGCCACAATTGGACCAATCGAGCCAGACTTTACATTGGTATTACAAAGAATATTGATTTTTCACAAAACATGGATCCTTCTCCCTGTGGTCAGTGCCATGACAGTCAGGTCACTTTCAAAATCCTGCACACTCACTGTCTGGAACAAATTACCAACCAACCTTCACCTGGAGATCCATTGATTCATCTTCAAAAAGTGGCTTCTCTTCCAGGAGCTCTTTACTAGCTAACTAGTGTCTTTGAAGCTTTTGCACTTAAAAAGAAACAGAAAATTCTACACTGCTGTAGCACTACTGGTCCCTTGGATGAATTGCTTCTTATCTTCATTTGTAAGTCACTTTGCATAAAAGCGTCTGCTAAATGAATAAATGTAAATGTATATGCTGCATGCGAAGTAAAATGTCCTTGGATCTTTCTCAAGATATCTATTTAATTTAAAACAATAAATAGACATACTGCGGGGAACAGATAGGTGAGGTTCTGTCTGTTTAGTAGTTGTGGCAAATGTTTGTGCAAATCAGTGACAGTGATGCATTTTTACATTATCTGAAGGTTTTTAACGTTTTGAAAGGATCCATTTTCAACATTGTATTGGTTAAAATATCAATATATCAAGCCACACAACAACAGTCTCAGCCTCAGACATAAGGTTTGTAAGTGATGCCCACAGATTGTTGGCTGAACATAATGCATAAGGCACACAAAATAGGAAATACTTCTGGAGTTTCAAAGGTGTCATTTGATTGGTTGAATTCTACGGCCGTGTGTCCACCAAAGCGTTTTTCCATGCGCCTGGCATATGAGTTCAATTGTTTTTAATGGGAGCGGTGCATTTTTTAAATGCCATGAGCGGTAACAAGGCGTTGAGTGTTTCACAGCGCTCATCAATGTCACTTTTTACCCAGCCGTCCAATCACAGTGGAGGAGGGGCGGGACTAATACCACACTGACCAACTGTCACAACAGTCTTCTTCTGTACAATGACATCAACCAGCAGAGCTAACCGAACAAAATGGATGAAAAATTATTTTTTAGTATGAAACAAATTATCTGCGCAATCAGTTGCAAGTAAACTGTGCTGCGCATATTCTGTATCATAAAAACGAAACGTCTCAATCGGAAAAAAACGTACTGCGCTGCCAAAACACTCTCAAGCGCCCAAAGCATGGCGTCTTCAGCAGAGCGTCTGCCATTTTCAGCTGGCTCAAAACGCTTTGGTGGACACACGGTCTAAAGGATTTCCGCAAGATTTGAGCATGTGCTTGTGACTTATGAAAGTGACTTCTTCAACGGTCCACTAGGAAACAAACAATCCGTGGCACCAAACCCACTCATGGATGAAAGCCATCATGTTTACAATTGACAACGCAACATGGCTTCATAACTTTTGCGTAAACATACACGCCACTTTCAAGTCAAGTGGCGTGTTATCTATACGCATATTGAGCTATCCGTGTGTATATTTACGCCATTAAATGTCAGAGTGATTTCGCATGTATGTACATGCCGTTAAATGTCCAAGCGAAATTAAGCAAAATGTAGATCTACATCTGGGGAGCGATATCTTTTTTCCTAGGATGCAAGGGGAAGACTCATAAATCGTATTAACCCCAGTGACGGGTAGGTTTAGGGACGGGGTTGAGGTAGGTCATATATTTCTTTATAAAACGGGTAGTTCGAATCTCTTGATTCTGATTGGTCAAGAGCTGTGCTTTATTCACGATAAAACACGCGCTACGACCGCTTCACCCAACGGTTCTCATTGATCGCTGCGCAACACTGCAGTTCTATGTTGTTTTTATTTGAGCTTTCATGCATTTTACACATTGGAACGTTGTTGCTGTTCACATCGGGGACTATTTTTTCCAGCGGAAGGTAAGCTTTTAGTGATTTTACTTCAAGAAAGTTGCACTTATATTGTTTTTTACTTTAATATTGTGTGGCAACCTGTTTTATAAAAGCAATAAGATACTCGAGGCAAGTGCTGTATCGTGAAATAAGTAACAGCTGAAGGGTTGCAGGCACTCCGCTTCGTGTCCGTGCCTAACAACGCCCTTCAGCTGTTACTTATTTCACGATACAGCACAGCCTCTCGATACTCTGTATTGCTTACATATACAATAATGTAACGTTAAGTCAACGGTGTTCATAAACACGCTGAAAAGCAATTATGCGTGTTCATAGCGCGGAAAAAAATGGAAATACGAATTGGTGTGTCATACATACGCCATTTCATGAGATCAGTCTGGACAAAGAGCTTATCGCCAATAATAAGAATTAAGCTAATAAATTTTGGTCTGTTATCATAGGGACATCGACTTTACATTTTTCACACACCGAAACATGATATGGAACAAAGCATACTGTTTGGTTGCATCCTCTTGGGCTGTCCTTGGCTATGAAAGCTGCGATGAGTCCAGACCTTCTGTCATGCTGTTAGTCTTTGAAGGTTTTTTTTTTTTTGCATCCAGTTTTTTTGCATTTACATTCATTTTTGCATAGCTCAAAAACCCAAGTTTGTGAGGGCTTGTAACAATCCTGTAACTAATTGTGTCTAATCAATCAAGTATTTAATCGGCAACACAAAAGTTAATGTCTCTCATTTTGGGATGATTATTTTAGTACTTCGAACATTATAAGAAATGTTAGGTACAGCTGCTTTCATTTCTGGTCAATATGATACACATTTTCTTTTTAAATGTGTATTACATATTTTTAGCTGGGCTGGAGGTGGTGGAGGCAGGCAAGAAATATGGTTGCGTTCTTCTCCACTGCATGCTTGTCGTGCGCCGCTGCTCAGCTCTCCCCAGCTCACTATATGTTCACCCCGATATGCACCCCGAGGCAATATGCCTTTCATTATTTCTTTTGAAATTTTCATCTGAAGTCTCCTAGGGATTAGCCCTCTTGATTCCTGACACAGTCGATGAAAAACAAGCCTTATACACTGGGTATACTTTCAGCCAGTGGAGCTCTTCTCTTTGCTCCATCTCTCAGAGTGTTCAGCCATGTCAGGATTCCTACACAACAAGTGAGCTGTCTTTCTCGATTTTCCTAATGGCTTCGGTGATCTCTTATCATTTGGAAGAGAGCTGGGTTTTTTTTAAATGCTCCTTCTCTTTCTTTGTTAATGAATGTAGCAAATCTTTACTACTTAACACCTCTGAGATTTTATCAGGGAAGCTACTGTTTATGCTCATGAATGTTAATAAGCCCTCTTACCTCAAGTGCTTCAATGCCTCAGCCCTCTTGGACGGTCTTTACTACAACCATGGGGCTTACAAAGATGACGCAAAACTTAATAAGGAGCGTGTCTGGTTTCACAGACAAGGCTTGAACTAGTCCCAGGCATGCATGTTTGAGCTATTGTTACCGAAATACACTTGCACTGACATATCTTTAAAAAATACAGCAGTTCTATTGTCTTGTCTCAAGATACACTAGCACTGTTTTTTTTTTTCTAAGACATGTTTTAAAAGCTACTTAAACTCGTAGTTTAACTAAGACGTACTCCTGGCTTAAACTAAGCCCTGTCTGTGATACCAGGCCTTAAAGTTTGGAAGTGTAAAAATTAGCTCTGACTGGAAGCTTTCTGATTGGCCGAGCTGAACCTTTGCTTTATTATATGAATAGCCTCTATGCACGAACCTTGATGACGTGTGTCTGAAAGAATCTCAGTCAGCGTCTCTACTTCCGGAAGCGCGTTCTGCAGGCCAAGTGTATAGAGGCAAAACTTTAATAAAATCCATTTTCTCAGAAACGGAGACAACGATTTTAGAAACGCTGATTCGCTAGTCGAATTTCGTACGAATATGAGAGAATACTAACCCTCAAAGTTGTTGATGTAGCTCGAAATATATAATTTAAATAACTTCTTTTTCACTCTTGTGTGACAGCTAACTGCCTCACACACAGTGTTGTTAACATCATTCACGTTAACTGCAGGACGTTTTTATAACATCCTACGTTATAAAAGACTCGACTCGAGTCTTGCTAAGACTCGAGACTTGACTTGGGACTTGAATGCTAAGACTTGAGACTTGACTTGGGACTTGAATGCTAAGACTCGAGACTTGACTTTAGACTTGACTTGGGACTTGAATGCAAAGACTCGAGACTTACTTGTGACTTGCAAAATAATGACTTGGTCTCACCTCTGAAGAATTCGCAAATAAACTTTCGTTGAAAGATGAAGCAGCCAACAGTATTAGATCTGACAGCCACTGCATCAGCAACATGATTTAATAATGCTTTGTCTCTAAATTAAGGTTTTATATATGGATAATATTTTCAAAACACCTACATGCAATATAGTGTGTTGATACTATTTCCAATGCAATGGCATTAGCCAATCATAATAGCTATTGTCTGGATTTTCACTGTTCTATTTTGCCATGAAGCAGGTGGAGCTAATCTATCTCTTTTGCCCTTCAGTTATGGTTTACTGTCCAGGGGACTGGACACAAGTGTCTCCAATAATCTCTTAATTAGGCGATGATGGACTATTCATTTAGTATGCAAAGCTGCAGATCTCACTTTTCACTGAGCAGAGCCCCCTTTCGCTGTGGTGGGCGAGCCAACGCTAATGATCTCAGCAAGTGGCAGCAATCCATTGCAGTGCTACTGTGGGGCCACATTAATCTTGTGGGTGATCCGTTTGATGAATGACCCTAGAATACAAGTCCAAGCAGATTCCACCCTAATTATACGGAGGGTGCTCCTCCTGGGAGGCGCTTCAGAGAGTCTTTGCAGACTAAGGCATGTGTCGCCGCTCTACAGGTGCTTTTAAACATTGCTCCGATGGAACTCCGGTGGACCCTCTGGGACAGATGACGTCACATGTCCTGGGGCTACCAGCCAGAGGTGAAGATGATGTATTGGATCTGTTCCTCCCATGTGCCTCCTGGGCAAAAGCCTACAATAGTCATCAATCTGAGGGACATCCCGAGAAGGGGTCATTAGAGTCCTTAGATCTGTTACAAGCTGTTCTGAAACTTTTTAAACTATTTGAGGGATCTTCCACTGCCGGATTGCTTTCCGGGGTGTTTTGCCATTCGGCAGGCATTCAATTGCTTCTCTCTGTTGCTCTGAGTTATGTTTGAAGATTGAATGCTCAGCAGGGAAAGTGTTGCATCAGCTGAAGGTCTGGAAAAATAAATAATATACCAATGTTCTTCTGAGAGGCAGAGGAGAAGATAGATTTTCTTCTCGAGTAGATTCTTGTTCTCAAAATTAGTCTAGCAAAGAATTTTCTGTAATTTTTCAATCCTCTATCACAAAATTTGGAGAACATTGTGTGTAGTGAAATTATTTAGTCACTCATTTTTTTAAAATGTCTTTTTTTCTTTTTGAATAGATTTTTTGGGTTATTTTTTTTGTTTACTTCTTAATGTTCCAATCCAATCTGACTTCTGACCTATAATTCTTCCTGAATCATAATCATACATAGTTCAGTCATTGGCCAGAAGAGAACTGGCCCCCTAACTGAGCCTGGTTTCTCCCAAGGTTTTTTTTTTTTTTTTTTTTTTTTTTTTACCTGATATAGTTGTAGTTCCTTGCCACTGTCACCTTTTTTGCCTTTGGCTTTTGGCTTGCTTAGCTGGGGACATTTAATTTAACAATATTATTGATCTACCTGCATTGCAACCATAATATGAGAACTGAACTGAGCTGGACGATGACATCACAGTTTTCTCGAGAATGGCTATATATACATAAACTAAATTATAACTTTTTACAACAAAATTAAACCATCACAGAACTTACTTAAGCTGGACTGTGACACTCTTTTCTTCTAGAAACAAATTTTGTTGCATTATTTTTCCTGTTGTCTCTGTAAAAACCTGATGGAGTTTTGGTTCCTTGCCACTGTTGTCTTGGCTTTTGGCTTGCTTAGTTGGGGTCATTTAATATTCTACAATAGTATTGATCTGTGTTGTATTATTTTCATGTTATCACTGTGAAGCTGCTTTAATACAATCTGTATTGTAAAAAGCGCTATATAAATAAATGTGACTTGACTTGACTCAAAGCTGCTTTGAAATAATCTGTATTGTAACAAGTGCTGTATAAATAAAGGTGACTTGACTTGACTAACTCCATCCATCATTTTCTTACTGAGCCAGACAAAATGACAACAGAAATCCAACTGAGAACAGGATCGGTGGCATGGAGAGTAAGGCAGGTAGAGTTAACGTTTGATGTGACCGACCAGAGTTTCCACCCTTTTAACAAACTCATTATTTTCCCTTTTCCCCATCCCATATCAGCTTGGAGAGGCGTTTATTTTAAATACAAATTAAGAGAATATTCGAAAATGGAAATAAATTGCCTTATGGATATTTAGTGGTGGAACAAAAACCTATAAAATCCAGTGTCGTGTACTTCGAAACTCATATTTGAATGGTCTCTGGTCTTGTCATGGACTTATGTGCATTTTGACTTCGGAATTGACTCGAACATATTAGGACTTGGACTTATTCCCAAGTCCACTCGAGTCCCATTCAAAATATGTCATGCTTATTACTGTAGGCCTATGTTAATATTTCTTTCAGTTGTTGTTTGATTGAAACATCCAATGGTGACTTTCTTGTGCGCAACTGCGCATGACTTGAGACTATAACGTTCGCGGCACGCAAATGCAGCAGGACCCTGGTCAGATGTGATGTGGAGCCTCTAGCTCAACTCTGTATCGAAAATGTCTGCCTTATCATCCATAATTCAGTTTCCATATAAGAGCCACACAGAATTTGTGTGCAGTAATGTTATGTGAAAGAGAACTTATTGATTGTAATACTTGTAAGTCATAATTAAAATAAAATACACCACTTTGTGGCCTTTTTTTACCATTACTGTGTTCATGATTCCATGGTATATTTAGTTTACTGTTTGAGTATGTTGCCAATTTTATTGTTACCACCAAATATTTGACATGTTCTTGAAGATATCTTAAAGCCTGGTTTGAGACCCAAACTTAGGTTATCCGACCTCTCTGGTTCTCAACTTGGCCTCAACTGTCTTTGGTCTTGGTCTCAACTTAAACTTCGAACTCTCTTTGGTCTCGGTCTCGAACTCAGACTCGACCCTCTATGGTCTCGAACTCGGACTCGATCTCATATGGTCTTGGTCTCAACTTGGACTCAACTCTCTTTGGTCTCGGTTTCGAACTTCGGACTCGAAGTGAGCTGGTCTCGACTACAACACTGATAAAATCAGCCATAAAGTCATTGAATCAGATATTGGCCAATAACTGATGTGGTCCCAATATTGTGCATTCCTAATTTTGAGACATTTTTATATCCCTAAGGGCCGTTCACACTGATACCGTTTTCAACAAAACACGTAAAACATGTTACGTTTTGGGACCTGAAAACGCAACCTTTTCAAATCAGGGTTCAAAGTGCGCAAGTGTTTTGAAAACAGTCCCATTATTGGCTCCCTGTGCACTATGACGTCATGCCCATGCATAATATTCAAGTTCAGTCTATAGGCGCGGAATGTCTTTTCACAAAGTGACATCACCACTGGCCTGGCAGCATAATGCAGCGTTCTTAGACGTTTCCGTAGAACCTTGTGAATGGAGAATGTTTTGACAATGTTGTAGTCTGTATGTGAAAAATGCAAAGGAAAACCTCTCTGGTCTCGACTTGGCCTCAACTGTCTTTGGTCTTGGTCTCAAGCTTGAACTCGAACTCTCTTTGGTCTCGGTCTCGAACTTCGGACTCGACCCTCTATGGTCTCAACTCGGACTCGATCTCATATGGTCTTGGTCTCGACTTGGACTCAACTCTCTTTGGTCTCGGTTTCGAACTTCGGACTCGAGTGAGCTGGTCTCGACTACAACACTGATCAAATCAGCCATAAAGTCATTGAATCAGATATTGGCCAATAACTGATGTGGTCCCAATATTGTGCATTCCTAATTTTGAGACATTTTTATATCCTTAAGGGCCGTTCACACGACACCGTTTTCAACAAAACACGTAAAACATTTTACGTTTTTGGAACCTGAAAACGCAACCTTTTCAAATCAGGGTTCAAAGTGCGCAAGTGTTTTGAAAACAGTCCCATTATTGGCTCCCTGTGCACTATGACGTCATGCCCATGCATAATATTCAAGTTCAGTCTATAGGCGCGAATGTCTCTTCACAAAGTGACATCACCACTGGCCTGGCAGCATAATGCAGCGTTTTTAGACGTTTCCGTAGAACCTTGTGAATGGAGAATGTTTTGACAATGTTGTAGTCTGTATATGAAAAATGCAAAGGAAAAACTGTTTTGTAAGTCGTTATCATGTAGATGTACCCTTAACCTCAAACTATTAAAGGTATAGCTATAACCCTAATCTTAAAACATTTTTAAAGGTCTTTACCATCTTTGTGTAGAAGTTGGCTAATATTTGAGTAATTTGCGAAATCATTTGTTTGCGAGTTATAGAAGACAATGCTGTAAAGCAGCGAGTCTAACAGTCACTCTGTGTGGTCTTTACCCTGCATTTCAACAATAGGCTTAATAACAACAGCCCCTGAGTGGTTCATTGCCATTCTGTTCTGCTACAGGACTCTGAAGGATCTGTAGGAGAACCTTAATGAGAAGAAAAGCCTTCATAAGAAGGCTGATGTCTCCAGGGCAAAGCAAGGCCTAGCAGATGTCCGCAGGGAAATTCTTTGACCTCTAGTTTCTAGTAGCGAGATGCGAGACTCCCCATGGCCCCTGATGGTTATCCTGCCCGTCTCTCTGCGGTTTGCCATGCTCTTTCTCTCCAGAGCTTGTGACCCCTTCACAAGTCATTTTGATTTTTCCTTCCCAGCAACCTGTCCTCTGTGACTTTATTTCAGCTCAAATTTGTCATCTCTCATTATCTTTCAGAGTAATGACATTAGGATCAATAGGCTTTTACTCTTCCAATTTTTATCATCCCTGACTGAGGAAATAGCTCATTATCTATTTTATGTTTCGTATAACAGCTTTTCGGAAATGTTTCATTTGTTTGTTTTCTTTTTGATTAAACAGACAATGTTGACAATATTACACATTCAATCTCCCTTTTCAGTCCACCGAATTCCTGTGTGTAGTTAAAACCTGCAAACAGCACCGTTGCATTGCAACTATTGGATGGATTGACTTAATTGCATTCACATACAATAAAGTTAGGATCTGAAAGGTCAGCAGGAAATTGTGCAAATCCCGAAGTAGTTAATTTTTTAAGGGGCTGGTGAATTTAATACAGATCCATCACTTTTTATCATCTAATTAGTCCCCTGTATGGCAGACTGTTCAGCATGAGAGGAAACAGCACTATTGATTCAATAAAGGCCTGGTATCTATCATTTCACTTGTTCATTGACAGACTGCCCGGCCATTTCTGACTTTGTCTTTATGGTGTCAGCAAAGCGCTCCTGCTTGTTGCTTGATTGTCTTACAAAAATGTTATCATCCCTCTGATGTCAGAGAAATAAGTTTCCTGTGTGAGGTGTTGGTTGTAAACCAGCACATTTTTACCACCTTGATGCAGTCGTGCAACTTGAGTATATACAAACCCAAAAGCAACAAAGGAGCATTGTATCCAGCAATTTGGCATACTCATAAAAGTGTGCATTATATTGCTGACTTTTCTAAATATTAGGGCTGTATTTTTCCCCCTTAAACTGTACTCTACTACATTATAATTTTAAATTATCTCTACTGTCATCCCAGCACCAAAATAAAAGTGGAGTGTGAAGTTATTTTGTTCTGTCTCCATAGGTGCAGTGGAATTTATTGGCGCTATTGGCTGATCATCAATTTATGCCACAGGAATTATAGATCTTGTGGCTTGCTCAGCCCTCCCCACATATGTTCATGCTTTTGGACGAGTGTGGTTTCTTCTCTCTTTTTTGCACCTTTTTTCCTCCGAGGCTGTCAGAGGCTGTCGTTTCTCTCTCACTCAGACGGTGGAAGCATCTTTGCTTTTGCCTTGGGCTCACAGCTTGGTGAGCATGTCATTTTTCTGTTTTGTTTGGTTTTCATTGGAGGGGAAGAACTTGTTCAAGTATGATCAAGCAGTAAGAATGTCTTGGCCAAAAACAGAAGGCAATGGATAGAGACAAAATACTGCAGTTCAGACACTTTTCCAGAGCCACATGATATAAAAATACAAAATAGATTAACCATATGTTAACATTTGATGTCTGTCCACTAATTACCTTTTGTAGGCGCATTGGGCAATCTGTCTGCATATTTATATTTAGCCATATTGTCTGCTCAATTTATCATCTAAAAGAAAAAAAAAAGACAAAAAAAACAACAACAAAATCAGGGCTTGTTTGGAATGTGGGTAAAACGTTTTGTTAAGCATGATATCTTTTTGTGTAAAAATCATTGACGCCTGAGTAAGCACCCTAAGTCTTAAATCAATATGAGAACAATATGACTTGTTGAGGTTATGCTCCCTTGAAGTCAAAGAATGAAAAGTAATCAACTTTTAATGTGAATAAATCTTTACCTGCATTCTGTGTGAAATGCATTAATAAGATAAAATATTAATTACCAAAGCATATATCACATTATAGGTAATGAACAGTTCCAAGAGTGTAATCAAAACCTAGAGCAGGCTGTCTAGTGTGCTCATTGGCTGCCCTGCTGCAGCTTTCCACTGAGACCAGCATGACGTAATGTTCAACGAAGGGCGCTTGCGCCCTCATCATGTCTTAGCCCATCAGAATGGATGTCTTAGAATTTATAACCGGGGCTCGGAGGCTGTCTCCCTGGTTTTCATCGACTGAAGCAAAAGTCGCTGTGGTGCAAGCACAGTAGGTTACGCAATTTTCGTTCCCTCTTCTAGAGAGAACCGAGGTTACTTTTAGGTAACCAATATGTTCTCTCTACGAGAGGTTCTCTCGTACTATGTAAGTTAGCTTGCGCTACGGGAACCCTGTGTCAATGCCGTGCACACCAAGAATCCACTTCATGAGTTCCAGGGAATCACGGGGATCCCAGATAAGTGGTGAATAAGTACAAGGACATTTTTTGCCGCCGGTCTGTCTAAGCATATAACATTTTAACCCAATATAGTGCAGGTCAACAAAGAGAGCTAAGTCACGTGAGAGTAGCCTATGCACCAATCAGATCTGACTGCACGATCAGATCTGGACAGAACATACATCTCACTTATAGTGACAGAAGTTTAGCTTGTAGGGCAGGAACTTCCGTGTTATAGAACATAACTAAGGTGGACAGGTAGGCACAGCCTGCCGCCACACATATGTCATGAATTGAAATTCCACTGGATTATGCCCACGACGAGGCCATGCCTCTAGTGGAATGAGCCCAAAGGGCATTTCAGACCTTTCTGGACAATTGGCTGATTCTGGCACACTCAGAGAACTTTTATCTCATCCGAGCAGCCCTCCTTAGTCATCTGGAAAGCCTGGGTCTCTGCGGTCAACTGGACAAAGAGCTCATTAATGCCCAGCCAGTCAATTTCCTTTCCAGGAGTGTTCCACACCTGGCCCTGCCTTTCCAGAAGGGCAGCATCACCCCTGTGAAGACATTTCAGAGGATGCTGGGCTGTAGGCTTCAGCTTCTGCAGTGTTCCGGCTAGGCTTAATGTCGTATGCACCCACTGCAACACTGGCTGAAAACTCGAGCGTCTCCCAAGCTTGGGCCTCCGACTGTGAATGAGTCTAGAGTGACTCAGAGCTGCATTACGGCTCTGCAGCCCTGGTTAGCAGCCTACTGGTATCACCGGGGAGTGATGATGGGAGCTGTCTCGGATCAAAGGTCATCTCGACAGATGCGTCCAACTCAGGTTGGGGCTCTCTTCAAGGGCAGATCAGTCTTTGGCCTGTGGTCAGACCAAGAGAAGCTCCTTTACATGAATTGTCTGGAAATGATAGCAGTTGAGGAAACATGCTGAATCGCTTCCTCCCGTTCATACAGGACCACCATGTTCTAGTCCGTTCGGACAACATGTCTGTGTGGTGTCCTACGTGAACCTTCAAGGCAGTATCAGATCCAGAATGCCTCTTCGATTGGTCTCAGCACCATCTGCGCTTGCTGAGAGCTGCGCATATGCTCAGGCCACCTGAACGACGGCCCAGACAAACTGTCCAGGGACATTATTCCCCTGTGGAAATGGTCCATGCACCCCCAAACAGTTCAGTCACTGATGGCGTCTTTTTCGGCACAGCGGGAGTTCGACCTCTCAAAAGACAATGCTCACTGCCCAATGTTCTTTTCGAAGAGGACGAGCTAGCCCAAGTCTGGCCCTGCTGCCCGCTGTATGCTTTCCCTCCCTCTTCTCACCGTCTCACCGTTGCCACAGGTAATCAAGAGAATCAGGGAAATGTGTCACTTGGTGCTCCTTATAGCCCTGCGATGGGAGAAACAAACTCAGTTGCCAGACATGTCACGGCTGTCACAAACAGCCCCGTGGCCAATTCCGTTGAGGACAGATCTCCTCTTTCAAGCTTGCGGCTCAGTCTGGCATCCCCATTCAGAGCGCTGGTCTCTGCACGTATGGTTGATCGATTGATACCCATTGTCCTACCCGAAGGAGTGATGAACATGATTACGCAGTCTGAGAGCTCCCTCTACACGAAAGTTTTACATGTCTAAATGGTCTGTGTTCTCCAAATTGTGCACTGACAAAAATCTGGACCCATGAACGTGTGGGATCTTGTGGTTGCTTAGTTTTCCTTCAAGAGCTGTTGGATAAGGGGAGGTCCCCCTCCACGCTTAAAGTCTATGTGGCAGCCGTTCACTAGGAACAAGCTTGTCATCTGCTTCCTTAGAGGAGCCAGGATGATGAATCCCCACGGCCCCCGTTCCTTTGTGGGATCTTTCTTTTCACTGTCGCCACGGTCCGTGTCTCGAAAGCACGGGGGACGGTGATTGAACTATACCGAATAGCCCTGTCTTATTGTGCTTAGCACCCATTCTGATACCCCTGGAATTGCTTTCCATGCTTTTATATTTGCTGCACTGCTTGAGAAACCGAACCAGAGGTATGGGCACCCTCGGTGCTTGAATAAGGTGGCTCACTGACAGCAGTGGCAAGCTGTTTTACATATGATGTCGCTCATAAACAGGCATGCAACTTATATTCATAACCTGACCGATATGAGGCTGTTATGGCCATGTGACAAAGCGGGCAGAGAGTAGACGTGAGCACAGAGTTTTGGGCACATTTCCTACATCTAACACTTCGAGCGGCATTTACCAGCTTTAAGAGAATGGGCTCTGTGAGTGTGAGAGACACAGGGGTATCATGCATATGTGTAGGGGTGAGATGTAGGGGAGAACACTGAGATGTGGTCACATTCTCTACACTTAAGACACCAACGGCGTGAGCCAGATAACCAGACCAGAGATTTCAGTTACACTTTATTTTGATAGTCACTTTAGATGTTCTACTAATTATAAGTAACTTTTCAACTATATGTCAACTAACTCTCATTAGAGTATTAGTATATTATAGTAGACTGTAAGTAGACTGTTAGGTTATGGTTAGGAGAATAAGTTTACTTGTAGTCACCAAGTTACTTATAGTCAGTTCAATGTCTGTTGGGGGACCAACAAAATAGAGTGTTAGCAGATATTAAGCTGACAGTCTACTAATACTCTAATGACAGTTAGTTGACATGTAGTTGAAAAGTTACTTATAGTTGGTAGAATGTCTATAGTGGACTATCGAAATAAAGTGTTACCGAGATTTCTCTGGGTCGTGTAGAAACGGTGGATGTGTGCAGGCGAGCGGGTAGCATTGCCTGCTCGCTGACTGCCAAATACCTAGCTACAGTAAACTATTTCTAAGCGGACAGACAGGGTGAAATATTTTGACGGCGGTCTGGCTGCTTGGGGGACTCAATCGGCTTTTCCCTCTTGCTGCTGGAAGGGCTTAACATGCTCGCGTTACTGCGAGGATGGGACTGAGCTGGATGCCGGGTAGCGCTTTGTACAGGAGGCTGATCACGTGAGCGGCATGCAGCTGAGCTTAAATCTGTGGCAGCTGGATCCGGGCCTTTCTCCTCCCTTCTCGGCGGCGCCATCCACTTTGGAGAGCGTCGAGGAGACACATGAGTGGAGTCTCGCGGAGAATGGTGCATTCCACGACTTAGGAAAACTCTGTGTGGAGTTCCAGCAGAAAGGCCAGTCTAGAGCAGCTTTCACCTTCCGCCTCGCATCAGGCTCAGGCGGTCTTCGTGAACAGCGCTTTATCTTGCGTGGTCCAGCAGAGGGCAGAGTGGCATTTGGGTTGAGCCCGCTGGGTTGACATCGGGAGTTCGCAGTGGACGCAGCCTCCCGACAAGAGCGAGGGCTGCATGGTCTGGGCCCTGGCAGAGAGCGCAGATCACATGCTGGTCTCCGGCGCTGGTGGGGATCGACATGAGCCACAGGAAGTGCGAGACATATTTAGAAAATCGTCTCGTGCTCTTTTTAGAAAGGTGTGTCGCGCCGCGGACATGCACAGAATAGAGCGGGCTAAGATGCGATGAGGGCTGGAGCTCCCTTCATTGGACATGATGTCACACTGGGGTCAGTGGAAGGCTGCTGCAGTTGGGCTGCTGCATCTTTCCCGTAGCATAAGCTAACTTGCGCAATACGAGAGAACCTCTCGTTCATAAGAGAACTATTGATTTGAGTTTTATTAATTTATTAGGTCGACAAATGCAAATTTCCACAAGGAAAACAAAGTTCAAATATCATGTTAGCTGTACATTTTATTCTTTTGTTTGTATTCTATTGTTATGTTATTTGTAATATATATATATATATATATATATATATATATATATATATATATATATATATATCCTGGCAGTTTATTTATGCAGGATTATAGACCAAAACAACCATTTCCCTCACTTGCCACTTGGAGTCTGTTTCAAGCATTTTTGGCAAATTGGCAAATTTCACAGGATTTCCCCTTGGATTGCATGCCAGAAGCTTAGAGTCCAACTGCTGGCCTATCTTTTAAATATCCATGGATATTTAAAAATGAGTTTTTTTTCCTGTACTGTGAATTCTGCATTACATTTTCATGTAGCTACCAGGCAGGTGCTATCTTTAAAAGAAACTTCAAAAAGAATATGCATCCAAATTTTTGATCAAAGAACTGTCTCCTACAGTTTGTGGTGCTATGTATCCAGTGAGCATAGGTACAGTGAGTACCTAAGTTTGAGAGGTCATTTCAACATTGGAGAGTGAGAACAGCAACATTGCCACATCTAGAATAGGTGAGTGCCCTTTATGTGGGAAGAGGAAAGATCTATAAGATGTAGCTGCAGCAAAATAAAGTATTGTCTTCCTACAGTGAAGGTGCTGTAATATGAATGTGCAGTTTGGTGTCTTCGAGGTACAGTGTCCAGTTATAACTCCATTTGTCGTATAAAACGAGCACACAAAAACATGCTTAATCAGTTTTTTAATTTATTTTCCACAAGGCATTCAGTGTGTTCTCTAATGTTTCGTTTCATTGAATGTACAGAAAAGTGTTTCAGTGTCCATAACCAGTACAGCGAGTGTAGTTTAAATCCATTGAAATGTGCAAATGGGATTTTAAACAGCCTTGAAAAACCTACTACAAGAAGCTTACTGCAGGAACTCAAATTCATCATGAAAACGAAATGCTTGCTTTTAACGACGGATGCTCAGGGCTGGAAGCTGTAGATTCTAAGGGTTATGATGAATGGAGTGTTCTAAGGGTAGGGGACAGATCTTGTTTAGTCATCTGTTTATTTTCCCAAAAGTCTAATATTTGGAACAGTACAGTTCTATAACCTCTATTAATGAATGCATTTTTTTAGCACTTTCACTATAGGGAACTCCATGAAAATAAAGATTAATTATTCAGCTTTCATACAAGCATATGGGATGCATGTATCCACCCCTATCGTCTGTCCGTCTCATGAAGAATCGTCACTCTTTACCCTCTGATGTTCTTGCATGGAATAGTCCTGCATCTCTCAGGCCAGTAGAGAGCAGACATGAGCTGCTCTGTATACACCAAAGTTAGTGCGTTTGTGAAAAAAAAAATCATAATCATGATCATATATATATATATATATATATATATATATATATATATATATATATATATATATATATATATATATATATTGAATGAATAAACTGACTTATACTTTGATGATTCCTCTTACCATTTCTGCTTTCACTGTTGTTGGTACTGCAAAATTTGCATGGCATATGATAAACATTCTCCATCCCCTATAATTTCTTGATTTTTTTAACTTAATTTTATTATTCAAAAAAAAAAAATAATAAGAATAATATATATTATATATATATATATATATATATATATATATATATATATATATATATATATATATATATATATATATATATATATAATTCAGTGTAATTGGAAAAAGTGGTTCCACTTTGATTTCACTCAAAATATGAATTTAAAATAAATATTATATTGTATTGGGTTGCAGTGTATTTGAAAAAAATATTACATCAATAAAAGTAAATCAAATAAAAGTTAGCATATTATTTTAGTTTATGCAAACTAAACCTAATAGTGAGTACATTTATCATAGCATTAAAGGATGTTTTATGCTACTGATATAACACCTACATTTATATAATGTATTTTGTTTATTAATAAATCATTTGATGCTAATAATTATGTTAATTCTGTTGGCTGATTTTTTTTATTTATTTTTTTAGCTGATAAAATTACAATCTTCCTTTGTCGTCTTGTAGAAAGCGGTAACTTAGATGAACCACCAGTATCTTACTGTAGTATTATTCCTTTTTTTCGTCTTTCTCGGATGAGCCCACGGCTGATGCGCACATCACGTCTACCAATCAACACGAGGCGTTACAACTGCGCGCTGCACTCTCAGCCACTGAGAGCAGTCAATGAATATTTATGGCGAGGCTGCTCTCCAGCGCTCAAAGTTAGTGGATTAGCAGTAGGAGGATGACTGCGTGATACAACATCAGCACCTCGTTTGGATTAAGATCCAGCGTTTGCGCCAATTGCCACTTGAAATCAGCAGTGTGAAGGACAGCGGTGTCAAAACTGTACTCCAGAAGCGGTATCGTGTGAAAGACGTGCTCTGCACATCACTTCAGAGACTTTGCTATCTCTTTGCCCCTTTTCCTCTAAGATGCCAAGACTTCCATCAACAGCATCACCCTCAGCCTACATTCAAGCGGGCTGCTCGTTTGGAAGGACGCCCGACCGCAGCCGTTCTCATCTGCAAGTTCAATCCGATCAATTGTGACAAAGGCTGTCAGCGTCGGAATAAGAAATCGATACCCGAGACGTTCTTTTGGAATTTTAACGATTCATTTTCCTCAAGTGAAGCGCGCATGGAGTGCTCGGGCTCCTCGTACTTTCAGATGTTTGCCGTGTTGATGGTGACAGATTATTGTTGTTGAGTGTCCATGCGAGACTTGGGGTGGAAACATGTCTGGCCACTTCTCTGAGAGGGTCGCTGCTATCAGAGATGGCATTTTGGTCCAGCACTTCGGTTTTTACTTCTAAAGTGCCCCGGAAAATCTTATTCATGTTCACCCTCTCCCTTTCTGTCACCTATCTGTTCTATAGCTTGATGAGCTGCTACAACTCCTTCCAGTTCCAGGAGAACTACGTTTATCAGGGAAGGCTGGTGACTGAGGAAACAACTTTTGTCACGCTGAGGGAGAAACTTTACTCGACCTCTTCCGAGGGCTACCTCGACGAGGAGTTCATCGAGAGGACAGCGACCGAGCAAACTATCGCAGTCTCGAGCGTTAGAAATAGCGCGGGGATCGACGAGAGGACAGCGGGATGGGCGCGAGCGCAGGCGGCTACGACCAGCAGCAGTATGTCGCGCGCCGCCGCCGCTGTGGCTGGAGAGCACGAGCACCCGGAGTTCAGCACCACGGACAGCGAGCTTCGGAGAGTGGTGAACTGCACATCGGATTACGGGGTGAAAAAATTGCCCCAAGCCATTATAATCGGAGTGAAGAAAGGGGGCACAAGGGCTCTGCTGGAAGCTCTGCGGGTTCATCCCGATGTTCGAGCCGTTGGGAATGAGCCTCACTTCTTTGACAGGAACGATCGAGAAGGGACTGGATTGGTACAGGTGCGCCCTTCACGTTTCTCTGTTGTGCTGTTTTTTTTTTTTTTTTTTTTTTTTTTTGGCAATTGTAAGGATGTCTGAGATGATTCAAATAAGTCTAGTTTATGTTCATTCAATTTGATAGTAATACTACTGATAATAATAATAATGGTTTAATGTCAAGTGGTGTAACCATCTGGTACATTTTTTATATATATTTTTTTAAACTTTTTATATTTTGGAATTACATTAAAACACATACACACGCGAATCCTATATATATATATATATATATATATATATATATATATATATATATATATATATATATATATATATATATATAATTAACATTTCTAAATATTGGTTTTATGGTTTTCTTGCCATGACAACAAAATGGCTTCCTTCATGGAACTTATTTGATGAATAAGTTATTCAGATTATTCTTATATTATTAAACTTTTTCAATAAGAAAATAAATCGAAAGGAAATAATTATGAGATGAGAGATGCTGAATTTGCAAATAATAAAAATAATAATAATAATAATAATAATAATAATAAACTATATAATAATAATAATAATAATAATATATATATATATATATATATATATATATATATATATATATATATATATATATATATATTATCAGAAGTCATAAATGCATTTTTTATTAATTATTTGATAAATTCAGGCATAAACCTCACATCATCAATGAACATTATGACATTGACCCATGTATTCAGAGTGTCACTTCTTTTTCCTTTATTTTACTAGGAAAAAAGTGCATTCAGATATTACAGAAATTGTTTACCATTTATTTTCATACTATTGCGTTTTTTTTAGTAATTCAGAAAAAAAAAACACTCTTACTTTTAATATAAACTGTCTTAATACACTGTTTTACTCAATAAAGTGAAGTTTTAGCTATATACAGTATTAAATGCAGTGTAAAGTTTAATTGTGTTTTAAGAAATATTATTTTTTAGCAAACTCATTAGCAAAATAAGTTCAGAGTACTCATATTGTTTTCTGTAAACATAAATGAATTGAGGCAATCAGTTTCCTCAAATGAAATGAGTTAGCTTAACTTGTTAGGTTTTACAGTCATGATGATGATCAAAGCACTTTGAAACAAAAGATGGATATTGGACTATACACATCCAAGTTTAGTACCGTAATTTCTTCCCAAAAAAAAAAAAAAAAAAACTTGCAACAAAATTGTATTCATTATTATTTTAATCAGGCCTGACTGCATGATCAGGTGTGGCTTGTCAGCACCCTGCTTTAATTAATAACTTATCTTAAATATAGGCTACTTGTATTGCATCCAAGTA
The DNA here is from genome assembly GCA_030378365.1 of Hybognathus amarus. Taxonomy (NCBI): domain Eukaryota; kingdom Metazoa; phylum Chordata; class Actinopteri; order Cypriniformes; family Leuciscidae; genus Hybognathus; species Hybognathus amarus. The sequence continues at coordinate 347,130 of JAQIUQ010000312.1, read as the reverse complement.
TGTATCTCAGTCGTCATCTGTATCTGCATCTTAAAAGGGCATGAAATGGAATTGACTCATTTAATTAGTCATTAAATTAGACTAACACATACGTGATGGTTCAAGAGAACCAAGTTCCAGGCTGCAAGGCATGCTTTAGTCCAGCTTCCACATAATTACTACAGCAGCATGGCTGTTTAATTTCATGCCAAAGTCATGTTCACAGTCGCTGCTCAGTAGAGCCAGGTGCAGTGAATGCTCCGTTGAGCTCTTTCAGCACGCCTGTGCTCCGGACTCCCAGGTGTGCTCAAATCATGAGGTGCTTACTCAGGTGTATGTGCTCCCACATACCCATCCTCAACCGCTGCTGGCACGCTTTCGACTTGTCAGCCTATGTCAGCTATAGCCATATTTCCTATAGTTCATATCTCTCCACTCCATTTGCAATCTGAACCAGTGCAGGTTATTACAGCCAGGCTGTTTTTCTTCGGAGTGCTGTTCTACATAGGCCCATCATCATTCAGCCGAGCAGTTGCCTATGGTGAGGAGACGCCGGTACGAAGAGCGGCTGAGGGGTAGAGACCGAATGAGCATTAAGCCACACTGCGGTGTGTGCCGGATCTGCTAGCCTTGGGCTGTGACTCAGAGCTTTGGGGCCGGGGCAACATCTGCCGCAATTCACTTCAGAGGGAGCCCAACTTATAACATTCGTTCATTTACCCGGGTGTTAATGCGAGCTGTTTCATTACACTCGTTGTGTGGGGGCTCATTAGACCAGGATGACAAGCTTACATAAATAACATCTAAGAGTGCTTGTGTGTTTTAATGTCTCTGAGCCTGGAAAATCCCTTAAGCGGCCTTAAATTTGTTTCCGCGTGCGTTTGGCATTTGACATTTATAGCTTGTAGCAATATCAAATTTGAAATGGCCCAACACACCTATCACATGTGCATGTTTAACTCTTTATGATAACACTGGACATGTCAATGTTGGTGTTTTAATATTGGCTTTTTGAATTCATAATCTCACTTGCAAAATGATTTGCATTTGCAGAAGTGGCTCGTTTCACACTAAAGATTAAATTTGTTAAACATATATAGTTCATAAAATGCATTTTACATAAGATAAGGATTTAGACAATGAAGACGTTATTTTAAGGTGACAAGAGTGTAAGTACTAAGTAATATTAATTGGTCAGTACTTAATTAAACTACATGCATTTAATATGGAGTTATGTTTAGGGTTAGTATAAGTATAGCGTAAGTACCTCACCTTAAAGGATTAGTTCACTTTTGAAAAAACATTTTGCTGATAATTTACTCACCCCCATGTCATCCAAGATGTCCATGTCTTTCTTTCCTCAGTCGAAAAGAAATTAAGGTTTTTGATGAAAACATTCCAGGATTTTTCTCCATATAATGGACTTCCATGGGAACCAGACGGTCCAAGCTCCAAAAGATCGTTAATAACAGTTTCAGATCCAGCTTCAAATGTCTTTAAACGACACCAGACGATGAATAAGGGTCTTATTATGCGAAACGATGGGTTATTTCAAAACTTATTCCAAAAATGTAACTTTTCTAAGGACAAATGCTAGCCTTGCTCTATTCTGGAGGCGCGTTTGTAACGTCACGTAATACGTAATTACGTTCAAAAGGTCACGGGCGACGTAGCTGGAAGTACAGAGTCAGTAAGTTGAACACATAGGTTGAACAGTGCAAACTAACTCAAACGCCGTTTACAAAAAAAAAAAAAAGGAATTAAAAGGTAAAATAATGATGTTCGGACGATTTTGATTCTGTACTTCCGGCTACGTTGCCCGTGACCTTTTGAACGTAATTACGTATTACGTGACGTTACAAACGCGCCTCCAGAATAGAGCAAGGCTAGCATTTGTCCTTAGAAAAGTTACATTTTTGGAATAAGTTTTGAAATAACCCATCGTTTCGCATAATAAGACCCTTATTCATCGCCTGGTGTCGTTTAAAGACATTTGAAGCTGCATCTGAAACTGTTATTAATGATCGTTTGGACCTTGGGACGTCTGGTTCCCATGGAAGTCCATTATATGGAGAAAAATCCTGGAATGTTTTCATCAAAAACCTTAATTTCTTTTCGACTGAGGAAAGAATATCTTGGATGACATGGGGGTGAGTAAATTATCAGCAAAAGTTTTTTTCAAAAGTGGACTAATCCTTTAAAATAAAGCGTTGCCAATGAAAGTTCAGTCAATATTTATAATGTTATGTAGTTTACAAACCTTTATGACGTTACTTGCAACACAAGAAAACATATCGATTTTTTTAATCATATATTTAAGTCGATGTTGCTTTGGGCCTCATTGACTTTCATTGTATAGACAAAAAACAGTTCAAACATTCTTCAAAATGTCTTATTTTATGTTCCACAGAAGAAAATATGTCATATGGGTTTGGAACAACGTAGGTAAATGATGCCAGAAACCACATTGATGTTCCTTTAAGCTGCACATGAATTCGGTTTGCAAATGTTTTACATTTAAAGGTCAATGGTAAATAAAAATCCAGTGGTAAAGGCTCTTTGGACTTCATTTGCTGGGCTTATATATCAGGAGGAGTTAGGTCGTCTTTTTTAGTCTTGAAATATGACAGTGCTCCTCCTGACACGATGTTTAAAAGGCTGGTCAGGGAGGACCGATGCTCTGTTAAACTCCTGTCTGCTTTTAAAAGAAGCCTCACTTTCACTGAGTGGGTAATGCGTTCCCTCTGTCAAATAATAATAGCTCGGCATCATTAGACGAAGCGCACCACTGCTGGGGTCCACTCTCAGATATAAAAGAGTGCAGGAAGGCAACAAAAAAGAGTGTTAAAGCTGAAGTGTGTAATTTTTGCAGTGATAAAATACTAATTTCCCAGCTTGATATGCAGATGCAACTCAAAGCCATTTCTATGGCTAAATATTGTTATTTTTTTGAGCGTCTTGACTAGGCCGACACAGCAACATTGACATTTGGGGCAGAATATCTGTTTGTAACAACATTGGCAGATGGTTAAAAATGTTCAGGAAATAGACTATAGTTTGAAATCACTGCTTTTCAAAAACAAAAAAGATATCTTTTTAAATTGTAAGTGGATAAATAATTATTATTTTCAAGTCAAGTCAAATTTGTATAGTATTTTTCACAAAAAAACAAACATAAAAGCACCTTTGTAACATTTATAATGAAAGTTCATTCCTTTCACATTTTCGCATATCAAAGCTGGCTGATAATGTAGTGTGTTGAAACATTACACATGGAAAAAAAAACGTGTTCGTGATTTGCTATCATAACTTAAAACATAAAAATTTGATCATTTATGTGGTTCAGATAACATCATATTTTTTATAGTTTATATTAATTAAACCGTCATTGTATTAACTCAATGTAATTTCAATATAATTCATTTCAATTACTTTTTCATTACTTTTAAATCAACATTTTTTTTAGTTGAGATATGCTATATTGGATACAGTTGGATATAAAGCTATTCAACTTTATATAAAGAGCTGTGTGAAGATTTTGCAACGATAAAAACACTCGAGCAGCCTATATTTGCTATACAGGTAATGTATAAAGAACAAAAATTGCAGTTTTTACAGCCTTCTCTGATCTGTTATTTAGTCATTCAATTCAATAGCCCCCCACACAGTATTCAGAGCTGGAGATCCTTCAGCTATTTGACCTCAGGAGAGTTTTTCCATCTTTTTGTCTGGTCGTGAGCCTGTAACAGGGGTGGCCTTTCAAGAGATAGCAAAGATTCAGCATTGCCTACACCAAGGTCTCTTCCTTTTTGTTGGAGATAAAATACATTCAGATCAATGAGAGCTTATACACCGCTGAAGCCCACGCATTGTTCCTCTTACAAGGCTACACAAGGAAGCACTTTAATTTCACCACCTATGTATTCCCTGATGCCCCCTTGTTTTTTCCTAAAGAGTAAAACTTCTCATTCCTTACAACGTTTTGCATTTTAAAGGAATATGAGAGTTAAAGGCAAGTTAGCTCTATCAACAGCATCTTGCATTTTTGCCCTATATACTTCCAATGTATTAACAAACTGAGGGATGAATCAAAATTATTTTCTGTGGTAATCGCTAACATACTAGAGATACCATTGATAGATATTACCTTATAATGGAATATTTCCTTAAAGGTGCTATATGTAATTTTTAGCAGCCTTTATCGGTGATATTTCAGATTACTAGGGCTGGACCAGAATATTTGAATATTCGAATATTTGTTCGGTGGGTTGGTATTCAATTTGAAAATGTGACATTTGAATAATCGTTTTTTTTTTTTTGGCACACCTGGCATCCCACTCAAAACGTTCTTATTCGCGCTTAAATGTTTTACAGTATAAAATCTGGTGAAATAATACTTCCTTATAGCTATTTTATAAATATATTTTCTTCTTCTTGGACTACTAAAAGTGTTCCTGCAATGGAAGTATTCTCTGGCTAAAGTGCAGAACAGCGGAGAAAACAGCGGAGTTTGTATGGACAGAAGTGCATGCCTGCGCTTGTTCGTATTGTGGGTTAAGCTGCATTGCTTTGACATTGTGGAAAATAGAATAGAAACTAAATGTATTATCCTTTGTATCCGTTATTATCAATCTAAATGAATCTACTGCGAGACTTTGAGATTTTACTGGGACCTCACGTCACAATTTTGTTTTTTTTTTATTCCGTTTTTATTCGTTTTCATTTATTTAAATTTTGTTTTTATACATTTAAAATTAGTTGTTTTTGTTTTATTTATTAAAATTTCGTTTTTATTCATTTAATTTTGTTTTTAAGTGTTTAAATCTACCCTACTTTGTTAGTGAGAAGACTATACCTTATTGAAAATATTGCTAATATTGCTATTGCTAAGTTAAAAGACCTGTTTGTGTGTGTTTTATAACACAAATGCAGTGTCCGTTCTCGGAGCATCCCTGCTCCCATGAGGCGCGCCACTTCTTTATTTAAATCTACCCTATTTGTCAGTTATTTGTTAGCGCTGTTCTGTAGTTTTCTGAACGTGTCACGTCTCGCCTGTCTATCTATATTGCACTAGATTAAGATCCCGAAGCTTCGAATATTCAGTGTTCATTACTACCGAAGCTTCGAAGCTCAAAAAATGGTATTCAGACCAGCCTTACAGATTACAACCAATTTTTACAAGAGCGCTTGTGCTTTTGCGGTGCTCAAACACAAGAACGAGCACTCATGGTACACGGCCACACTGAGACTTTCAACACACCGGAGAAAGCATCACACAACATGCTGGAAACTCACGTAAACTCCCACTGCAACGTTACAATAATAGGCTACGTTTATTGTTAAACTGATGATCCATGCTCGTACCATGAGTAACGTTACATTTGTGGTGTTATCTAGCATAAGGCATTTCATTAATTAGCCGTGTATCTTTCACAATCAGCAATGTCAACATAGTGAATGTATAATATGTTAACGAAACGGTTAGTGAACTAGACTGAACAATTTCGGTGTAACAGTAAAATAGTAGGAAGTAACATTACTGTATTGAACGTGTCTGGAAATGTGTATTTAAAACAATATGATAGTAGTGGGATGAGTGACGTTAGACAGTAGATCTAGTACATAAAATAAAAGTTACATCCTAAAGCACCTACTTTTTGGTAACACTTTACAATAAGGTTCATTAGTTACTACATTAGTTAACATTAACAAAGAATGAACAATACTTCTTCAGCATTTGTTAATCTTTGGTAATGTTCATTTCAATATTTACTAATACTTTATTAAAATCTTGTTAACATTAGTTAATGCACTGTGAACTAACATGAACAAACAGTGAACAGCTAGATTTGTATTTACTAACGTTAACAAAGAATAACAAATACAGTAACAAATGGTTAGTTCATGTTAGTTAATGCATGAACTAATGTTTAATAAATGAACCTTATTGTAAAGTGTTACCTACTTTTTCTTATCCTGGAACAGTCTATTGTATTTATATAATGTCTCATATGTTGTAGATTACCTTGCTATTTCATTACCGTTTACCATTAATTCAGCATATCTAAATAAAAAATAGCAGAAGTCTCTCCATAATTCAAACTCTCTGCCGATGTTGATCCGTGTTTTCGTTCTAAGTCGATCCGATTCATGTCAAGGCCTGACGAGCTTCAGCAGTTAAATTTTGTTTTGTTTTTTATATTAATGTTGAGTTTGTGTGAGTTTTTTGATGGTATAAGACTCAGTGTCGTCATCTGCAATGCCGTCGCATAGACCGTCACACAGTGGCGGTTCTACTTTGAATTACACCCAGGGCGAGACCCCATTTGAGCGCATATTATAGGCTACTGTAAAAACACATAATTAAAGTTGATTTTAGTTGATCATTATGAAAATTATTAGATAATATAGTGACCAAAATGATCACATACACAGAATGTTGTTCAAAAAGCCTAATACACAGTGAAGTCAATTCACCAACTTAACAACATTAAAAATTTGTTTTAAAGGAGTGTCTTTTATCTTACCTACTAAACTTAAAAAAGGTTAACACAAAAAAAGGTTTTATAAAAAGATAAACCTCATATTTCAGCATTTAAATCATCTCTATAAAAAGAAGTCAATACAGATACATTCCTGACATTTATAATGCACAGTAGCTTTTCTTTTATTATTAATAGTAAAATTCGTAACCGATTTTCCCATGGCTGTCGTTGCTATAGAACCATGCACTCATTACACTTCACTCTCCACAACGACAAAGAAGTTAGTAGCTAATGTATTTCCACCACAGAAAAACGCTTACTGTAGTTCTGCTAAAAGATTTATTTACGGAGAAGAGAAAAAACACCCAAGTGTTTGAGTGCACGTGCACGCTTATACTGAAAAGTTTATGAGCGCGCTTCCCGTGAGCACATAATGAGCGCGCTTCCTGTGCGCCTATTTGAAACATAGAGGATTTAAAATAATGACCTTGAGCGCGCAAAAGACGTGATACGTGAACTAATCAGGAGATCCCTTGACATCGCTTCTGCGCACGGCACCTTCTCAGCAAGCAGGGCGCCATTGCCAATAATTGAATCGAAATTATAAAAAATAGAAAAACTTCGCGGCACAGAGGTTTAACTGCTCGTGGCACCCCCCATGTGACATGAAGAAATGCCACCCGGGCGACTGCCTACTTCGCCCGTGCCTAGAACCGCTACTGCCGTCACATTTCGCAGAAAATTCGACCTGGAGACTTCACATAGAAATAGGAATACCGGCCTCCAGAGGTAATGGCAAAACCCGATGTGTGATTACAACCTCTTCACACACAGGCAAAAAAAAAAAAAAAAAATTATTTTAGAGAAAAATTACATATAGCACCTTTAAAGTGCCCATATTTTGCTATTTTAAAGGATCCTAATTTTGTTTTTGTATGACTCTACCTTATCTTTCAATATTGCAGCATTACCTCTTTTCTGAAATGGGGCAATAAAGGTTAACCCCTCGTTAACTCTGCTATGATTGTCTATATTCGGAAACAAAATACCCATTACCATGTCTGAATTTCAGCTCTGGAGGCTTCCTCTGCACTTGTAAATAGTCGTTTTTACCATATTTATTTGAAAATTGGATTTGGTTTTGCAACCCAGAAAATTTCGACAACACCAAACTGTTCAAACTCTTCCCAGGCTCAGCTACAACTACAGTGTTTGAGGGTGGAAAAAAGTAGATGTTGATTGTGGGAAGCCAATGAAGACCATTGACTGGCATTATGCAAATTTGTTTCAATCCTACGTAGGTTTCGTAAATTAATGACGAACTCGTTTCAGGCAATTCAGAATCTTTTAGGAGACATTAACTCCAGTTGTCATACACTTTGATCTTTGAAACTTTGCAGACCTTTTACATTCACAAACAGCTTTGTTACACTCTAAATGAAAGGTAATATCCTGAAAAGAATAATAGGTGCACTTCAAAGGGACAGTTCGCCCAAAGATATCTTACATTTTCTCTACCTCATGTTGTTCCAAACCAGTGTTATTTTACTGTCAGTGAGATTATAGTTTTTATTAATATTTTGAAATACTTTTTATTTTTACATTTACTAATTTTATTTAAATTATTGTGTGTTTTTGACATTTTTATTCGTTTTTGGCCTAGTTTCACAGACAGGGCTTAGATTAAGCCAGGATTAGGCCTTCAATTAAGAAGCTTTTATAAACGTGCCTCAGAAAAAAAGAAAAAAAAAGAAAAAAAAAACATTACTGGTGTGTGCATCTTGAGGCAGAACAATGGCACTGACATATTCTAATATATGTTTTGACAGTCTATATAGTTTTCATTTTTATTTCAGTTTTTTGGTTATTTTGTTACATAATGTTCAACTAAAATGACAATGTTTCTTTTTATATATATTTTCTTTTGTCTTAAAATGCTTGACACATTCTGGTTCAGATATTTTTGCATCATGTTAGTTAAAGGGGTGATGAACTGAGAAATCAAATTTTCCTTGAGCTTTTGACATCTAAGAGATCATCATATTATAAGAAAATCCTGTAAGTTTCAGAACTGAAAACATCCTTTTTAGTCCAATAAAATCTGTTATTGACACCAGCCTCAACAAACGACTCGTTTTTAAAAGTGGGAAACTACGTCAACGGGGTTAAAACAACACCCCGCAGAAGAAGATCAACGCCTGCTTCAACACGGCCGGTTAAGCCCCGCCCACCGTTTCGCGCATTGCACGCATAGCAAAGTAGCCTAACATACATGCCTACCTCGTGATGACAAACCAGTATCCAGCAGAATATTGTGCAGTGCCTGGTTGTGAGAGACAGTCACTGCATAAGCTTCCCGTGGATTCCAATAGGACTGCATGGATAAACTTTATTTTTAATGACGTTCCAGCTGATGAGGGTAAAAAATCGTTGTCTGTTCGCTTCATTTCACGGAGGATTGTTTTGTAAACAAGACTGGATTTGCAGACCGATTAAGAGTAAAGAACGCTGCTGTGCCGTCTATATTGGATCTGACAGGAATTGTACAACACACAGACTCTTGGTCGAACATGTATGGGCGTAATCCGGTTGCCATTTGACAACATTGGACGTTGTCCCCCACGCATTATGCACCGACGGGTGAGTTAAACTCATTATAATATGCAAAACTGTTATCCACTCACAGCAGTGGGCGTTTATTTCCAAGTCTTCAGTGTGACACTCCCATAAAAAAACCGGTTTTCAGGTAGGCTCACAACTTGGGTACAAAATAGCCTATTACTTATTCATTTTGATGTTTTTGAATGCAAAAACCAAGCGAACGTCATAAATTGACCTCAGACAACAATATAATACAATTTTAAAAGCCAGTTCATGACCCCTTTAATGTGATGAATGACTGTGGGTACTCTGCGAGAAAACCAAAGTGAATCTCCTGACACATCCACTCAAAATTGCTTGAAAAAAAGGTACATGTGAGAAAAGCTCCAGTGCCATGCCACATACTTTGATGCATTTGCGCATCTAATGCATTGAAATTCAGATATTTTAAGTGTGGTTTACTTTTAGACCCACTGTGTATACACTCTCAGAAAAAAGGTACAAAAGCTGTCACTGGGGCTGTACCTTTTCAAAAGGGAAAACTTTTGTCCAGTTTAGATATGTACATTTTAAGGGCTTATATGTACATTTTCAGGGGCTAATATGGACATTAAGGTGCTAATATGTACATTTTAGGTGCTAATATGGACATTTAGGTGCTTAATATGTACATTTTAGGTGCTAATATGTACAATTAAGGTACCAATACGCACCATTTAGGTACTTTTGAAAAGGTACAGCCCCAGTGACAGCTTTTGTACCTTTTTTTCTGAGAGTATAGCGAATAGTCGGTGAGTTTGTGAAGAGTATGAACAGCCAGCACAGTTGATTCCTTCCCGTCAGAAGTTGAGACACAAGCCTCTGACTGGAGGAGTGAGTCACAGATGCAGATCCACTGCTGAGCGAAGCAGGACAGAACCCAAATCCACCGTTTATCCCTTGTTTACCTTTCCTCAGCACGCGCGCTGCAGTTCAACCCGACTCTCGCCTCCCGACTGCTGGCTCAAAGCTGCAAGGGGAAGTGGGCCGCCTCCCAGCTCAAGCTGGATGCCATCTCTCCCCGCACAGCCTAGCTCTTGCAGCTCCCTGGGATCCCCCAATCTGCCTGTTGCTGATAAGCTTCCGCCAAGGCGTGCAAGGACGCACCTCTGGGTACGCGGATGCCAACGTGGCAGTCGAGGAATTAAACTTTTTAATTAGCAGCATGCCCCTGTGCCTGTCGAGAGCGAGTGGACTGCTGCAGTCAGGTCTGTCTCATCCCCCTATTTCCACTTAATTAAATTCACCAGCACAAAAGAGGCCCATTGACTACAGGAGTGTCCGCCCTGCCACTTTACATGTTTATCACCCTTTCTGTCATCCTTTAGCTACAGGTGCAAACATTGTACCGTTCCAACGCTGAGATTCAGCCTCCGCATCTCCCGGAGGTTGAAAATCGGAAATGTACATGCGCTGTTACTATGTTCTGACGCATTGATGATGTGCAGGCATCTTCAGGAATTCGCATTCGGCTTTCGGGGGTTGCGCGGATACTCGCGCGCATATTGTTTGTCCCTCCAGAAACATTTCCCAGACTGCAGTCTTGACAGTTCAATTACATCGGGGATTTAAAGTCAAAGTGCATTAAAGCGTAAGCATTCACACAGCGCCGCAGTCTATGAGAAAGGTTCTCCATGGCCTAAAGAATCAAGGTGAATAGAGAGCTCATATTGCGGAATTCAGCCTTCCAGGTTATTCGAGTCCATTTCTTTTGTGGTACCAGAGCTATGCGTGGAATCCCGACATTATGTTTTGAAGGCTGAGAGGAAAATTCACCCGCCGTCAAGATTTTTTTTCGTACTCACTCCTCAACGCTTTGCTCTTTCTGACAGACACCCTCGCTGCCTGCTGGGCTGAATCGTGTTAGACAGTTTCTGAAGTGATGATCTTCCTCCAGTTCCACAAGTTTAATTCATTTACGCTAAAAATCGAATTTGTCAATTTAATTTCCAGGCATTAAAGTATTGGCATCATCACACAATCTGCCATTAAAGCCCAGCTTCTGTCTGTGAATGAGAACCTGAGCCTTGTCCTCATTGCAAAGCACTTTTTTTGTTTTGTTATTCAGACCAACATTGTGATTGCTTGAAAATGACAGCCGCTGCCTCAGTATTAAATTATTTATTTTTTAAGCCAAAAATAAAGTGTTAACTTAAGTCATTTCGAGCTTAAATGAATTCTCAAAGGGATTATTTACTTTCCACGGATTTGCCATGATGTGTTTCCAGTCAGAAGGAACAATGAATTTCGTTCAACAAAGAGCCGGTTTACAGCCATCTTAAAATCTCTCTGAATGAGAATTCCCTGGGACAAATAGGCATGTCAGTCATACTTGACAAGATTCTAATTTTCTCCCTGCGTTTTCTGCAGCACCCCCCTCCCTTTTTGCGTATTGGGTGAGTGATACAGTCTCAAGACACGACCCAAAAACAAGCTAATGCAGTTCAGACAGGAACTCTTGACATGTTGAAATCACGCAGTGAGGGCAAACATGCGGCTTCCAGCATGTCTCACGGCTGCTCCTCTGACCTGACATTTATCGTGGCAGGGCTTTACTTTTCCTCAGAGGAGCTGTAGGGATGAAACAAAAATCTGATTCCCTGCTAGGAATGTGACACATGGCTTCACCTGCATCTCTCCGTGGTATCTGACACAGTACAGAGAAATCCTAATATGCCATATGGCTCTGACAGATAGAGAATTCTAGTTTAAGGAATAGTTTGCCCAAAAGTGAAATTTCTGTCATCGTTTACTCATTTTCTATTCTTGTCTGCTATCATTTTTCTTGCATGAATTCTTGAAGAGTCGTTATGTGCAACAATAAAAGTTTGAGCTTCCTTTTACCGTATTTTATGAACTCTATATCCTTTCTGTCGGGCAGAAACTTTGTATATCGAATATTCCATAATTTTTCTTTTTTCCATAAACCACTACTATCGGTACCCATCATGTCTGACTGTGAGTTTTGGAAATGATTTAACCAATTAAAAGTATTAAAAAGAGCCTCTGACTAAACCTTATAACTGTCGGTAAAACTCTGATAACTCTAACCGTCTCGAATCTGTGAATGAAGTGCCGCACACAGTTTGGACCGTCTCTGCTTGTTTGCAATGCAAGAGTAAATAAAGAACTGGTTCTTTGAATAAGTATTGGATTTTCTTCACTCAATAAACACTATATATATATATATATATATATATATATATATATACATACATGTATTAGGGGTGTCAGTTTAACGCGTTATTAACGCAAACCCATTTTAACGGCATTAATTTTTTATCCCCAATTAACGGCCTTTTTGGCCTAGCAAAACCTTTATGTTTTTTTTTTCAATTGCTTTTTGGAACAGGACGTGGCATGCACGTCTGCGGCAAAGGACGTTTTGTTGCTTTGTCGACCAAAGCGCAATTAAGCGGATCTAGCTAGACCGTTAATAAAACAACAGGCACGCCGCACACACTTGTTTAGGCTTGTGAGCCGGCCAAATAGTTGGTTAAAGTTAAGTTTTTCAGTGGATGACGAGCACGAGATGCCGAAATGGATGCCAATAATATTCTGGATGGAGAGTTTACTTTAAAAAAATTGTCAAATCGTTCCATTGACAAGACCAAAGTGGTCAATATCAGGACCATGTCAGTATTTCTTTCACCCTTTTTATTGATAGACAGTGTTACATTGAGAGATTATTTGCTCCAAGTGAGAACGTTAGTGTGAAATTGAACACTGTATATGCTAATGTTGTTTTCAATAATAAAAAAAATAGAATAGATAAAAATGTGCGATTAATTGTGATTAATCGCAGTTAACTATGGCATTAATGCAATTAATAAGCGATTAAATATTTTAATCGTTTGGACAGCACTAATATATATATATATATATATATATATATATATATACATATATATATACATATATATATACATATATATATATATATATATATATATATATATATATATATATACATACATATATATATATATATATACATATATATATATATATATATATATATATATATATATATATATATATATATATATATATATATATATATATATATACATACATACACACACACAGTGTTGGGACTTTCTACATGAACTACATGAACACGTTCTGGCACAGCACTATATATACATATATATATATATATATATATATATATATATATATATATATATATATATATATATATATATATATATATATATATATATAGACACAACATATAACATAATAATACATGCAAGTCACACAGTGTTTAATTATTTAAAAATACCTTTTTTAATTTCCTGAAAAGTGGTTTTGGACCTAAAAGGTTTCCGCTCGATGGCATAGATATGCTTGTGCATTGATCAACGCTTAAATAAATTAAAGCTTAAATTAGTTCTGTTCATCATATGAAGTGATCGCCTCTTCACAAGACTTGTATTAAACAGCTTGATTAATTTGGATTACATTTTACAATTAACTTTTTAAAAGAATGAACGTTTTGGGAGAATGAGCTTTCAATAAAGCCACAGAAATCTCTGTTATTAATAATATGTTCATTTGTTTAAAAAAAAAAAAAAAAAAAAAAAACTCTTGCAGGGTGAGGGTGAGTAAATGATGATCCATATAAGAGTACAAAAAAGTGCACACAACTTGTGTTCCTAAGTCATTGTTCTTAAGGTTTTTGTGAAGAAAATATCATAATTTTTGTTTTTCATTGATAATCTGACAACACCATTGATGCTATTGCTTATTTGTGCAGTAAGTAACCGAACACAATGAAGGACACAACCTTATAGTGATTAAATAAATTTTTGCCCCTGTTCCTTCAAAAAGGTTTATTGTTGGACTTCAATAGACTTGACAATAAATTTCATGGGCTACTCTTATAATCCTGGTGCTTATGTACAGTAAATTTTTTCTTATGGTCGTGACTGCACTGAATCATGTATTTGTTCTGAGTGGCGATTCTTCAAAAACTGCTCTTTAAAAAGAAGACTACTTTTCGTGTCCGAATGGAAAAATAAACAACATATTGGTTTGGAACAACGTGAAACAGTTCGCCAGTGGAATAATAGGTTGGAAATGAAGTATTTCCCTTGTTTTGACAGAAAGAAATATGAACAAACATGGAGCGAGCCAGCTTTTTAGTCGATGCTGCTTGGTGAAGGATCTGTGACATAGCTCACACCACCCGTTTCTTCAATAATATATGCCGCTTAGAAGATTGTGACAGGCTTAATTCAATTATGGTGGTGAGATGTGCTTACACTCCGTAGGTATGAGCTAATTCCTCTGTTAACACCCCTGAGTCACTGTCACAAACAAAGACAAACACATTCATTGGCTTACAGAAGCTTGTTTGCTGTGATTGTCCCATTGCCTTTGATGTTTCTCATTGCTTTCTGTTGTTTATTTTATTCATGTGCTTTTCCTTGCCTGGAATCACCATAAGGTATTCAGTTAGAATAATTTTAGTATAGTTTGAAACAATGTAGGGTTATTTTGGAAACTGAGTGCAACATAGTTTCAACACACCAAGTGATTAGATTGTGTGTTCTTCAGGGACCTTGAATGCATTTTTGGGAACTTTGTGTCATTGTCTATTGAGGTTTCAAGCATCCTTTGAGATCTGGACTAAGCTGATGAGATGTAAAAGAACGCTTTCAAAGATTATCATAATTGCTGATTGTATTTGAAAGGTGTTTGTTTTGTTGGGATCATTTGGATTATTGGCACTTGAGATGTTGGGTCGTGCAATGTTTTGTTGACATACTTTGCTTGTTATGTGCCTGCCTATACATCATACATGGCTGAGTGTTGCTTCTTGCAAACTGCATAATTAATTTAAACTGCATTTAAAATTCTCTTTACTGTGATATTGGTATAATGGTATAATGATGTGTACCCCCAGTGTTTGGAAGAGTAGTGAATTGTAGTCACATCATATCCTGTCATTTTATAGCAATATTGGCAAGTTACTTTGCAATACGTTCTTTACTCAAATACCACATGCAAACTTTTCTGGCTTAAATGAAACTGAAAATATCAAATATCTAGGTTTTGGAAGCATTTTTCCCATTCATTTTCTCAATAGGCATAAAAAAACACATTTAAAGAGTCAATATCCTACTAAATCAAACATATCTGTAATTATTATTTATTAACTACAATTGCACATATTTGAATCATAAATAAGATAACAATATGTGTAGGATACTTTTCTTAAATTGATCGAAAGTGACTGTAAAAAAAACTTTCTATTCCTCAAATAATCCTGAAAAAAATATTATTGAGCAGCACAAGGGTTTTCAACATTTTAATAAATGTTTCTTTAGCAGCAAATCACCTTATTCAAATGATTTCTGAATGATCATGTGACACTGAGACTGAAGACCAGTTTACACATAATGCGTTTTTGCTGTCAGAAAAAGTTGCAAGGACTAGAAATACTTTTTTTAGGGATTGACCTTCTTTTAACTTGAGCTCGTATTTTTAGAATGCCGTGTCATGCTTCAAAAGATGTGAGGGCAACTGTTAAACATGTCTGTCTTTTTATGTTTACATAAAAGTGGAAAAATAGCACAGTGGATTGGAAAATCACATACTTTGAACAGCTATTAATGATGCTGCTATCACAGAAATAAACTGCATTTTAAAATACAATTTTTAAATCTTTTGACAGATATGTATAAATGTGACAAATGATTAAAGAGTTTGTGAGTAGATTCTGGAGTGTAAATCGAACAATTACATCTTTGACAGTGCTTCACAGAGCAAACAGCTTTGTTTATTTGATTTAGATTTTTCTCTCTTAAAGGGATAGTTCACCCAAAAATGAAAATTCTGTCAGTATTCACTCACCCTCATGTTGTTCCAACCCCGTAAGACCTTCGTTCATCTCCGGAACACAAATTAAGATATTTTTGATTAAATCTGAAAGCTGGATCACTCCTCCATACTAGTCCATAGGCTTCTTGAGGGATTGAAACTTACCGGCCTTGAAAAGTTATTAAAGACATCGTTAAAATAATCCAAGTGACTACAGTGGCTCAATCTGAACTTTATCAAGCGACGATAACACTTTTTGTGCGCAAAACGAACAAAAATAACAACTTCATTTCAACTATTCACTTCCTTCTCTATGGGCCTGTAGTCAGTTAACGTAGTGTGATAGCGTAGAGCTATGTCACACGGTAGGCTCACGATTGGCCGACGCTTGGTCATGTGTGTGTTGCGTGTGACGTACAATAACAGATCATACGCTATTAAACTAGTAACCTGACTCGAGGCCCAGAGATAAGGAAATGAATAGTTGAAATAAAGTCGTTATTTTTGGGGGTTTTATGAACAAAAGTGTTCTCGGTGCCATATCTCTGCAGGAATTTAATTTACATCAGAGAGGTGATGAACTTTTGACATCTAAGAGTTCATCATATTATAAGAATATCCTGTAAGTTTCAGAACTGAAAATGTCCTTGTTAGTCCAATAAAAGCTTTTATTGACACCAGCCTCAACAAACGTCTCGTTTTTGAAAGTGTGGAAGTGTGACGTCAAAGACGAAGAAACCCCACCCGCTCATCAATGCCTACTTCAACACGGCCGGTTTAGCCCCGCCCACCGATTCGCGCATTCACGCATAGGTAAACAAAAGCATACCTCGTGATGACAAACGGAGCGAGCTCCCAGCAATAAACATTCAGTGTACAAAATGTTGTGCCGTGCCTGGCTGTGGAAGAAGACAGTCGCTGCATAAGCTTCCTCTGGATTCCAATATTAGGAATGCCTGGTTAAAATTTGTTTTTAATGACGTTCCAGCAGATGAGTGTAAAACATTATCCGTATTTTCGCTTCATTTCACCGAGGATTGTTTTCTGAACAAGACACAGTTCGAGGCTGGATTTGCAGACCGATTAAGAGAAAAGAACGGTGCTGTGCCGTCTATATTGGATCTGACAGGAATTGTGCAACACACGGACTCTGGGTCGAACATGTATGGGCGAATCCGGTTGCCATTTGACAACATTGGATGTTTTCCCCCACGTGCACCGACGGGTGAGTTAAACTCATTATAATATAAGAGGGAGAAATGAAGACGACACAGATATGCATTTTGTGTATGACCTAGAAGTTATTATTCAGCGATCGGCGGTTAAAGTTAATCTGTACGGAACATCGTTGTTGTACGGAACATGATTAGTCTACGTTACTTTCTATATTGGATCCAACAGGAGTGGTGCAACACACTTATGTGAGTAATATTTTTATTTTAGAAATAATAATCTACTCGGCTAGCATTGCATTGTTACAGATCGTTTGATATCTAATAATTATGTGTATGTGTCTACAAGTATCCGTTGAATTCGAGGTGCTGTTGGTTCATTGTCCTGCGATTCGGAATCGGACTCTGGGTCAAAACATGTATGGGCGAATCATTCCAGTGGTTTTCAAAACAAATTCAGCCAACGACAGAGTTGAAGCTCACTATAATATGCAAAACTGTTATCCACTCACAGCAGTGGGCGTTTACTTCCTAGTCTTCAATGCGATACGCCCATAAAATCCGAGCATTTTTCAAGTAGGCTGAAAACTAGGGAAGAAAATAGCCCATAACTTATTCATTTTTATGTTTTTGAATGTAAAAACCAAGCGAACGTCATAAGTTGACCTCAGACCACAAAATAAAAACATTTAAGAAGCCAGTTCATGACCCCTTTAATAACTTTTCGAGGCCGGCAAGTTTCAATCCCTCAAGAAGCCTATGGACTAGTATGGAGGAGTGATCCAGCTCTCAGATTTCATCAAAAATATCTTAATTCATGTTCTGAAGATGAACGAAGGTCTTACGGGGTTGGAACAACATAAGGGTGAGTAAATACTGACATAATTTTCATTTATGGGTGAATTAACCCTTTAAGGATGCATGATTGTGTACTTTGCTGTAAACATACTGCTCTTATTATTTGTTAAAAGTTAAAATTATGCTGACTGGTGGCTTCATCAGAATTGTCAAATGCGATTCTCTCTATGGAGACAATGAATAGGATTTTTGCTTGCAGAACCCAACTGTTGCACTGGATTGAATATCCCTATGTGATTGTGCAGTTTTTGAAGAATTCTGAGTGACTTTTAGTTCATGTTTGGTTAAAACATACATTTGTGGGTTCCTGGAGTGTTTAAAATGAGGTATAAAACTTGTTTTTATGAAGGCGGTTGGGAAATTAAGGTAGACTTATGCCACTTGTTGATATATCTAAATGTTCTTTGTTCACCACTGATCCTCATTTAAATTCTTCTCCCTGCTTTAGTCATTTTTTTCTTCCTTTTATCTCAAAGATAATACATATTTATGTGATTTACCACAACAGACGAAATGAAATAACGTGAAAGAAATAATGAAATGAGTCGATTTTCTTTCAGGCATGCAGCTCGGTCTGTCAGTGTGTTGCCAGATTGGGGTTCTCCATTCAGTTACTCTTGCCACACATTTTTAACCAGCTTGCAGTGACACTCTCTCTCTTTCACGGCCATCCACCCCCCTTTTCCCTCTCACCTGCCTGTACATATTTGGAATTTTTGTTCATTTTTAACCCAGAACACACAGTTGGAAAAGTGTTAACACACAATGGTTTAATTGATCATCTCGATAAACAATGAACCATAACTCATTCAAGGTCACTTTCCAATCACAGCCTCCACATACTCAGTCCTCCGGTTACTTTAAAAGGCCAACAAACCATGAAAGCGCATCCTGGCGGAGGTGAGAAGGTAGCAGTGCTGTAACTAATGGGTTTATTTAATTTAATTTACTGCAGCAGCCCGGGATCACAAGAGCCGTACGGGGCCGGAGAGAGATTGAGGTTGCTATGGGAAAGAAAGAAAGATTAACCCTCTTTTCAAAAGGGCAAAATTCGCTCTCATGTCATGCTGGATTTTCCTGCAGAGATATGGCACTGTTTAACTTGGCAGAACTAAATGAATACAGGTTTGTGGAGAAATGGGGCTCTCCAGTTTATTTCTGACAAGCCTCCTAATCAACGTCACGCTGGGCCGCGCGCGCCGGGCTGAGAATCCCACCACGACTGCCTCTCGATGCAAAATGCACGCATGCCTTACCGACGTATGCTGCCGAATCCACAAAAATGGCTGTTTACAGACTGATAGAATATCACGGTCATGGTCAAGCATGTGTTGTAGTCATTAACACTCTCTAATTAGGGACCTCGCCTGTGATCCTCTATTGTGCTTACGTGTCAGTGCATATCTCTTTATGCATGCCGTCCCCAATTACCAGGCAGAAAAAAAAAAGAAAAGAAAAAGAAAACGTCTCAGAATTCCTGATGCAATCTGTGGAATGTAAATGAAGCAATCCCAGCAGCCCTTGGGTTTGCATAGCCACAGTTCCTGCTGAATCGCTCATACGGAGATCTGTTTTGGTATAAAGCAGCTGAACACATGCACGCTCTACCTTGGGTAAATCCAACAAACGCTCCGGGGCGTAGAAAATGAATGTGGCATGATAATTAGTTAACCAGCCAAGCGTTGCCAGAAGAGGGAACGTTATACCTAGTGTTTAATAACAGATATTTTAATTTGCGACTCTTGTAATGTCCCCATTTCTTAAAACCGCGTTGGTGCTTTCTGACAGTTCCTTCTGTTCTTTACTTCCTCGCAATCATATTTGATGTTCTCGTCTTGACGTTTTTGGTTTGAGGTGTCAAAGTGTTGTAAAACATTCTTGACGCTGATAGATGCCTAGGGCTGAGGCACATTGAGACAGTGAATTTTTGTTTGCTTAGTTCTCTTAGAATTCGCCTTTGGCTGACTGTGTCATGCTAAGATTAGCATGTGGGGTGGATACTCACAAGGTTTCTGGGATTTAACTATCATCACATGCTTTAGCTGTACATTTGTAGCCATGGATGGTGACTTTGATGGTGTTATTTGACACCAAGTACCACTGCGCCACTTTGAAAGCTGAAGATTCTTGTAGTCTGTTACGGCAAGTGTTATTTGAGCACAGACAGCACAAAGACTTGTGTTTTGATTTGATCATAAATGGGGAATTCAGTGTCAGTTGGGCATTTATTTGTAATTTGTGCTCAATGGTTTGTTCAAACACACCTTTAGCAATCCAGAGTCAGTACAGTTCTGTGGTCATGGCACATGGTTCACAGAACTGATTAATGCTGAATTGTTTTTACCTCATTTGTAGAGTAAATATCGCACTTAAAATAACAAGTAAGATTTGAGAAACGGATATCGAAAGTGGGAAAGTTGTTGGTCCATCGATACTCTGCTTTTAATTCATGTCTGTATATGCCTTAATAACTTTCGTCTCGGGAGCAGAGGGAAGGAAGTTACCGCATAAGAAGTATAAAGGCCTGAGTAGTTGTTGTCTTGGGCACTTAACATCCCACATGTAATGATATACATGAGGCTACTGTAAAATGGGCAGCCATTGTACTAATACACCTGGTATTTAGATCTTTACAAGAATACAAGGGAGACACATTCATTTTTGCACCTGGTCCATCTCTTTTGTATACTTTCAACCACTTCTGTCCTGATTTCTTCCAGGGGAGGGTCTTTCGATCGAATGATTAAATAAGCTCACGCAATTTACATGTGAACGCGAACCGTAGACAAATGTAGAGCAGAGCCGCAAGAGCACGCCGAAGGCTGAGAGTGTGTGTTAGAATCAGGAAATTGTGAGAGAACATAGTGCTTAGTACATTTTACGTTTTCAAAACCAAACGTAGGTCTTCAGGCGACAAACTTTATGCGTAAGGTCAATATGGTGGCCTTTTTTTGGCTGTTTGAAAGCATTCGGCCACATTAGCATTTAAATGCGTTTTCAACTATATCTGGAAGTTGTATAAGGAGTAGATTTCATTTGAAACAGGTTTAAACATTATTTTGGCTATTTTAAATTCTACTAAATCATTAAATTTTAGTAGGTTATAATTTATAAATTGCTTGTTTGTTGGATGATAATAATCTGTTTTATTTATTAGTCGTATTGCACGTTTTTGCAAAAGAAGAATTGGTTTTATTGTTGTTTTGTATGTATTTCCCCAGATCTCTACGCAGTAAGTCATGTATGGCACTATTAGAGACATACAATATTTTTAAGGCCTTTGAATCAAGAATGTATTTTATTTTGGACAGGATAGCCAGATTTTTTACTTAATGCAAGTCATGTGGGAGTTTGTTGTCAATAATGACACCTAAGAATTTAATTTCACTTACTATTTCTAGTTCAGACATTTCAATTCTAATCTGGACATTTGTATTTTTTTTTATTACCAAATAAAATAATTTTAGTTTTACTTATAATAAATGACAATTTATTAACATCATACCTTTTTTAAATATGTTCATTTCCGCTTACACTGCATCCAGAAACTGTCCCAAATTTTGACTGGAACAAAATATAGTTGTATCATCTGCAAAAAAAGACACAAATTAGTTGTGTAAACACCTTACAGATATCGATACATATATATATATATATATATATATATATATATATATATATATATATATATATATATATATATATATATATATATATATATATATATATATATATATATATTGATATATAATAAAAATAGCTTTGGTCCAAGGACTGATCCCTGTGGAACCCCACAAGTGACCCTTTGTAGCTGTGACCTGTCATTGATGAATTGCACAAACTGAAATCTATTCCTAAGATAGTCACTAATCCATCTTTGTGCAATGCCCCTGATGCCATATCTTTCAAGATTATTTAACATTTTTTTGTGATCAATAGTGTCGAATGCTTTCTTCAAGTATATACAAATTCCAACCGAATAATTTGTATCTTCTCTTGCATGGTGCACCATGCTGCAAGATCCTTCGATCACGTGACTCCCAATGCAATGCAATACAATGATGATTGAGATTCAATGACTAGTTTTGACTAGTTCAAAACATTTTAGACCCCATTTACGCCTGTATTTAGCGTCATTTCACTTGATCTGCAAACGCATCTTAATACCAGGTGTAAACAGGGCCAAGAGAAGGAATGTGGTACATAAAGATTCACAATGATGTTATGATGCAGATAGCCTGAAGAGAAGTCACATGAATATGAGTACACAAAAGTATCTCAAATGAACTCTGGACAGCATTACATTAATGCTAATTGAAGTATACACCAGAAGGTGGCATGGAAATGAAATGACATGCCACATACTTAAAGAAGCCCTACTGTGCTTTACATGTCTTTAGCTTTTTAGCTCTTATTTCATTCTGTCACCGACATTGTGCACTTTTCTTTTTGCGTTTTGCATTATTCTCAAATGAAAGACACAACACATGTTCTGTCAATTATGGAAACTCAGTGAAGCAGTCCTGTTGTGATAATGAATGTAATGAAGTCTCCCGTGGCACAAGCACAATAGCAGAAATTTCCTTCAGTCCATGTGGTCTTTAGCATCGTAAGTAACACTAAAAGTTACCACAGTGGTTACCAATACTTTTCAGACAAAGCTGCTTCTCTTTTTAAATGGTTTCTGGCTTTGGAAAGGCACATTCTCAGAAACAGTCAGACGTGGTCCAGGCGAGCTTTTATGATTTCCACCCACATACTCTTAACCAGTGTCTGTCAAAATGAAAACAGACATCTGTCACAGCAATTTCTGTGAATGCAAGGCTTCGTTCTTAGAGTAACTTGCTTTGAAATCTACTGGTAGATTTCGTTTTTGCTTTATAGGGTTGGCTGTATGGATCATTGGAGATTAAAAAATGTGTTTGATGCAAATAGGTTCTTCAGATCAATGTATTGTTCCAGGTATCACAAGTTAAAAGATTAGTATCCAAATATTTGTCCTAATTTATTCTTGTTGTTCCATGCATTTACAAACCAGGCACATCATGTTGATGCCACCTGGTTGTCACTTGAAGCCAAATACAATGATTTTTTTTTGCAAAGCAAGTGAGATTTGAGAGCTACTTAAGAGGTGGAGGATTATCAATGCACTTCCATGGTGCTTTTTTTGTCCTTTTGCTGTATGCAATTAAGTATCTTGAATATTCTTTGATAAATCTTGTATTGGTTTCTACAGAATAAAAACAAGTATATTAGATCTTTAAGTTTAAGATGTCATAAGTGCTGTTAGTTTTTGTTTATAGTGCAATTGTGGACCAGTATTCAAATCCCCAAAAGTAATTCGATTAGACTGACCAATTGTAGTCATGTGAATGTCTAAAGCGTTGAGAAAGAAAACCAAAGCAAAAAACAATGAGTTAAAATAAAATATTTAAAGATTTCCAAAGTTTCTTGGAAGTTGCTTTTAAAATGAACTTGGCTCAAAAGTAGGTAGGTCACATCCCATGCCAGAGATGTATCCCACTTGAAGCGGGTCGAGTATAAGACTGGTTACATTGGCGCAACACCTATTGCTGTAAAGAATTTTAAAGGGCACCTATTATGCCCCTTTTTACAAGATGTAATATTGGTCTTGAGGTGTCCCCAAAATGTATTTGTGAAGTTTCAGCTCAAAATACCCGACAGTTATTTTATTATAACCATTTGGAAATGTCATTTTTGGGGCCTTTTTAAAAATGAGCTCTTTTGGTCTATCACGACCTTAAATGCAAATGAGCTGCATATCCCCGCCCTGCCTTTGGATGAGGGCGTCACCTGCATACCTATGGCAGTTGTTAAGCAGAATGGCTAAGAGTGAGAGACCCGCTGTTTTGAATGTCATTCAGCCGAACATGTTTGAATCGGAATATATAAATAGTCTCTGATCAGACCCAGATGACAAAGAGACTTCCTTTGAAATGATGGATGTGCAACACACACAGACAGACACATAGAAACAGCAACGTTGGCACAATTTTTTGAAACTAAATACACGTACTGTGATAAAGTTTGCTAACGTACAAGCGAAATTACATTTATGCGAGGGACCTGTTGCGTCATGTTTACTTGTCATACAGGTGCTTCTGTGGCAAATGTGAGAAGATGGCTAACTTACAGAACAACAACAGATATATGCAGTTTTTAATACAATATCTTTATATATATATATATATATATATATATATATATATATATATATATATATATATATATATATATATATATAAACGTGTGGTTACACACTATACAAACAAGGTTTAAATTATATACACAGACATCCTACGACGATGATGACAACAACTTTAGATGCATTTGTTGTTGAATTGGCTGACATCGACTGAAATGGCTATTTGCTCAAAAATCATAAAATACACTTACTGTTACTGGAGGTGACGGTGGATCGCAAACAGTAGATGACGATCCACACTTGAGAATTAACTTTGAAGCAAGACCTCGATTCTCACAAACAGTCAGTCAGATAAATGATTCATTCAAACATCAACTTATTTACGAAGGAAAGGCGCCACTTAAACTTCCAAAATACAATACATCCACTGTGTTTTCAGTGGCTCTGATGTCGGAAATCAGTTAAAACTACTATGTATGTCATGATTACATCCCATCCCACAACAGAACACTTATGATTAGGGTTGGGTATCAAGAATCGAGATATTGATTGGAAACCGGGACTAACTTTTCGGTTTTTCCTGGAATCGTTCAAAAGTTAAAATTTCAATTCCTAGTTTCGATATTCACAGTCCGCGACCGGAAGAAGAAACCGCTGAACAACACCAACGAAGAAGCGTCTACCAGAAGTGTTGGCATAACTGCGTGAGTCGAACATGAGTAGCTTACGTCGGCGGTCCAAAGTGTGGCTTCACTTTCTGAAAATAACGAAATCTCGGCAAAATGCAAAATTTGTGACATAAGGAGTATTTGTGACAGAAGGAGTATTTCCTTCAGAAAGACTGTTGGTTAAAGCTAAACTTTTTTGACCCTGCCTCTTAAAAGAATCTGAATCGAGAATCGTTAGGAACCGCAATCGAAACAAGGAATCAAATTCGGAATCAGAATCGTTCAAATTCAAACGATACCCAACCTGACTTATGATTCTAGGAGACATTACTGGCTGTTGTTGAAACAATGGAGGATGGTGTACAGATCACCGAGGGCGGGGCTCATGCCACAACCACACTGTCAATCAAAACCCTTTCTCAATTCTACGTCACAAAGCGCTGAATCTTAGAACAGCTTGTTCTGAGACAGTGCATATAATTTGTTAAGAATGTAAAAAAAAAAAAAAACACTGGGTGGATTTTTATCATTCTAGGTGGTTTTGCTCACACACTGCCAACACACATTTATGTTCAAACACCATGTAAAAGTGAATTTTCCAATAGGTGCCCTTTAAAGAACAATGAAAATTGAAAAAGTTCTCCCATGGCATGGCCTTAATTGGATCCTTTATTTTTAAGAGTGACCACTTTTGGTAACAGCATTAACATCTGTGATCTGCACTCAGGGCATTGGGTCCCAGTTTGATGGACATGCGCTCGGAAACAGCTCTAAGCAGAACTCATCCAAAGGATCTGCAGAGATCTTCTTCACGCCTCAGTCGAATGCAGCAGGTCCATGGCCTAATATGGTAGATTAAAACCCAATATTAATTCTCCTTCCTGCGCTGCTGGAAGCCTGAGGCCGTTCGCTTGTTGTGTCTGGGGTGTGTTTGTTTTGGCCGAGGTGCTCCGCCTCTGCTATCCTTTTTATTAACACAGGCCCTAATGCCTTGATTTAATGCACTCTCAGAGGTCAGATATTGCGCTTGGCAGCCACAGAACACTTCCTTCCACCGTGCCCCATTAATAACAGCAAACAAATCAGGGATGTGCCATAAATTTTTTCTCTGGTATATTAGAGCAACTTGGGTATGAGATGTGGACATGTTTATTATGAAAGGACAGCATTACTCCTGTGCAGCTCCAGCCAGTTTGTGTGTGAGTGTGTTTCTTTATCTCTTGCATGCCATTTATATACATATTTGAGAGTACATACAATATTCCCAGTTGGCCAGAGTCCACATCCTTAAATCTTGTGTTTTCTATGCCCGGTACGTTAGCAATTTCACCAATGAAGGTTGCCATAAAGACCCGTTCACACCAAGAACAATAGCTATAAAGATAACTAAAATAATATCGGTATTAACATCCAAATCAGTGGGTAATAACACTCTGTTTATTATAAGCCCAAACTGCAGTTATGCCATCTGGTGCTTTAAAGGCTCAAGCTCTTTACAGCAGGATGGATTCTGATTGGCTGACAATCTCTCCTATCCTCATAGAATTCAAACGATTATTAATTACAACATTGTTAATTAAACCAGGCAACAACAGATCTAATATCAATATCGTAATGAATAGAATACTCTGAAGTAATATAGACACGTCATGCTTTTATACGATAATGCCACCTGCTATGTGTACATATATTTTTCATACACAAGAAGCTTGTTTAAAGGCAGATGTGCAAACAGTGGTAATGAACGATAATGCATTGGTGTGTGCTGATGTGTTTAGTAACTTTAATTTTAGAAAATCTGTTTGAGTTTAGACTTATTGGTCCTGCACTGCCTGATTCAGTTGATTTTACATATACCGTAGGCCAACTTTGATTAAGTAAACTCTTAATTTTAATGTACAGTGATTAGAATGCAATTGCGAGCAGCGCATGGATATGATCTGTTTTTTACCTGCTTTCAGAGCTGTTTGATTCATAAACAGAGTAGACTGTTTCATATGAATCACTTATACATATGTTTTTTGACTGTCTTGTAGAGGTTTGTTAAATTAGTCGACCAGTCAGTTACAAATTTCTGGTGAAATTAGTCATGGCACACATTCCAGACATTTAGTGAACGTCCTTTCAGAGACTGAGACTGTAGTTAAAGGGATAGTTCACTTTGAAATAAATTTTAGCTTGCCTCAAGGGCATTCATTGTGTAGGTGTCTTTGTTTCCACTGTATTTTCAATTTTCAAATTTTGTATTGTTTTTACCTCATGGAACCATAGCCAAGTCCAAGTGATCTGAGGGCGTGGATGCTTTGGTCTGCACAAGCGATATCTCACGCGTGTATGTCACTCATTGTTTACACTGATATTTCGGAAGTGTTACCCTTCACTGTGAAGATCTAAACATATTTAGATATACAGGAAATCGCAATGGAAGACGATTTCGATATATCAACAGACAACGTTGAATTTTTCCGCAACCACGTGAGAAATCCCTTTTACCAGCGCTTGCGCAGACCGATGCGCCCGTGGCCTCGGATCACTCGGACGTGGCTGTGGTTACAAGAGGTAAAAACAATATAAATACTGTTCGTTTTCTCACACAAAATGCTCATCTCATGTCTTAGGCCATTAATGTGTACTTACATTTACGAGTCATTAAATCATGTTTAATTTGGACTTCTCTGTGCATGGTCTTTGAGGAAGACCTCATATACCTCCATTATATGACTGACAGACAAGAACGGTTTGACCTAAAAATATTAAAAATTTAAAATACTGTGGAAACAAAGACACCTACATATTAGATGCCCTTGAGGTAAGCTAAAACACATCAAACATTTATTTCAAAGTGAACTATCCCTTTAAAAGACAAAAAGTAAAAAAAGTACATAAAAAGGTTATTAGAGGTTTGTTTGCTGAATCTATTTTAAGAGTTAAAGTTCAGGACACACCTCTTAGGTTAAGTCAGAAAATTGCATTATATTGGCTAGAGTGGCTAGCCAATATAAACCGATGAACTGAAAAATGAAATTGATATATTCATCAGTGTCACATGAAGTGTGCTGATTTGGTGCTCAAGAGAAACAGATTTTCATTTTTTCAAAACTTTTCATTTTTTTTAAGAGTAAACATGTTTTTAATGTTAGTGTATTTTTGATCAGTTCAATGCTCCTTGCTGAAAAAAACAACCTTTTGAACAGTATATGTGTGTTTATTTAAATTTCTATAGCAGCAGCTCTGATTGGGCAGATCTCTGTTCAGGTTATTGGAGAGTATATTTTGAATTTGGCTACTAAACACAAGTTTTATTTATTTTTATTTTTTTTAACAATGAAGCTGAGAACACATTTACTTGTGACTTAAGTTCATGGTATAAAGCCTTACACAATCATTAATATTCTATTTATCTATGAAGAATATGAATGACATTTTAACTTCTATAACCATAAAGTTGTGCTCAAGTTCACATATTCATATAATCGGCTTGGTTGACTGCCAACTCAATAGCAATTAGATATAGTACGTACACTGAGAAAAAAAGGGATTTACTTTGAAGCAATTTTCTCTCAAAAATGGCTAGTAAATGTCACAAGTAATTACAAAGAAATGGCATATAACACTTTGAATTAAACATGAAATGTATGAATTAGGAAGACATAAATTGTATTTTCTTGTAAAACAAAAATCTTTGCTTTATTTACAGCTTGTGTTGTCCAGTCAATAAGCAACTTTAAAGTTACTATTACTGACAATGTTAACAAGCTCATGAGATTTAAAAAGTATTTTGAAGGAAGGGGATCTTGAGTAATTGTCTCTCTGTGTGTAGGCATGTAACTTGTTATTTATTTGTCTATGATTCATTGTGTTTATTCTTTATATACTCTTTTTAAATGTACTATAAATAAATGAAAGTTGATGAAAGTTTGAATCTGTTGATGTGACAGGCTGACTGAGCCATCCATCTATCCATACTGCATATACATAGCTATAACTTCCTTTCAAACCCAAAAATACTTTTTTTCCATTAGACATGTTCTTTTCAAACCCCTGTTGCAGAATATTGTATCAATCTCATATAAAAGCCTAATGGTTGATTAATGCTTTCATTTTTAAAGATAAAGAGCAAACCAAATGTATGTGATTCAATTGAAGCAGTGGCTCATGGTCATTCAGTGCATTTGGTTCCTGTTGCATTCAGCTGTGGCATTGAAGTAATTACAGATTCACTGAGTGTGGTTGAATGTATTAATGTCCAGAAAAACTAAAGTTAATGAGATAGCAATGCCAAGTTCCAGTGAGATCCATAGAGATGGACATATTTACACAGTTCATATAAAAATAAAGCTTGAAAAAGGTAGTTCTTAATGAGATCATAATTTCTAGCATTAGAGACTATCTTCTTAGAGTGTTTCCATGACTACAACACTGCTTAACAGAATAGCCTGTAATGAATCAGAGCCATGTATTCATTTGGCTCAAGGTCTGTGTATTTCTACTGTGCAACGTTTCTGTCATTCTATTAATGAACAATGATTCACAGTCATTTATCTGCAGACGCTGTAATGACTGGTGTGTTTAGAAAATTCAGAATCTGTCTCGGATCGTCTCACCACGTCTGACAGGACGCGTGAAGGTGAATTATCCCCACGCATCCCCAAAAGACTCTGCACTCGGCCGTCACGTCCAAAGCTTATCCCTGATCTTTCAAATATGATTCAGATTCACCGGGGTGTGACTTTCATCCTAAATAAATGCCTCAGCTGTGTATTACTTTTGAGTGGATTTTTATGGGAAGTGGAGAGATAATGCTGTGTCACAGGCATCGTCTGAATGGGACTCTATTTTGTAATAGGTATAATGCAACAGAGAAAATGTTTGAAACCCTTTAGGCTCTTGAAATATCCAGTCTTATCTCAGCAAAGACACATTCAATTTATCACATTAAAATCTATATTATGCAGCACAACTCTTTCATTACAGATTATGTTTCTTAAAGTTGCACTGTGTAATTTTAGCCGCATTTAGTGGTGAGGTTGTGAATTGCACAGAAGTTACAGTGGGCGACAGGAAAATATGTCGTCTGCGACAGCAGAGAATAGCCAGTTGAGCAATGAGGTTTATTTAGAAAGATAAAATAAGAAATTTGTTTTACTTGATTATTCAACGATATGTTATTGTGAATATTATTGTCACCTGTTCATTGTGTCAGTGTTTTATTCTCTGACTTTAGCTTGCGTCTTTGCACAACATAGTGACAAAACATCGTTTGTCCGTTAGGCCTAATGAAACATGTTGGCGATTTCACTTTTTTCATTTTAAATAGCGTGTAATGTTGCTGTTGGTGCATGAACAGTATCTGCAAAGTTGCAGCACTGAAAGTTTAGTGTGAGCAGAGATATCGTCTTTTAAAAATCAGGAAGTATAATTGCCTACAAAAACGACTCGATTGGGACTACAGCTTGGGTTATGGTACGTCACTAACCTACACATTTGCATCAACCCCTCCCTCAGAATATGCAGGAAAGGGCATGCGTCGAGTGTGTTGTGTTCACACAGCTGTCAGGTCTTCTGTGTTTCGGGCTTCCCACGGACGCTGATACTTCAACAACAATGGATACAATTTATGTTTGATTATATTCCTGAAAGTGACGATCGTAATTTAGCTCTCTGTGCTGCGCATTTACGAGAGACAGCTTCCAGAATCTCCACGAATTCAACACCGGATTCAACACTGGATTCAACAAGTAACTGTTACTAAAACATGAAGCAGTTTTTAAACTTTAAAACCAGAGTCAGCTGTTGTTGGGCCACAAGCTGTAAGTAGGCTAAGACTTAATGTATTTGCATGTATAATTCCAGACGTAGCCTTGTGTTTTATTATTTTTCAAATGCCAGCGCTGGCTTTATAAGCTACTGGTTATGCTATTTTGTGTCAACGACAAACGCGTTCAAACATTATGGACCTGAATTTTGTATAAGGACTAATGTTGTAAATGTATTTTTCATGTATATATGCTTTATGACTTTATTTTTAATTTGATCAAGAACGTAAACTTGCCAATGCTGTTTGTGTTTAACATTAGTAGCCTGTCAGTTGCTATTGTTGCCAGTCAGATGCTATTGTGTAAAACAGACGTGTATATGGTTAAAAAATGTAGCAAATTATCATTCAGAAACGTTTATTAAGAGCCGATGTGTGGCGAGGTTCTGCTTGACTCGATTCATTCGCAGCTTTCTCGGTCTGATTCTGCCTGAAACTGATACTGCAGTCTCGACATCATTATTTATGTGTATCCACCGGTATCCACCTTTGGCTGTGCCGTATCGCCCTGTGAAGGTAATGGGCGTTAACCTTCCGGACAACGTGAGCGACAGTTTAGCCAATCACAACACACTGGCCCAAACAAACCAATCTGAGCCCACCGCCCGTTTCTGAGGGAGTGTTTTCATAGACTCAGGATGTGAACCACTCGTTCAGGGGACGGAGGAGAGCCGGCTTACAATAAAGGTGAAATTGATGAAAAATAAGACTTTTAAAAGAAGAAAAAAAACACGGATACATGTTATATTGCACCCCATAAACACAATCTCCCCTTAAGTGGCAAATCATCATTTTAGAATGATTTCCGAAAGATCATGCGACACTGAAGCCTGGAGTAATGATGCTGAAAACGACGCCTCAGGAAAATATTACATTTTAAATATATTAAGATATAAAGCAGTTCTTGATTCACAAAATTACAGTTTTTACTGTATTTTTGATCAAAGCAAATACAACATTGGTGGTATAAGTGACCAAAAACATTTTTTAATCCATTAATTATCAATTAAATAACTATACATGTAGAGAAATATATTGAAATCCTTAAAATAGAAACTGCATTTTAGTATTGAAGTATCAGCTATTCAACAGACTAGACTTTTTGCTTAATGCAAAACTGTATAATTATTGAAAAACTACATTACCCACAAGTCTGTTAGGACTGTTGCCATGGGAAATGGAAATGATTGAACGGTGCTGATCTTTCACTGCACTGGATTTCTCAACCATTCAAGGATTTTTTTTAATTCATTTTCTCCTCAAGCTATTTTCCTTTAAATAAAGACACAATGCTTTCAAGTTAGCAGCCCTGCATTTACAGTTAAGCAATTGATAGACAATTTCCTACAAAACAGCATTCAAGGTGTATAGTGCATTATATATATTTTTGCTAGTGCCTTTGTCTGCTGTTCAAGCTACAGAAAAGCACGATTTGTGTGTTAAATAATTTTGTGAGTGTAATTTACGGCACTGTCCGTGAGATGAATCACACATGACTTGAGACATTTTCGCTTATCCTGCTCTCCATATTGTTTATACACCATTAGTCTGGCAATGCCTCATCCCTGCACTTCACCTATGAAAGCAGAAAATGCCTCTAGCTGCTCTCATGCAGCAAACAATGCATCACACTGTCCATGGAAAAGCGAGCCAGAAAAACATTCGCTTTAGCCACAGGATGCCACCACTGATTTTGCCTTAAAACAGAAAAAGCTTGGCTGTTGTGAAGCTGAAAATGATTTAGGTGCATTCAATTAAAAGAGATCAGATTACAGTTTGAATATTCACTTGAGTTAAGAACTATGAGTGTTCTTCCTCTTTTAAGACTTGAAGTGAGAACAAAGAGAGAACATTAATTACACACATCAAGTAAGAAATCTTTTTAATGGCTATCAACATCAAAGCTAATGGAAGACTCAAAAGGGATCCTCAGAGAATAATCAATTGTGAGAGTGTGTCGGTGTGTGTAAGTGTGCACGTTCTGCTCTTGCTTTGTGTCTGTGCGCTCAAGATTTGGCAGAATATATTCAGCTCAATCTGTTATTCACGAAGAGTCACGGTTTGCCCAGGGAAAAAAGCAACATGTTGGTCTGTCCCGCTGAATAATCAACATCATTAATAATTCTGTCCCCCCCTCCTCCCCTCCCCACCCAAATATTAAATATGAACGGCCTGTGTGAGATGTGCAGCTCTTCAGTGAGGGCTTGCCTTGATTTTCAGGGACCAATCGTAAATGGTTTGCTGGGGCTGCCATTCTCTTAAGATGTTAAAATGTATAAATTATGCAGAAACCAGAGATGCTTCAATATTTATCAGCATGTATAAATATGCTTTAATGGATATGAAATAACTTTAATACAGTGTCATACATGTCTCTGAGGACACAGATCAGATATTTATTTCCTTCCTTCCTTCTTCACTCTCTCCTTCCTTCCTTCCTTCCTTCTCTTCACTTCTCTTCCTTCCTTCCTTCCTTTCCTTCCTTCCTTCCTTCCTTCCTTCCTTCCCTTCCTTCCTTCCTTCCTTCCTTCCTTCCTTCCTTCCTTCCTTCTCTTCCTTCCTTCATTCCTTCCTTCCTTCCCTCCCTTCCTTCCTTCCTTCCTTCCTTCCTCTTCCTTCCTTCCTTCCTTCCTTCCAGACATTGCTTCCTTCCTTCCTTCCTTCCTTCCTTCCTTCCTTCCTTCCTCCTTCGTTCCAGATCTTCCTTCCAGATCTTCCTTACTTCCTTCCAGACCTTCCTTACTTCCTTTCCTTTCACAGTTTTTTAATGTTTACGAGAAAGTGTATATCATGTTGTTTTTTTTTACTGGTTGATAATTACAGAGACCTCATAAATATATGTTCGGGGTTTTGAGAACCAGAACCATGCTTAGCAAGTTTACTATATGACCAAAGAACTTTAGCTATAGTGTGTATTTCCTTTATTAATATGCCTAGCGGTGGTAAGTAGCTTAATAATAATAATAATAATAATAATAATAATCTAATTCACTCAAGTATTCCTAATTAATTTTTTACTCTAATTACAATTTAATACAAATAATTAAGATTTATGTGCCATCACAGACTGTTTGCTGGTCCCTGACTTGGCCACCCCATGAAAAAATCCTGGCTCTGCCACTGAGGGTGTGGCTGTAATGATGTACACGGTGAAAGCAGATTAGTAACGAATAATAATAATAATTTAACAAATCCGAAAACTAAAACTCAGGAGATAGCAGAAGAATAACATACATCCACGTTAAACTAAAGACACTAACAAAGACAAAACCAGACAATATAAAACACAAGGCTAAAATACACTGAGGATGATTGACTGAAATAAATCAGGCGTTAACTAATTAAGATCTAAGGATATTAGCTAAGGAAACTAGTTAGGAAATTAGAAGGACTAAGGAAAACGGGAGCACATAAACTAAACAAAACAGAACATACATGTGACAACAGTTCATAATAATAATCCCAAGCCCTTTGTTACAGAACATAATTGCATAAAATTAAGTGACAGGAGAGACAGAATCCCTTGAAAGATAAAATCCAAATACATATGTGTGCTGCATGTATAGAGAAAATTTATAGAGTTTTTTCTTACAGTTTTTCCTCTCAAATAACCTTTTTGCCTTTTGTTGCACATGTTAAATGTCCCTGCAATGTGACAAATTATGTTTAAATACAAATATCACATAAATAGTTAAGTATTAAAAGTTGCATGCATGATATGTTTTAATACATTTTCAGCATGTTATTTATAGTTTTTTTTTTCAGTATAGCATGTCATACATGTCCCTTATCCAAATATAAGGAGTGTGCATCTGTTTTGTGTATAGCTTGAGGTAGAACTGTCGGCTACAACAATGTTGAATTGCATCGTTCTACTAGAGCACCTGTTTAAAAAGGTTTGTTTGCTTTGTGACGGGAGCTGAATTTTGCAGCCTCATTTTGTGCTGTTTTGTCACTTACACACCTCAGCTAAATTATGCGCCTGTAAATTGTTGATGCCTCAAACTAGGACGCTTTCCAAAATCCCGCTCTAAAAGAAGCGCAGCCTTAATTGGCAACAGCTATGTGGAGATCTGGCAAACCTGCACCGTTCTTTCTGAACCCAGATACGAAAAATTGTACGGGATTGGCCGAGCCAGCTTTCTTTCAACTTTCATCCCTGCGATTCTAATGCCAAATTCAGTTGAGCTGTGCAGTGTTTAACCTCTCCACCCCAGATCCCTAAGGCTCAGGCTGGAATCTCCTCACAGAAATGAAAGCAGTAGTGGGTGTCGCTATGGGAGTTGAATGAGGAATGCTGAATGACGGTGAGATAATTGGGGCCTGCTGAGGTGCTCTCTCTCTCCCTCTTCTACGTTCAGATCAAGGGACTAGGAATAGAAGTAGGGGTGAACGCTTACTCAGCACAACTGAGCAACTTTAAGAGCACACTGACACATGCTCATGTACACAGTGAGAAACCAGGCAGCTGTGCAAACTCATAATGCAGTTTAATTATGTTTACAACAAAAGGCTGGTAACTAAAAAAAACACACACACACTCACAACTCGTTAAAACATCATGACAATGCAAAAAAAAAAAATAATAAAAATTGATGTTACAACGAGGGAAATGCCTAGTCGACAACTTCAGACCTTTCTCCCGTTTTGACATCACAACTTTACCAGCCAGAACATGTTTGTACATTTTTCTGTTGTTCATATATAAACAACACTATTCAACTTTTGAGGTCGTGAGATCTTTTTGGTAATGTTTTATTGGTAACATGAACTAATCATAAACAACATCTTTGTTCAGCATTTAGTTAATATTTGTTAACGTTAACTCACACATGTACTAATGCATCAATTCTCATTACCAGCAGTTAGTTAACATTTAGTTAAAGAGCAACATGCAGTTTGGACACCTCTATATAGCATAGTGTATATTGACGATAAAACAACTAGATTTTCTGAAGAATTTTGAGAAAAATTGTGATAAAATAACTTCTGCGTCTACGACGCACTAACCGGAAGTGACGATCTCCGAGGGAATCTGTTCAAGTTCAGGCTCAGGTTACAATGGATGCGAATGACGAAACCGCGTTTGCGATGTTGACGAATATGCCTATGATGGCCCACAGGCATATAATTATGAGCCTCCTAGGCGAGATAGAAGTCGGGAAGATTGGGGAATGAACAATGGGCAGAGGAGAGAAGTAACGTTGGAGTTGTGGTGTCGAGAAAACCAGTGGCAAATAGGGCAAGTGAGTTCATGTAAGTTTGAACTTGCAAAGTTGCTTAAGCAAACATACATTCGACTTTGTTTTTGATTAAACGTCCATTTAGATTGTCTTAATTTAAGCCAGCAACATTTTGTCTTCTCATATTCTACGCTGGCAGTGATTATGCAGTCCATCCAAGCTGGTTAGCACTATCCATATTGACTAATGACCATGACATATCAACAAATAAATAATGCTTTTCAAATGCAGTTACTGATACCATTTAAACCGAGTGAAATGTGCTGCCACAAACGACCGAGTGTGTGTGGTAAGATACGCGGCAGTGAAGTCTGCTCTATTCACCTGCACATAACGCACCCAAGACCAAAAAGCCTTGTTTTTCCTAGAAGGAAAATGATGGATATGATGTCCTGACAGGCTGGAATTTGTGCAACAAGCACAAACACAATAATTTACCATTATGGC
This sequence comes from Hybognathus amarus, assembly GCA_030378365.1. Taxonomy (NCBI): domain Eukaryota; kingdom Metazoa; phylum Chordata; class Actinopteri; order Cypriniformes; family Leuciscidae; genus Hybognathus; species Hybognathus amarus. Next base: position 310,826 of record JAQIUQ010000312.1, on the reverse strand, counting down.
TTCTCTAAAACTCAATCTAAAACTTTCTGTCTCTCACTACTGCTCTAACTACATTAACACCCAGCAATGAGAAAGCGGACGCGAGCTCATTTGTTTTCCTCGGGCTACGTCATATGACGCGTTGCTTGCGGGAAAGGCGTATTCCAGAGCCGTGCGCATTTTCATCAAAATCTCGACATCAAGTGAGATTTCATTAGTAATTTTTACATATGTGTTTTTAAAAGACCTCTGCAGACAATTTAAAGTATTAATTCAGAAATAAATTCAACCTGCATGTTGCTCTTTAACGCATTAGTTACCATTAACAAACCATGAACAACATCTCTGTTCAGCATTAGTTGATATATGTTAAGGTTAACTCACACATGTACTAATGCATCAATTCTCATTTATAGCATTGTTAGTTAACATTAGTTAATGCATTAGTTACCATGAACTAACCATTAACAACGTATCTGTTCAGCATTAGTTAATATTTGTTAATGTGTACTCACACATGCCTGAGAATTGTCAGTTTCTGTGATCTTTTTTATCGTAGTTTAAAGGTTTTATCATAGTTTTTGAAGACTTTAATGCGTTTTTGAAGGATTGTTCCAGTGCACCTATGCAATGGAGGTGTTGCACTCATGCAATACACCTCCACAATGAAATTTCAGAAGCCGAAAATTCTCGGGCCAGCAGCATGTGTCCAAATTTCAATCTTAACCGTTCTATTTCATCAAACACGATCTTAAAACAAGGCTTTAAGTGTAAAATACTGAACTTGTCCTTTACATACGTTTACAATCTGAGTCTTTTTTTTCACCTTTAGATCAATACATTTCTAGGACTTTTAGATGACATTTCCTGTAATTTAGCAATTCTGGTTAAGGCATTTTAAATATAAATGATAATTCACTTAATTCTCAAATTTCAATTTTAGCCCATATAAGTTCAAAGCAGATCTAGACCAAATAAAAATAAAAAAACAATGCTGTTTCCAATGCCGTACAGTTTTATTAATAGTCATATCAATGACATTTCTGTGCCTGGAAATCAGATTTTCAAATTAGACTGAAATTATGTTTCCAAGATTTCTATGACTTGCTAAATGATTTGAACACAGGACACGTCTATCCAAAAATATACTGTTCACGATTATATTTTAATGACTTTTACTTTAGAATTTTTTTTTTTTTTTTTTGGAAACTGCACTTCTGAAAAAAAAAAAAAAAGAAGAAGAAGGGAAGGATTATTTGTCGCATGACACTTACCTGCATTGCATGCTGCAATTGAGAATGTTGTCCTTGTTATGTATCGGTGAAAATGGCATCGCTAAGTGCTGGACCTTGAGCCTGGTGGCATGTTTACCCATGAGACCTGCGGAGGGTGACACATGCTTTTACTTTGACTAATAAATCATTGATGGCCTGATGTGCATCGATAGGAATGCGGTGTCAGTTTTGATACTTGATTAGCATTTCTGTCACTTTGCTTTACACTTAACATAACTCCAGCTGTGCGGCTCTAATTCGGAGCCGTCTCAACGGCATGACAATGATGAGCCATTCCTCAAACTGACAGCCTGTCATGAAAACATGTCCACTAGAGGGGAAGAGCATCTGAAAGCTCTGTACTTGCCAAAAGGGCCCTTGCCGTAGAGTAATGGCCGGACGGCTGAGTGTATCAAACATCAGGGTTATTGATTCTCAAAAACAGCAGGCTTACTCGACGCTTTTGGCCATTTTCGAAAGCTGTATTGAGCGATTGTGTGTGGTATTAAATGAGCTGTTTAACAACTGCACCGAAAGTGTGCTGGCGACGGAGTTTATGCTTCATTGGCTCCTTAGCTGTTGAGTTGCAAATGGCAGCTCTCACCTTTAACATGATAATGAGAAGGTGCTGTGACTCAGCTCTTCATATTTTCACTTCCCTACACTGATCTCCTGGGCAGTCCGCCTGAGTCAGAGCTGCTAACTGTGAAACGCTCTCTTATCAGAGAAGCCAAAGGACAGTCGCTGAATACTTTACGGCCTGTTCCAACTACTCGCCGGGTCTTAAACACATTTGGACTGTTGTGAGGCAGAGCTATTATCGTATACTGAACTAAAACAAATTTGCGTCAGCTTTGGTTCTGTGTTTGAAATGCCGTGAGAGCCATCCTAAACCTTGCCGTTGTCATGACCATCAGCGCGTGTCTTGTCTTCTGTCGGCTGTGCACAGAAATAACAAGCGGCAGACACACCGCCACATTGCTTACAATGTGACTCTTGTCTAAATGCAGGCAAATCTTCTTATATCCAAGTTGTATATTCTGTTGGTTCCTCAGTGGATTCGTTCACTGTTATAACTAAAACTGAAATGTTTTATAAAACAGTCACAGTCAAAAGCGCTGATGAAATTGTCAATGCATATTGATGATGGAAAATTTGTATTATTATATCAACCATGAAAAAACTATTGGTATGTATATATACGCAAAATATATTATAAGTTTATATATGCACGTTTATGTATAAATGTTCATAATTATTAAAATATACACAAATTATAATAAAAACCATAACACAAAACTGCATGGAATTCTATTAATGCAAAAGTATTCATAATTAAGCAGTATTTTATTATGCAAGCTATTATAGTATTTGTGAATATAGTTTGAATTATTTTTTTTAATTTATTTTTTAGTGCTTTTGCATATTTTATGTGAAAGATTACAGAATCTCCTGATTAAAAACAAATGCAAAGAAGATGCAGAAACAAGCCATATCATATTTAAGCAGATGTATTTGTAAAATTACGTAATCATAAAGAGCAAAAAACAAAAAAGAAATCAGAACTGCCTAATGGTGTGTTCACACCGGATTGCGTTTAGCGCCTCAGGCGCGAATGATTTCAATGTTAAGTCAATGCAAAGACGTGTTATGTGCGTAAAAAATTCCTGTGGCGCGAATGAGGCGTGGAGCGCGGCTGTGGAAGCACGCGAATGCTGCGAATTGAGCGTCTGCCGCGATTATGCACGAAAGATTAAGTTAGTGCCATTTTGTGCATTCACGCATTTGATGCGAATTCGCGTCTGCCGCCCGAGTTGAAAAATCTGAACTTTGGCGTGAATTCGCGTCGCATTATCCAATCAGGAGCCTAGCTACTTGCTCACGTGGTGAAGTGTCTGGATGCTTCAATAAATTATTTTGTAATATGACTAAATGCATTGGTGGCATTATGCACAACAAAGCAAATATTTTATCACTTAAAACATTATTTCTATATAAGAGACATGTTCATTTTGTATTGAATGTTATTCATTCCATATCTAGATTATATGACATAGTATTATGATGTAAAGACAATCAACCAGTGTTGGGGAAGCTACTCTGAAACTGTAGTTTGACAAGCTACAAGCTACTCGTAAGTTAAAGTAGTTTAACTACAGTCAAGCTACCCGTTTAGAAAAGTAGTTAGCTACACTACAAGTTACAATCAAAAAGTAGCTAGCTACATTGAAACTACTTTTGCTTTTTGTATGTTATATATTTTATTTTGTATTATTTTGTTTATAATAAATAACTGAATAAGTGTCTGAGGAATGTCTTAAGTAAAATATTTAGTGTTTAAAACAAGGCAATGCAATTACGATTTCAAAGAGTATTGTTTTATTACACACAACACAAAAATATATCTGACTGTGTGTCAAAAGTGCAACAAATAGCCTACAACATTGCAAGAACAAAATACATCCAACGTAAATTGCATGTAGAACATTTTCTCAAAAATACAAAATTTGGACAAATAAGGCCATGGGTAATTAACGTTAGTTGTTTCTCCATCCTCCAAATCTGCCGTCATGTCTTGCTATATAATCATAATATGGGTGTGTCAACCCACTTCTGTACGTCAGTGAACCGTTAGCCGCAAGATGCGTGATTAAACAACAGGTGGCGGTAATGGCAAAAAATTAGTTTGCAATCTAACAAGAAAAATAATATCCTTGCATCCGTCTGTGCTTGCATCACGCTGATTCGCGCAGGCTCGACAATGTAGCAATGTAGCTTTTGCTCGTGCTACACCACTACTTGCTGCAAAAAGTAGTTAGCTACTGGAAAAGCTACACTGTGTAAAAAGCAACTGAGCTACTGCCAAGCTACTGAAAAATGTAGTTAAGTTAGTAGCTACGCTACTTGTAGTTAACTACTCCCCAACACTGCAATCAACATATGTGCATAAGTTCGTGTCTGGACGTGAGAGAGAAAAAAATCACAGGACAGGTTAATAACTTTTGGAAGCTGGCTCTATTTATCATCAAAACAAAAATAAATGACAGCTAGATTAGGTGGATGAGGGCGAGGGTGATCCTCGCTCCGATGCGGGACAACAGGTCATCAAACTGGGCGAGGGACAGGCGGACGTCATCTAGCGCAGCTCCTGGAGCGAGCAAATGGTGAAATTCGCCAAAAGATTCGCCTCAGAAGGGTCCGGAGGACACAAATATACGGCGACGATGATCCCCACACCGCTGTTCTGCTCTCCAGAGTAAATATAGATCGGTGACTCTCTCTGATGAATGCTCAATCGACATAAAAACAATGGCCGCCAACAGATTTCGATTCTGACGTGCGTCACACGCGTGAAATTTCGCTTCAAACTTTTGTTTTTACGAGCGTTAGTTTCACTCTTGACACGCGAATTAACACAAAGTGGTCAAGCGTCAAACTGAGACACATCAGGCGAATTTGCCTGCAGTCACGCCCAGTGTGAATGCACAGTAATGTTACTGCATGAAATGTCAAACCGGGACGAGCTATAGGACGGAAAAGTTTTGGCGGTGTTGTTTTTTTTTTAAACTTACCCACATTAAATTGTTGATAAAAAGAATGTATTAAGCTAACCATGAAAATGTTGCAGTGACTGGCAGAGTTAATAAATTTTTTTTAAATAGTTTTAGCTAACAATAACACTAGTTAACAATAACTAGTGAAGGCAAAACTCGACTAAAGAGCATTTCATTTTATGTGTATAATATATATTTTTTAATATAGGAAAATTATGTATTTTATTAAATTCATGAAAACTACCACATGTAAAATGGCTGACAACGGACTATTATTTCATTTTTAACTTTTCGAATAACTGTGAAATTGTCCTCTACATAATATGATTTAATTATTGCAGGTATATATCGTTTATTATATGTGTGGTGTTGTGTTTCTCTCTCTCTCGTCCCCTCCAGTGCTTTTTCACACTACATTAAACACAAAGCTGGTCCTATGGGTCTAGTGCAGTTCTCTGATTTGTCTCAGAGCTGGTCATACAATACACTCCAGTGCCTGACCCTTGCCCGGGGGCAACTGACCTACATTGTGCCAAATATGGAAGATCTTCTTTATGTCTTTTCCACAGAGAGTTTGTGAAAACGCATAAAAGTACCTTCATGAAGCATTTGTTTTTGTGAGAAGCTAGTAATTTACTACAGTGACTTATAAAATGTAATGCTTTTTCTTTCTTTCAGAAAGCAACTTTTGTTGACAGACAGGAACTTGTGTGTACAAACAAGTTTCCGTCTGTTCAGATATTTTTGCTGTAGAGCCACTGTTAATTGGCAACAACATTTCCTGAGATATTTTAATTCAAAGACCGTGTTTCAGCATAATTGATTGCATTCATATATCTCATTTGCCTCGCATTGTTTGCATCAGTCAGAACTGAGGCTCAGATGAGGTCAAATCACAATAAGTGCAGCTCTAGAAACTTATTTGACCCGACTATCCTGCACGGTGACTTTGACTAATTGGATGTCAGACAGTGTGCTGAACTGCAGCAAAAGTGTTCATTAATATTCCTCCATGAACAAGAAAACTGACTGAAAATGGAGTCATGTAGAGTCATGCACAAATGTGTTGATGTAACAGGGACAACGGAATGAGTATTTAGAGAATTTTACCCAATAGGGGTTAAATAAAGCCTAGCTTTGACTCTAGGAGGATTAAAAGTAAACATTTGGGCCAAATTCAACTCAATTAAGAGCCGGCAATTTATATTACAGAAAAAAAAAGTAGATAATACATTTTTTTTTAACATTAAACATAATTGTCTGGTTTCCACTCAACATATTTAGCTCAAAGTTGAATGTGAAGTCCAAGAATAAAATAAAAAAAAACAAAGTCTCAATCCTTCTGGATCTCTTGTGTGTGCGTACAATTCTTAAATGTCCATGTGTGTAAAGACCTTTTTATGTTTTCTACCCAGTTAGTGTGCTTAGCTCTCAGTTCAGATCCGTGTTAATCAAGATGATTCTTTTGAATCGTAGATCAGGGTCTGGCTCGCTGTTCAAAGGTGAATCACTCAAACAGAATCGGCATTCAAAAAAAAAACAAAAAACAAAAAAAAACAATCAGAGTTCTCGTAAAAGAAAGACCAGTAATCAAAAGCATTGACAGGTTCTTTCCCTCAGTAACAGGATGAATTTGCAACCTCGTGCGTGCATGTTCAGCTGGCTTCTTCGTCTGGCTTCGATATAAAACCGACTCTAAACATACTGGGCTCTCATCTTGCACCCGGTGCAAATGACTTTATACACTGACGCATTTATCATTCCAATTTGCATTCGCGCAAAGTGGCTTTTTTCCTCCACAGACGCACATCGGTAAACTAGGAAATGAACTTGCGCTCCCTGGGCGGGTTGGCGCAAAAAGGAGGCGTGTGTCGGCACAAACAATCCCTGGTGCTATTTTACACTTCCAGAAAACAATTGCTAACCCGGGATGCCAGCCCGAACTCCGCCCACAACATTTTTTGGTCGGTAAGTTCGGTCTGGACTCGATCCATTGAGGAGTAATTATGATCAGACAAGAAACGTCCGGGCCAATCAAATTGCCAGGGCATGCTTTATACGATGATGGACAGGTGATCTGCAAGGACGTAATCATCACGTTATCAAAGAGCGCTTAACTGGTTTCCTTCAGAGATGACTGCAGCTGGAGAATTGAGATGTATAGATTCCGCTGTTGCATCTGTTGTGAAATAAATCGACAGCGCATTAAAGACAAACAGAAAACTGCAATTAAGGCATTTGTCGATCGGAAAGATATTTTTGCCGTCCTTCCCACATGATTCGGTAAAAGTGTAACTTATCAGCTGGCTCTGACGATCGCTGAAGAAGATGGGACGTAATGAAAAGCCTGTGGTCGTTGTGGTTTCTCCTTTGGTCGCACTCATGGAGGAGTAAGTAAAAGAAGCAACACTCATTATTTAACTTCTAAAATAAGTAAAGTTAGGCTACGTTCTGTATTTGACAACTGTATACAAAGTAGCTGACTTACTGCGTTGCTCTGAATGGTTGTAGATTTACCGACTATCCAATTGAGTGCAGAGTTGTTGTTTTTTTTTCCCTGGTTCGGTTAAGACACGCCTCATAATCAAAGCCCAATGGAAGAGTTTCAGACTCATATTCTCACTGAGAATATGAGTATTACGAAGTCAGGCTAAACAATTGTGCCACTGACCAGAAAAAAAAACTGGTCTAAGTCAGTGGCACGTTGCGCGTATATTCAGATGCTATTTTAAGCGTGCATGCTTGGCCATAATACAGAGTGTGAACAACACGCATATACTGTAGATGATTCTCTCAGTAACAGATGCATTTTACTTTTTGAAAATGATACATTATTATAAGGAAAAATATATAAACATGAGAGAAATCATTGTTGTGTCCATTGACGATGGGAAAAATAGGCATAAATCTTACACATTTACCCAAATTATTATATGTATGTTTAACCGAAGCTAATTTGGGTGGGTTTGCCCCATCCCCAATGTCCCTTCTCTTTCTTTTACGGCCCTGACGAGAACATCGTTCTCCTCGGCTGTGAACCAATGCTGAAACGTTCCTGGTAAATGCGGTATTGAAATAGAATTGCGCCATGAAACAAGCGTTAAAGGAACGGAGTTAAAGGAGTAGTTCATTTAAAAAAATAAAAAAATAAAAAAAAAAACTTTTGCTGATAATTTACTCTCCCCCATGTCATCCAAGATGTCCATGTCTTTCTTTCTTCAGTCGAAAAGAAATTAAGGTTTTGGATGAAAACATTCCAGCATTTTTCTCCATATAATCAACTTCAATGGGAACCAAATGGTTCAAGGACCAAAAGACAGTTTCAGTGCAAATTGTTCAAAGGGCTTTAAACGATTCCAGACGATGAATAAGGGTCTTATCAAGCGAAATGATCACGCATAAAAAAAGTTTAAGCTTTATAAGCTCAAATGCTCGAACTCGTTCATCAAAATGAATGAATCTTTTCCCGAGTCGAATTCGTTAATTTCGTTCGTCGAATGTAATTTTCGTTTGTTAATTATGATAAACGAGTTCGAACTGGAAAGTCACTGCCTCTCCGTAATGACCTTTTTGTACTGGTACAGCCCAGCCCTGTTTTTTAAAGTGTACAGATGCTGCTCTTTTGTGTTTGTTTTTTACAGTGGCACAAGTAATGGCCTTTTAGTGTCGACAGCCGTAGCAGTTACATCCCACGTCAGCGTCAGTTGAACAACTGCATTAGTTGAATGGTACGGGGAGTCCACATGGCTTCACAGGTCCCTCTACATCTCACCCTTGGACTTTTTCGCACATCTGAGTCACACCATGCCGTCTCAGCACACTTAGCCATGCTCCTCTGAGCTCCAGTGGTACGCTCAACTGTGCCGGCCTCTTCTCAACTATAACACTTGTGTCAGTAACTTCATTTAAAGTTTAGCACAGTCTCAGGGCATTTAGCTGCCCCCAGTTCCTGATGAAATCTCATTCGGACACTTAGAAAGTCCATATGCAGCTGTTGCTTTTCTTGACAAATGATATACACTATTGGTCAAAGGTTATATTTTTTAATGTTTTGGAATTAAGTCTTTTGTGCTCACCAAGAATTCATTTATTATATCAAAAATACAATAAAAATATTAATATTGTGAAATGTAATTTATTCATGTGATGGTAAAGCTGAATTTTCAGCATCTTTACTCAAACCTTCAATAATAATTATAATTTGCTGCTCAATTTCTTACACCATGTCATAACCAGACATGATGTGATACGATGCAGGACAAATAATTTGCCTGTCTACAGATGCATAAAAATCAATCAAAACCCACAGCCAATCGGAACAGCGTGTGGGCGGAGTCTCAATGCAAGTGCACGCCCAGCGTAGCAGGGAACGTTCTCAGATCTTTGGCTAACATTCCCTACAAGTTTGGTCAATGTTTTAAAGAACACATTTGAATGTAATGTTCAAATAATGCTTTAAGAATGTTTTCTCATTTCAAATAATGTTCCTGTGAGGTTAAATGTAAATTAAGATTTAACTTTTTTTTATCTAACATTTTAAAATGTTTTGGGAATGTTGAGACAACCAATTATACAATGTTCTCAATAAAACAAACACAATGTTCCATAATAACAGAGGAGGAACATTATCAAATCAACTTTCGCAAAATGTTTTGAGGATATCATTGAGGCCTGGTGTTTTCTTTGAATTTTTTTTTTTTATATAAAACGTTCTAGTAATGTGACGTGTTAACAAAGAACAATTGAGGATGTTTGGGGAATATTGTTGATATAACCGATTCTACAATGTTTTCAAAAAAAACATTGGCACAATGTTCCTACAGACGAGGAACATTTTCAAATCAACGTTCACAGAATGTTCGGATGTCAAAATGTTTAAGTCCTGAGATAAAACATTATTGCATTAATAATTAATTATAAAACATTATTAATAAAACATTCCTGTCAATTGATTTTTTTTCCAAAAGATGATTTTTTTAGGGATGTTGTTGGAGTGTATATATATATATATATATATATATATATATATATATATATATATATATATATAAATTAACCCCAAACAGTTGTGTATCCACACCAATTAATTTATTCACTTAATTTGATTTATTACATATGCAATTAATTAATTATTTCTTTTAATAGACCGATTATAAATATATACTATTGACATGACATTATGAATAATATATAATAGGGCTGTCTATTATACGCATTTTTCTTCGTCCTCCAAAGCGCAAGCAGATCTAGCTAGACCGGAAACAAAACAACAGGCACACACTCCGGCCAAATAGTTGGTTATCGTTACGTTTTTCACTAACTTATTCATTTTTATGATAATTTATTAACGAAGATAGGGCTTATCTCCCAATGAGTATTCTGTTTTTAACTACAATTGTTTTGTGGAAATAAGCATTTGCAAAGTTCAAAAGAGAGAGAATTTCAGCTTCACATGTTCTTTGTAAGTGTTTCTCAGCAGTGGTCATCTGTACTCCTTAGTATTCAATAACAAGATTGGTTTCGTTTAATGGCTTTCACACCTGCCATCATAATGGTAGGTCAAATATTAAAATAAGTGCTATTCAAATCCTCCGTAATTGAATATTTGAATGGCCAATTAAAATCCCAGTTGGAGGTATAGATAAGGGGAGTTAGGTTTTCTTTTTTCACCTCCTTTGAAAAGCTTTACTCCCATTTACCATTAAGCTCCAGATTTCTGTCAATTTCCCTTACACTTTTCCCTCCATTGTTGAACATGCTGGTTCAGTAATAATAGTGCAGAAGAAACTTTGCATTTTCCTATATTTTGCAGACAAAATGGCCTGGAGAGTCTGCAGTATCTGTCAGACTGGTGCATTTCTTGTGGGTGAGGCACAGAGTTCACATCCGCCTATTTGTGGGAACAAAAGTGGATTTAGCCACACTTCCCACGTATATTTCAAGACAAATTCCTGTTGCTCCGCTCTTCAACTCAAATTATCTCTTCCCTACCGTTTTCTGCTGTTTTTTTTTTCTGGAGAGTCATGCCCCCCTCAGATTTGTGAGTCAAGTTGCTTTTAATGTAACTTCCAAAACAAGAGAGAAACTGTTTGTATATTTGTCCTCACCCATTCACACGGCTAAATATTGGCAGCTTCCGCTGATAATTTGCTTTAAACTGAAAATTTCATCATCTACCCACTCTTGTGTCACTTGAAACTAAAATGACTCATTCCATGAAACTGAAAGGAATGATTTAGCTGTTCTTTTTCATTCAGTGAAATACATGACTATCAAGTTCAGTTAAACATTGAGTCAAGATTTCAACCTGATTTTAACCTGAGAATATTGTTAATTGAAAAATACTTTTAGGCTTAGGCTATTTTTTCCCGCCTTTGTTTGTGTCTTATGCCGCTGGTGATTCCTCAACAACACGCTCATGATGTCGCTTGTCTTTGTCTCATTACAAGAGGCAATAGAGTCAATAGCTGCAGAATTTTTGTGTTGGATTATTTTTAGCATGTTGTGTGATTAATGTGTGTTGGAGGAGCGTTTCTGTGCATCTATATCGAGTTTCAGTTCCCCTGTGATTCGCTGCTGAGAAACAGACACAAACTTGTTAAAATGGCAATTCTCTGTGAAACCTGCGAAGCTTGTGCATCACGAGGGGTCTCTGTCAAAACAATCAGATGCTTGTTCCAACAGTCCCATTTTTCTACCCTGTGTTTCCGTTCTTGTTGAATAATGCCTGTGTGATATGATAATGTTTTAAGTGTGTAAAATCAATTTCAATTATGTTTATATACATTTAAAAATGGAAAATGATACAGCCAATATATATGTTTGGGAAAATAAACCATTACCGCAGCTTCTGAATGTGAACAACAGTGTTTTAGCATTATACAGAAAGTCACAAATCTGACAATGTCAGTTTAGCATCCATGTAAACAAACAAATATATCTAAAATATTTAAAGGGTTAGTTCACCCAAAATGAAAATTTTGTCAGTATTTACTAGGGCTGCACGATGTATCACTTTAACATCGATATCGCGATGTGCGCATCCACGATAGTCACATCGCAAGAATGTGCGATGTGACTAGGGATCGTAGTAAATCCGTGATTCGTGATCAGTAGGCTGCGTGCCAGCAGCTCCCCGGCTCGTAACGCTTGTGATTCGCGGATTAAATCAAATGCAAAGTTTAACCATCATCATAGTGAGAGTTTATCAATTTGCAAGTCCTGTCAGTTTAAACATCAAGCGCAAGAAGACTGGAACTTGCGCTCTGTTTTCTGTCAGCCTTACTAAAGCGCATTTTTGTCCCGCCAAACTTGACCGGTGAATGATGTAGATGACGATGAGTGACTTCTGCGCTCGTTTAACTGAGAGAGAAAGTCCCGGTCGCGCGTGCACTCTCACCGTTTTCAAACTCCCTTGCTCTCCCGTGCTCGAGCATATGCATATCAATGAATTGAGTTGACTGAATATCTTTGAGAATACATGACGGTAAAAGATCGGAAGACCTTTTTTTTCTGAACTACCACTGGTTGTGAATTGCTGTTCCACACATTCAGATGACATTACATAAACCACACTTTCAATAAAAATAAATAAATAAAATGCGATCCAGTGATGAAATGTTTTCTGTGTTGACACAAATCTTGTGCGATGTCCTAACCTGCCTGGATAATCACACAGCGGGTATGGCGTGGTCCGTTAATGAAACGTCCGATTCGCGAACTAATGACTCATTTGAACCGATTCACTTTAATGAATGGTTAAAACAACTGATCTACTCAACACTGAACTTAAGAGACATAAATCGGGAACAATTTTTAACAAGGTTCCATTTATTAAAGTCTAGTTAACTACATTAATAATAATAATAATAATTCATTACATTTATATAGTGCTTTTCTCTGTACTCAAAGTGCTTTATATAGGGGGAAGGGGAATCTCCTCAACCACCACTAATGTGCAGCATCCTGTTAACATAACCTGTTAACTACATTAGTAAACAACATTCAATTAATTAATATTAGTTTCTATGCGGATATACTCTATAACAAAACCACCCCAGTCATTCAATGATTCATTCTCCAAATAGAGCTATTCAAATCATCTGGGGAAATTGTTCTAATATCGCAATATATATCGCGGACATATAAAATATCGCAATGCCATTTTTTACCAATATCGTGCAGCCCTAGTATTTACTCACCATCATGTTGTTCCAACCCTGTAAGACCTTTGTTCATCTTCGGAACACAATTTAAGATATTTTTAATGAAATCTGAGAGCTGGATCACTCCTCCATACTAGTCCATAGGCTTCTTGAGGGATTGAAACTTGCCGGCCTCGAAAAGTTATTAAAGACATCGTTAAAATAGTCCAAGTGACGACAGTGGCTCAATCTTAAGTTTATCAAGTGACAAGAATACTTTTTGTGCGCAAAAACAAACAAAAATAACGACTTTATTTCAACTATTCACTTCCTTCTTATGGGCCTGTAGTCAGTTAACGTAGTGTGATAGCGTAGTAGAGATGCGTCACATGTAGGCTCACTATTGGCCGACACTGGTCATGTGTGTGATGCGTGTGACGTACAACAACAGATCATACGCTATTAAACTAGTAACCTGACTTGAAGCCCAGAGAGAAGGAAATGAATAGTTGAAATAAAGTCATTATTTATTCTTGTCGTTTGATAAACTTAATAATTTGTTAATTCAATATATATATATATATATATATATATATATATATATATATATATATATATATATATATATATATATATATATATATATATATATATATATATATATTATATATATATATATTTTTTTTTAGTTTTTTTTTTAGTTTTTTTTTTCCTTTGTGCTTGGGTTAAATTTACTGACAGAGAAATATGGGCTGCTGTCACTTTAAGTCCTCCCTGTCCCCATATAAAATTACGCCCGTGCATAGGCTACATATTTCAATGATGCATGAAAAAAGAAACAGTTGGCGAGTTTGATTTATACATTTATAGTTTTTGTGTTGTTAATTATACGATTCAGTGAGCAGTTTAGCACTACAGCAGTTCATACAATTCATACAGTTTCCCCTGCATTGTGTTGATTATTAAAATAGTATATTAGTTTCATATACCATTTGTGATTTCATTTTCTAAAGATATGGCCAGACGTGCAGTCCACCAATAACAATACAGCAACAGCACTAGGAACGCCCACCAGCAACTTCACAGTAGAGAATTGCGAATGTGAACAAATGGCGGTGTGAACGAGGCTTTACATTCATTTAAAGGGATACACCATCCAAAAATTTTAAATTCTTGTCATCATTTACTCACCCTCAAGTTGTTGCAAACTCAAAGCAAGATATTTTAAATATCTATTGGAACTTTGGCACCATTGACTTCCATAGTAATTTTTTTTCTTCCTTTGTGTTCAGCAGAAGAAAGAAACTCACACAAGTTTGCAACAACTTGAGGGTGAGTAAATGATGACAGAATTTTCATTTTTGAGTGGAGTATCCCTTTAAGACATAACTGACTATGAGTACATGTTCCAGTACCTCAATGAGTTGTTTTTCACAGCTTATTGCGCTCAATAACTCTTTTTAATGTCAAGTAAGTAACAGTCGCAAGCCCAGTCTATTCTCTGTACGTCGACCTAAAACTTTGACTTTTCGTTTTTGAAGTGGCTTATTAAAATTATTATGATATTATCCTTTTCGATGTGCACATCACAATATGTAGGCTATCTGTGATATTATCATGTAAGCCTTTCCAATTTTTTTTTTTTTTTTTTTTTTTGTGATTTAGTTGTCCGGATTGAGGAATTTGTAGTCATGTAACATTTGTAGCCATGTAATGCTGTTTCACTGTCACTATAATGCAAGGCTTGCGCTAAAGGTTCAGTATGTTGTCCATTTAATATTAATATGATCTTACAAAAAAAATTCACTCTTTTTATGAATCAGTAATATTTGGTGTATTGTTTTGACATTTTACATGTTTTAGATGGAAAATGGAAACCCTTATTATTCAACAGGTCAGTGGAAGAATAACAGGTGATATCGTAAAATAATGCATCAAGACAAATCATAGTGTAGGTCATTGCGTTCACCTTGTCTATTATGTGCCAGATATCCAGGTTTTACTATATTCCCGACTCTCTTTATTTTAGTTTGACAACACATTTATGAGGAGAGTTTAAAAGGGTGTATCAGAAATGAAGTTGAAATATTCAGGTAGCCTACTCTTATTTTCCAGCTGATTAGCTAATATCGTCATAACGTTTAGAAGCACGCTGGGTTACTTTGTTGTAATGTATGCACACAGGAACGTGTATGCACTGGGAGTCCAGCTCATAAGGGCTGATTTATTGATTTCTCTCTCTCTCTTTCTCTTGGTTGGTTTTTGGTTTTCTATTGCAAGAAAGAAAGTATTCTACTGCAAAATTGCTTCGAGAGTTTTGGCATGTGGCAAACAGGAATTGACTCTTGCACTTTTCCGTATATATATATATATATATATATATATATATATATATATATATATATATATATATATATATATATATATATATATATATATATATATATATATATATATATATATATATATATATATATATATATATATAATTTTATCTATTTTTTTTCTATTATTTTTATCTATTATTTTATTATTATTTTTATTTATCTTATTTGCTGATAGCACATAGGCAGGTTGTCTTATTTAGATACGATAACCAGGTTGTGAGAATGGCTTTAGTGTTTGGTGTGTCCATAAATGTGTACATTCTTTTGATTTTTATTTTAATTTAATAGTATTTAAAGACTTTACAGATAATAATTATTTAGAAGCAAATATACACACCTCTGAACTGCAAAAACTAAGGTTATTTAATTTCAATATCACAATATTTTTATGTAAATTGATAGAATTATTAAAAAGCTTTAGAATGAAATATTAACTTTTTACCCACACATGACATATGAAAAAAAAAGTACTGTACAGTATATCATGGTCACAAATCAATAATTAGTTCCCACTACTTAATATGTCAGCATTTTAATAATGTGTTCCCTCGGTTTAAGAAAACTCTGCAGACGATATAATAATTCGATTTATTTAATTAAGGATGATGTTCTTTTGAACTTTTTATTCATCAAAGAATCCTGAAAAAAATGCATCATGGCTTCAACAAAAATATTAAGCAGGGCAACTGTTTTCAACATTGATAATATCAATAAAAGTTTCTTGAGCATCAAATCACTGAAGACTGAAGTAAGACTGTGTCACAGGAATAAATGACATTTTTAAATATATCAAATAGAAATGTGCATTTTCTTTTCAACATACCTCAAACATTTTAATGACAAAAACACTGAAACATAAAAGTTTGCACCTAACCCATGTCTTAAATAATGCACCATTCAATACACGATCATAAAGTTTTGATGGAATCCTCTAAACTAGTTTTAGAATTTCAAAGGTATTGCCCAGAGACAAATCTGCAGGGATGTTTCACTTATGAAACAGTCACAGTATGAATTTCTCAGGTGTCTTTTCTATAAACAGTTCTTGTTCTTGTGTGTCAATGACTCTATCGCCATTAATAGTTTGACAAAAACCGTGCACACTTGCACACGTGTCTCTTCCAACTGCACGCCTTTCAATTACCCTCCCATCCCAGTCGGCTGAAAACCGCACTTGATTCTGTCTCATTTTAGAGCACTCACCACACAGGACCCATAATGCCTTGAGTGCTCACATGAACCACATGTCAACCGAGGCTTTTCAGATGCCTCTCTCTCATCCATGTCATCCTGCCTCTAACGTGGAGAGAGAACAAAAATAAGAGGAAAATGGACTGAGGGGGAGGAGGGATGGTGGGATGCTCTTCCCGCTCGCTGTCCCGCCGCAGCTCTCATACAGTGAGCGAGTGCTAGCCTCGGGCGGGATAACATAAGAGAGCTCTCTAATCTCCAGCACTGACCTGTGTGCTTTGACTGCAGGATAGCCCCACCTCTCCATCAATGTCACAGACATAACTAATGAGAACAGGAGGTCGCAGGGTCAATGACTAAGCTGATTTGCCTACTGATAAGCGATGACTGTGATTCGGGGCCTTGGAGATGGGTTGTACCACTGTCTAGGCTTAGATTAGATACATTGAGCTGGTGTTCAATTTATGAGCTCCCAGAGTTGAAACTTGGCTGTAACCTTGGTTAGGGCAGGTGCTTGTGGCCTTAATGTGCATTGCCATAACGTATGAAGTATTGCACCCATAAGATATAATGATATATATGTAATATGTAATCTGGCCCTTTAAGTCCCTTACCTGCCTACTGTGCTCTTGTAGCTCACTGGTTGTTGAGATACGCACTCCTTAGTATAGAGCATGAAGTTACGTTGTTAACGTCAGCGTGCTCATCGCACGTCGGAAAAACTGCCGTCCAGTGCCAGAGTAAGAGCACGCTATCAGCTGCAGCAACCTGATATAAGTGATATAACAGGGCTTGACATTAACTTTTTGAGGCACTTGTCCTTCGGACAAGTAAATTCATGTTGCACTTGTCCATGCACAAAAGTCACTTGTCCGGGTAAAGATTTATAATTTTATCTAGGGCTGCTCGATTTGGGGAAAATGTCATATTGTGATTATTGAGGTCAATATTGCAGTTGTGATATGCGATTGTGATAGCTATAATAAACAAATGGTTTCATGAGTCAACTTGTTTGGTTCTAAACCAAATGCACACACAGATTAGTGATAATTCTGAAATTAGCAATAACAACTAAATGATTGATAACACCTATAATAATCAATAAGCCATTGATGTCTGGATAAAAATTAACTGTCTAACAGGTAGGACATATACAGAAATTGAATAAAGTTATCAAACAGTCTGCGCTGCATAAATTATAAATGATATATACACTACTCCTTATTAAAACTACACAAGTTCTTTAGTCAAGAGCAGTGAGTAATTTTCTCTGTTCCCTTTGTTCTTTTATTAACTTTACTGACAGAACGCTTTATTGGTAGCTGGCCCTTTAAGAGCAGCTGCTGTGGACAGAGACGCGGATATCACACGTGCCTCATTCTCTCACAATTCACAACTCTTTATGTCCATCATAAGACTGCTCTTATGTTGTGAAGATGCTCGACAAATGACATTTTGGCTTAATTGTGTGTGTTGTTGATGTTCGTTCAAGTGCGAAAGAGAACTTCTGGCGCGCGGTCTGTGCATGCGCATTATACTGGCGCGCGTCTTTCTGTGAGTCAAATTCAGGACATTCACAGGCAGCACGAAAAATGTGTTCGTTTCAAATCGGTAAAATTAAATCTGTAAAATAGACGTTACAAGTGGCACATAACGTGAAGTAACATGGCATTTTATTTCGTTTGAAATTTAACTTGTCGGACAACTAATTCTCTCTTCTACTTTTCCTACAAAAAATCCACTTGTCCCGGACAAGCGGACGAGCCTTAATGTCGAGCCCTGTATAAGATCTAAGGTTGCCTGATATAAGCAACCATTCAACATTTAATTTTGCCCCTGTCCTGGTTATAACCAGCTACACCTCAATAACGGTATCAGTATCATACCGAAGGCATTCCCCAAAGTTAAGTATCAATGCTGTTTCATTTTTATTTCTGTTAAATTTTCTTATAATATAAATTTGCACATCAGCACATTTCCAATGCTTCTCAAACGACTCGTGAGATGAATCAGTCTCTCTAAATCCCTCCTTTACGCAAGCTACTCTGCTCTGATTGGCCAGGCAGCTCAGTCTGTTGTGATTGGTCTCCCACGTGTCAAAAACAAAAACTCCCATTGCATAACAATGTCAGCTCTGCGTGTCTGGAGGCTTCCTACACCAACTAACTAAACAGTAACGAACAATGAAGTTGATTTTACCATGTCAATCCGAGCGCAAATCCAATGATGAAACATTGACTGCGTTTACATGCAGCCAATAACCCGTTCAAAACAGGGAAATTAGCAATAACCCGGCTCGCGAACGGCCATGTAAACACTGGCAAAAACCCGAATGCTCATATCCCGGATTTTAAAAACCGGGATATCTATACCTTGGGTATCCCTTTTCTAACCTGAATTTTTGGTCATGTAAACGTGTATCGGCATATCCTCATAGTGATTTGTGTTCTGCGCATGTTCTATTCGCAAGGAATCTTGGTGTTTTGAGTAGAGAAACTTCTTGGCGCATACAAAAATCTGCGTGCAGTATACAGGAAGAGACCAGGCGAGACACAGCACAGCATACTTTTGGAGCGAGCTCAGTAATGTTACCAGCATCTAAGTGCAAAGAAAGGCGATCGCTATCTGCCCCGAACTATTCATTATCCACATGCTGCTGTTGTTGTTGTCTTTGGATAGAGGAAGAATAATCGTAAATGATGCATTTTGCGTCTTAAGGTTGTCTGTACGTCCAGACGCTGAACCGCATGTCGCCGTTTACATCGGGATATTGCAATTCCATGTATACAGGAGAAACTCTCTCTGCACACACATGTAAATGGGTTATTCCTAAGGTTTCAGAAACCCGAATAGTGACCTTAACCCGACCATAACCCGAAAATTGGCTGCATCTAAACGTAGTCATTGAAAGAAATGCAGCATTTGCAAAAGTTCTACCAGAAAGACTCAATCATTACTTCACTGTTTACCTCCACTTATCCAATCGTGCCCTAAATACTCGTAGTATAAAAGCTCGAAACTTGCACATTTGAGTTCGCAGATGCTGACACTTCCATTCACCTCCATCCTCCCCTCCACCACCAAGATGTCCTTTCACTTCCACCCTCCTCAACACCACCACTAGGATGGTCCCATCCCGTTAGTGGCGTCGGCTGCGCCTTTCAACTTCAGGCAGGACATGCAAATTACGTACCCTCGGAATGGGAACTATGGACGGGGCCTACGCCAAATTACCCATATAAGCCATATTATGCTTGCTGAGCTGTTAATAAATGTTTACTGGTAACGTCATTATTCTCCCAAGTCTTTCTGGTGGAACTAGTTATTCAACCCGAACCTCCATCGCAAGGACAGCTCAAGCAGGACGTTTCTAAGTGATTCGCTACTCAGTTTCAGGTACATTATGAGATGTTGCAACTGTAATCCTCACCATCAGCATTAACAAGTGCATGTCCATCAACAAACCGATACTTATTTAATTTACTTATATATTATATATACTACTACTGTACTTATATATTTACAGAGTATTTTTCTAATTTATTGCAGTGAACGTGGAAACTGTATCAATAACAGTGCATACACCTACACAATATCAAACTTAAAACTAAGTATTTCGAACATCTTTCAAGAGCATGCGGTTTGCGAATCCTGCTTTAAACTCTGAGATTTGATAAGCAGTCGTCAGTAAAATGAAGGAAACACAGCAAAAGTTTAGGATTATATTGCTGTGGTATCGTAGTAAAGATTCATTTTAATCACTGATTCTGCACATGCTCATCCTTGGGCAGTGAAAAGAAGAACTGGCTTTACCTTCACATTGTAGATCATGTAGAGCACCTTCACTTCAATTCACTTCACTTCTCAGACATGATGCTATCCAGTTTCTGAGGTTCAAGTTTTCCCTGGTGTCTAGTGGGCGGGCAATATGCTAATGTTTCGTTTTTGTGTCACAACGAAACAGCTTATGACTCGTTTGAAAATTGATTCATTAAATTGACTCAGAGTCGACTCTTTCTTTTGAAAGATAATGGGCCCTATTTTTCCTTATAAAAATTTATCATTTGCAAAAAGTAAAATGCATCTGTGTTGATGAGAGAATCATCTACAGTGTATACGCATTGTTCACACTCGGTTTTATGGCCAAGCATGCGCGCTTAAAATAGCATCTGAATGTACGCGCAACGCGCCACTGACTTTAGACCAGGTTTTTCTGGTCAGTGGCGAAATTGTTTTCTGGAAGTGTAAAATAGCACCAGGGATTGTTTGCGCTGACACACGCCTCCTTTTTTGCGTCGACCCGCCCAGAGAGCGCAAGTTCATTTCCTAGTTTACCGATGTGCGTCTGTGGAGGGAAAAAGCCTGCTTTGCGCGAGTGCAAAATAGGAATGATAAATGCGTCAGTGAATAAAGTCATTTTCGCCAGGTGCAGGATAGGACCCAATAACTTTATTTCCTATGCAGTTTTAGATTTAAAACTTTGCAGGAGGTTTTCATTCACCTAGAGCTATGTTACACACTTCATGAAAGGTCATTTTCAAAAACCCATAATAGGGGCGCTTTAACACATGTGAATAAATCTTTTGAAAGATCCAAAAGACCAAAAGTAAATAGGCTTGTCCAAACTTTTGACTAGTAGTGGTCCCTTAAATATATTCTGACAAGGATCCTATCCTAGCTACTGTATGCAGAAGTTGCCGCAAATAAAACAATTATCTATTTATCTAAATAAAAAACCAACTTTTTAAATTGTAATTAATTGATGATTTTATTTTGCAAATGTACAAGAAAAGGAAATCATACATACATTTTAAAAAAATGAGTGAGCCATTTTGACCTTTTTTATTTATGCATTTCAATGAGACAGCTTGACACAGCATTTATTACATTCACAAGCAAGAAAGCAAGAAAGATGCGGTTTCTTCAGCCTCAGTAATCAGTTTACGGCAAAACAAATCATTTCTTCATTGCTTGTTAAAGAGAATGTGTTGTACATAGTGTTTTTGCTGCAATAACGATTTTCCAATTTCCCATCTCCCCCTGCTCTTTTGCGATTTCTGACAGTAGAATAAGTGACGTTCGACAGATATTGCTCCCAGATGATTTCACAATGCCATTCAAGTAGGTACCCGATTAGAGGCTCCTGGGTAATTTGCATGTGATTATGCCACTGGTTTTGTACAGGGAAAGAGCATGGCTGTAATTGTCTAACTTTTATCGTGTAATTACACTGCCGTTTGCACTCTGTAATCTAAAATTCTATGGTATGAGTTATTTGGCAGAATTAATCACAGTGGCATGTGTGCCAGCTGGAATATATTTCTTTTCATGCTGAGATTGTTCAGCATCAGCTTGCTGCACGAACGACGGCACAAAAGATTCCGTTTGCACTCGTCTTTTACGTATCAGGTGGATGTTTCCTTTGTGTGAGAGACATTAGTGAGTGACCTCTAACTCTCGTCCTGTGATGTACTGTGTCATCAGCCTCCACTACGCTGTCCCAGATGACAGAAAACGCCGCAGGGGACAAAATAGCGATGAATAATTACCCCGTACCTGAAAAACAGGTGTACGTGCCCTCTTCCACAGATAGCATCTTATCACCTGGTCAGTCTAGAGGCTTATCTCTTTCTTTTTCAGCTCACCTGAAAGCACATTCAAGACTTTAATCTCCCGTAGAAATTAAGTGCATATTTAAGTGTGCGGTAGGAGCCCGCGGCGTATGGGTTTCAGGCAACCGAGGGTTTGTTCTTCACCAGGCAGACTGCAACACTTCCATCTGTTTGGCTCTCAGGGGGTGTGGGAACAAGGCATCTTTCTCATTCAAGATGCACTCTTGATGCCTTTATTTTGGCTGGGCCCTCCTTGTCGGGAGGCTGATAGCAGTATTGGCAGCTCTCAGGAAGACTGGCAGCAGGTGTAATCAATACGACCATCCCGCGTCAGTGGGAGACAGCCGAGCCCAGAGGCGGGCCATCCATCAGCGCTCCAGCAGGCCTCAAGTCCACCTGGATCATGCTGCAGTGCAGAGGATGTGCATAAATAAAAACGTTGTTTTAATTAGTTGTTCCTCCTCTGAAGTTTATTCAATTCTTTTTCCTCCCTAAGTGCCATTAAGAGATACTTAAATAATGCATTGTCTGCTCAATCAAAGGCAGACTATCGTCTATCTGAGGTTTTCAAAACAAAGCTAGCATCTCTGAAATATTAAAACAGCCCCCTAGCTGCTAACAATAAATAAATAAATAAAAATATTGCAATTTGTTTTTTATAGTTATTTTTTTTATTTTTTTTCACAAGTGGCAATACTTTTTTAAACAAATCAGGAAGGGCTACTGGGTCTAATGAATATTAATTACATGATGACACATAATTAAAATTCATGAGTCAGGAAAAGTCTTATCTATAGACACCTTCCATTTTTCAGATCGTTTCTACACTTTAAGAGTCACTGTGAAAAAACTAATTTGACCAAAATCCAAAGTGTTTGTTGTATCTACAATGTATTTTTAAGAGTTAATGAAATTAACAAGTTTGAGCGATAATGTTATGTACAGTATTGATAATATCTGTATAATATCGGTAAATTCTTTAAAGTATTTTCTGCCATTGTGAAAAATAAGTGCACTTTCTTGACTTGAATGTGCACTTATGTTCCTCAAAACTTAAAAGCAAAGCTTAAAAGCAAAGCACATTATATATACAGTATGTGTGTGTATATATATATATATATATATATATATATATATATATATATATATATATATATATATATATATATATATATATATATATATATATATTTACTGTACTTGCAGATAATGTAGAATTAATGAAATAAAAGGCCACTTAAGTGTACCTGAAGAGAGTACACTGTCATGACTATGTTCCTAAATGCATTTAAGTTCACTTGTAATATAATATTTTATACACTTTGTGATATTGTCAAAAAAGCACACATTTTAAATGATTGTTTATTTTCATTATCTTTTGTTGTGCTTTAAAGAATTACACTTATTTTGATATGCTTCCTAACACATCAAAATATGAAAGCTTGTTCCCTTTGGAGGGAACTCACGATGCCGTCAATAATACTTTGAGAACGCTTTCAGCGTGATTTTCAACTAGTCCAATGGATGGAACGAACATCACAGGCAGGTGACATCATGACCAGGAAGATATAAAAGCTGATCCGGTGCAACTGACATCAGCTTCTGTTGCCTCAGCAAGTGATATATATCTAAACTAATAGCTTGGTGTGATGTGTTTGGGAGTAGAGCATGCGGTATCCTTCGAGGGGGCTAATTGCCAAGATTGTGAGAAGCTTTCGCTTTGCATGCTCCACTCTCGCCTGTCACTTTTCAAGAAAAGTGGCCAGGCTCGACGGTTCTCAGGGAACCCCTGAGAACCGCGAGGCTGCTGAGGCAGCGCCGGAGAATGCACTCCTGGGGATCGCAAAAGGGATCCATTGTTTTCTCTCCGGTATCGGAAGCCTGCGCCGTGGTTTCTTCCGCACGGGGAGAGATACCAATGCATCAGTGCTGTACCTCCATGGAGGTAGATGTGCTGGGCATTGAAAGTGACACAATCATGGGGGAAGAGGTTTCGCCATCTCTTTCCCCAGCATATGAAGAACTGGTGGAGGTGATTTACTAGGGCTGTAGATAAATTAAATATTGAATGGACAACAGGAAAAAACAAGCGCTTCTTTCCCTCTATTTTTTCACCTCCTTCACAGTGCCTTCCATTTTTCCCGATCTGCACAACGAGCTGTCTAGATCATGGGAAAAGTCTTATTCATGTTGTGTTTTCAGCCCCCCAAGTTCATTCATTTACAGTATTAGGGGGTTGAGAGAGTATGGGATATGGGGCGATGCCCGGGTAGAACAGACACTTGCTAGCTATCTGTCTCCTGGTTTAGCGTTATCCCTGAAGGGATTGGCTTTTCTCACTTAAACCATTAAAGAAAACTACTTCTAATCTTGTGGGAAAGCATGTGACGGCAGTGGGTCAAGCCGGAGCCCACTATTGCACACTATGGCTGTGTTACAAGCAAATCAGGCTGACCTGCAGGGGGATTTGGGAAATCGGGCGGTCTATGGTAGTCCTTGTGGCCACTGAGAGACACCTCTGGCTCAATTTGACGGAAATCAAGGAGAAAAGATACAGCTTTCTTTCTTAATGGTTCTATCAATCCTTCTGGTGTCTTTGGCGACGAGGTTATTTCGGTCGTCGAGAGTTTCCAGGAGGCAAAATTATAGTCAGAGGCAGCTGAAAAATCGCTTCCTCGCTATGGCCAACCCCCTGGGGTTGCTCAGCACAGCACCCAAAGCCTTCGAAGCAGAAACCAGGTCCACTGAGAGGGGTTTGAAAACAGTCAGTTTGGGTATTTCCTACCAGTTCCTGGCTGTCTCAACTACACCAACGGTTGGCCTCAAGGGGCTGGTTGGTTCCCTTGGTTGATTTTCTGTATAACATATCTCTATGGGTGCTGCAGATAGTAGTAAGAGGCAGATTCCAGATTGGTTCTTGTCCCCAGGCTACAACGGGGTGTTTCTCATGTTAGTGCATCCCGAGCAGGCTCTGGTAATGGAGCAAGAGGTAAAGACCCTGTTAGCAAAGAAAGCAATGGAACAGGTGTACTTACCCAACATTGCATCAGATCTTTTCACCTGTTATCTAATTTTTCCATAAAAGGATGAAGAACAGTGTCATATTCTAGATCTTTGTTTGTTGGAGTGTTTGGTGCTGGATCTCAATTCTAAGATGCTGACACTCAAACAGATTGTGACTCGGATCCGAGGACTGGTTTGTCATGAAAGATCTGAACTATGCATACTTCCATATCTCCATCCTCCTTCAGTACACGAGGTTCCCGAGGTTTACTTTCATGGGCAAAGAAGACCAGGATCAGGCACTTCCTTTCAGTCTAGCTCTATCACCCCGCACATTCACGAAGTGCGTACAGTATATGCAGCTCTGGCCCGGCTCAGGCTGCAGTGCATACACATTCAGGTGTTGGGGTTAAAAACAAGAAGAGTGCTTTCTCCAGTACAGAGGATGACTTTTCTTGAAGTGGTCTGGGATTCAGTTACGATTTGAGCCCTTCTGTGACCTGCTCATGTAGCTGTTATCATTACTGCCACACAAAAGAGCTAAAGCTAGGCCAGTCTTGCACTGTGAAACAGTTTGAGAGATCGTTAGTCCTCAGGGCAGCAGTGTCCAATGTGAAACCCTTTGGTCTGCTCTACGTACGTGAGACCTTTGCATTGGTGGCTCTGGACTCCGTACGATCAAGATTACACAACAGTATCCCCACACCTTGGTTATATGGAGGAAACACTGGTTCTTGTCCCAGGTTCCGGATTTGGGAGCTCTTTGCCATTGAGTTGCTATCTCGACAGATGCTTCCCCTCACCGACTGGGGAGCGGAATTGGAAGGCCGCTCAGTTCAGGGTTTATGGAGTCATCATCCTGACTCTTGGCACAGTATTTTCCTAGAGATAATGGTCATCTTAAATGCATTGGGACATCTCCTCCCAGACCTGAGGAGCCATCATGTGTTGCTCTGGACAGATCACACGTTTTTGGTATCTTATTATTGGTCCCTCAGGAAATGCACTCTCTGAGGTGTGTAGATTCCAAGGGGCCAAAATATGGGAGCAGACACTCTATCAAGGCTCAGGCTGAGGCCAGGAGACTGGAGACTCCACTCTGAGGCAGTGGAGCAAATATGGGAGGTTTACTACCAGGCAGAAGTGAATCTGTTTGCTCTCTCAGTACACAACAGACTGTCCACTTTGGTTCTCCCTCACTCAACCTACCTGCTTGGGCAGGCGCCAAGGAGTTCTGAAGTCTACTGCCAGTAGCACTATGCTGGCCGAGCCAAATTTGGTTTGAGGACCTAATTTTTCTTCTCGAAGGCCCTCCTTTAGAGACCCTTATCAGGAGAGACCTTCCATCTCAGGCAGGGATTTGGAAACTGTAGGTTTGGCTTCTGAGGGGGGCCAAACTCATAGAGAGTGGTCTCTCAACCAAGGTTGTTGAGACCATTCTATGCTCCAGAGCTACTGCTACGAGGAAACTATATTCACTGAAATGGAGAGTTTTTACTTGTTGGTGTCACCAGTGTCAGTGGGATCTGGTTAACTGTTCAGTCAACACATTACTTGAGTTTCTGCAAGAGGGCTTTGCATCAGGTTTATGTACTTCCACGCTTAAGGTCTGTGTGGTGGCCTTTGCGGCTTTCCACGCCCTTGTGGGTGGTACATCTTTGGGTCGAGACCCCCAATCACTCGTTTCCTTCATGGCACCTTGAGGCTGAGGCCTGCAACTCACACTAGGGTACTGGCGTGGGACCTGGCAATATAACTAGAGGGCCTATCCGGGGCTCTCTCTAAGCCTTTAGATTTGGTCTCAGAGAGGTTTCTTTCTTTTAAGACTATTTTTCTGCTAGCTAGTTTGTCCCTCAAAAGAGACGGAGACCTTCAGGCCCTTTCGGTTTCTTCCACCTGAATAAGACGCATTCAAGCTGGAAGCGTTTCCAAAGCCTCATCGATGCATTGTCTTGTTCCCTATCTCAGGGAAATATGGTTACAGTCGTAACCTGAGATGTTTCCGCCACAGAATAAAAAAATAAAATAAAAAGGGCAACTTTTTCATCTCACAATTCTGTTTTTTTTTTTCCTTTTCCTTTTTTTCCATTTACATAAGAATTGCATGATATGAACTTGCAATTACATGTTATAAAGTCAGAATTGTGTGATAGAAACTCACAATTTTGATAAAAAAACCAGCTCTTCAGAATTGGACTTTCAAACTTGCGATTCCGACTTTATATTCCACAATTCTGATAAAAATAAATGTCAGAATTGCAAGATACAAACTCGCACATGCGAGAAAAAATTCAGAAGTGCAAATTTATTTCTTCCAATTGTGAGTTTATATCTCACAATTCTGACTTTATAGCATGCAATTGCAATTGTGTATCTCTCAATTATGACTTCATAACATGCAATTGCAAGTTTATATCATGTAATTCTGACTTTGTATTCTGGCGCTTTATATTCTAACGTTGGTTTCCGGCATTCTTCAAAATATACCTGTTTTGAAGGGGGGAAGAATTTTCTTTTTTTGGTTGAACAAACCTGAAAACATTACATTAAGTTTGCACTTAAGTATATTCTTTTAAAGTATATAATTCCAACAATAAGTGTACTTTTTCACAAGAGTCAAACCCATAAACTTGAGGTTGCTTGCACTATACTTTTTCAGTTGAGTTACAGGAACATTGTTACACTGTAATGTCAACTTTTCAGTCTTTTAATGGACATACTGTCCTTTAGGCTTTAGGCATGGATCTGTAAAGAGTTTTCACCCTTCCTTTTCTCGTCTGTATGCTTATTAGAAGCCCACTGGCAAATATGTATTGTGTGCTGAATTTAAAAGACTGTGTCAGCACAACATTTAAATGAACTGAATATAACTTGATTAGTTAAGTGGCAAACGTTACATAATGATTAATGAAGCTCATTTTCCTATAAGTAATACAGTGCCAACGCGTATTTTTCTGAGCAGCATTATTTATTTTTTATTTTTTTGTGTATGTGTGGGAGATGCTATTCAGAGGACAGGTTGTTCACTTACTCACTGAGTTTAAGAATGCAAGAATCGCCAAGCATCTAGGCCGGGAGCAGCTGGAGATAGCGCGTCGGGAGATAAGCGGAGCGTGAAGTAAAAGAGAGTTTGCAGAAGGTGAATTCTGAAATGTTAAAGAGGTCCAGTATTAGTCACCCTGTGCTGATTCTCCATGTAGGGCCACTGGTGCATGTAGAGATAACTGAGTCACGCTTCTCTCCAAGAACCATTGGGAGGAAGCGCATGGCACAGAACAGCATGCTGCGTCTCTCTGTCGGTGTACTGGAGAGAGGGCAGAGAGCCAGGCCGTGCGCCGAGGTGACATTTGTAGTAAGCATTCCTAAACAGCAGCACAGCACCATTACTAGCAGCAGGTTCGCTTTCATATGAGTCAGTCATGCTCCCTCACTGACTCCCCCTGTTGCTAATGACCGGCACAACCTCACACCTACCTGACCATACAGCACTCATTCCTGTGACATGTGGATCCGGCATGCATTATCCCGCTGTGAGTTTGATGTTTTGAAACAAGCTCCTCAGCTGATCCAATAAAGCCAAGAGAGCTGCTGGATAAGAGTGATTTTAGGACAATGTGAACCTAAGTGGCTAAAAACACAGACTTGGTTAAAAATCACTTGATGGCTCCATAAAATGTTAAATAAACATATTATAGCCTACATTCAAAGGTTTGGGGTTGATAAGTTTGGGTTGTTATTAGGGCTGTCAAACGATTAATTGCATCCAAAATAAAAGTTTGTGTTTACATAATATATGTGGGTGCACTGTGTATAATTATTTTATATATGTAAATACACACACATGCATATTTAAGAAATATTTTCATGTATATACTTTATATAAATTTATATATAATTTATATTATATATAAATATAAATATTTTATACATAAATAATATATTTTTCTTAAATATGTATGCATGTGTGTGTATTTATATATATATATATATATATATATATATATATATATATATATATATATACAAAAATAATTACACACAGTGGACCCACATATATTATGTAAACACAAACTTTTTATTTTGGATGCGATTAATCGCGATCAATCGTTTGACAGCCCTAGTGTGAAAGAAAGTCTATTATGCTCACCTAGGCTGCATTTATTTGGTCAAAAATGCAGTACAAATAGTTATAAAATAGTATATGGTATAAATAAAATGCAAATATAAAATAACTGTATTTAAAAAAAAAAAGTAATTTATTACTGTGACGCAAAGCTAAATTGTCAGCATCATTACTTCCGTGTCACATGATTTCCTTCTGAAATCAGTCCAGTATGCTGATTTGATGCTTAGGAAACATTCATGATTGTTATTAACATGTTGTCTTTGTGTAAACCATGATATTCACTCGCCTATACACTGCTCGGCCAAAAAAAGTCACTGTTGGCAACTGTTCTTCTAACCCTGATGGAGTGTGCAGTTTTTATTTCTTAAACAACGTTGTATGAAGACACATCATGGTCATATTTCAGAATGACAATGCCAAGATTCATTCAACATAAGAAACACATGTGATGTCATTTCAGCCAAGAGGTTCATGCATTTTTGGTCAAGATCTTGTTTTGTCAATGCAAGAGTCCATCACTCTGTAAAGTCTCCTCCAGCACATGCCAAAGACTTTAAGGTCTGGACTGATTAAGGTGAAAAAAATAAATAAAATAAAATATTCATGCTCCTCCCAAACCATTCTTTCACAATCTCAGCCTGATGAATCATATTCATCTTGGAATATGGCCATGATCTGTCTTCCTACATGGTTGTTTAAGAAATGAAAAGAGCTATACACTCTTTGCTAGACACTTGTTAGAAGAATTGTTGCCAAACATAAAACATGCTAGAAACATTAATAAACACTTCAATAGTATTTATTTATTTTTATTTTTTGTCTGGGCAGTGTATTTTTTTTTTTTTAAAGTTCAAAAGAACAGCATTCATTTGAAATAGATTTTTATGTAATAAATGTATTACATCTTTAATAATTACGCTTATATTAAAAAAAAACAGTTTAGTTTAAGGTATAATGTATATTGCTAAGTGTTTATCACAGATACCCTTTAAACTTAATTGACGGTAAAGATTTTCCTAACAAAGTAAATATAGTTGCCTTTACCATATCACACTGAATATTTTTCTTAAGCAGCATAAATGGGGATTTATCCTGTACAATAATCTCTATAGTCTCTATAGATTTTGACTCAGTATATCGCATACACAAATCTGTCTCACTACACATTGGGACATTGATTACTATATTTCCGGTGACATGGCGTCACAACATCACTACTGAAATTTATGAACAACAGCAGAGCTGATATCTTTCTGACATTCTTTTCATGATAAATGCTGTGCTTATTACAGCAATTCTATAATTGTTAGCCAGATTATGTTCATTAGAGCCTGTTCTCATCCTTTATCATCATATAGAACGCTGTATGACAAAACGGCGCTATACTACGCACATGGCACCCTTTATCGTTAATATAACACGTGAACCCAAGGCGTTATAAATCCAATAAATTCTTTAGCGTAATATGAGACTACCCTACCCTACCCCACACCTAAACCTAAACATCACAGCGCGTGTTATATTAACGATAACGGATGCCATGTTCGTAGTATAGCGCCGTTTTGTCATATAGCATTCTATATGACAATAAAGGATGAGAATGCGTTGGTTCATTACCTGTATGTTTATGCTGAAATATAAATAAATAATGGTTTGGATAAAAAAAAATCTATCCCTTGTCATTATGTGTGGTTTGCTTACTTGATTATTAAGGGAAGATAGTGAGCATTGATGCTCCTTGGTTTTCATGGTGCATTGTTTCATGGGACTTCTTAGGGAGTGAACGTTTCAGTGCACTGGAATTATTTTGCATTTAAGGCAGCCCTTAAAATAGCTAACACCCTGATCAGTGCCCTGACTACTGAACTAAGGAGCTGATTGAGACTCACCCCCAGTCTAACTGTTGTTTTTTTTTTACAGTTTTAAAGAGATACTCCACTTTTTACAACTCCTCTAGAGTTAAACAGTTAGAGTTTACCATTTTCGAATCAATTCAGCCGATTTTCTGATATTTAGAAGAATATCAGTAACCACACAGTTTCTGGTCTCATTGACTTCCATAGTAGGAAAACAAATATATACTATGGTAGTCAATGAGACCAGAAACTGTCTGGTTACAGATATTCTTCTAAATATCAGAAAATCGGCTGAATGGATTAAAAAATGGTAAAAATCAACTGTTTAACTCGGGAGTTGTAAAATGAGCCTATTTTCAAAAAAGTGGAGTATCCCTTTAAGCAATCCATCAACTTGCTGCATTCATAGAGAATGTGCGGCCACAGGTGTGCGTTCATTTCCAATATACCACAGCTTTGAAAACAGTCCATCATATCAAAAGTTCAAACTCAAACCATTTATTTATTTATTTTATCACAGGGACATTTCAAACGCTAAAACCCGCTAAAATCCGCCAAACCAATCACCATTAACTCTCTCTATAGAGACTTGGAATGTCATCATTAATGCGCCAGTGTAGTGCTGGTGTCATAATAGTGAATTAATGTGGCGCTCGCTGCGACTGCGGTAATCAGTGTTTGTGAGTATGTAGAAAGCAGTTATTAGCTTGAGTAAACAGTGAGCAAGCTGTCCTGATCCCCACTGTGCTCGTTGTGCCACCACTGCCACGAGGAGGGCTGATGGCAGCCTATTCACAAGCTCATCTCAAACCCTTTCCATCCCGATAACAGCGTGTCTGCGCCAGTCCCTTCCCCTCCATTCTGTTTCATCCACAACATTTGGTTACAGATGTGTCACCTGACACTGCCGTTTTCTCCGTCTTAATAGATGACTGGCTTAGAATATCCTGTCAGTTTTTCACCAAACCGCAAAAGGTCAGTGTTATCCAATCTCCGATTTGTGCCCGTCTCCATTTACCATAATCATTCTGAATATGAGAAATATAAAAGCTGTCTGGCCAGAGACACAAGACAGTTCTTTATTCAGCACGCAAGGTGAAGATTTCTTTTTACGTGTTCGGTCAGATTAATAAAAGCACATTTTGAAGTGCCCGGGAATACTAATTAGCTGCTGTTTATTTTACCTTTCCTTTCTTCAGACAATCAATAATCAGAAAAAAACGCATTGGAAGGCTCAAATCGCTCTGATAACCATTCAAAATGAAATTGGATGGAGTTCATTAAAGATTCCCGAGGCGTTGTGTAATATTCAATATTGGATACTTTTTATTTTATCTCTTTATGTTTTGTTCTGAGTTCCTGTGTGGAATCCAGACAAGTCACGGGTTCAAAGACAATTAATTAAGTCTCTAACAATAGGGCATTTCATATGTTTCCTCATAGCATCACAAGAAGATTTGCTGAATTTGATTCACTCCTTTCTGTAGACATTCTTCAGGCGTTTGCTCCGTTTCCACCACAGCTCGTGCCCAGTGTCTTTATGTGCTAATCAAGAAAAATCCTTATACTCGCCCATTTGCCAACATCCAGGCTTAAATCCCATGACTACAGTGGCACAGGCTGTAATTTCAGAGGTGGTGGATGCCAGAGACTGCTAAAAGGGAACTTGGGCTGTTTGCAATGCAGCTTTATGATTATTTTTCATTTTTTAGTGTTTTTCATAATCACTAAGGATTGTTTTTGCTGACAGAGAATGACTGTTAACAATTAGATTGGCTTAGTCTAATCACAGCAAAATAATTACTGTTATGGTTAGAAAAGATGGTGTCTGAAACGTAGGTCAGCCTTGTTTTGAAGATAAAAGCTCATGAGATCCAGCATTGATGCTAATTGTGACATCAAACTCTTTGGAGCTCACAATTTCTCTTAGTTCGATTTCCAGTGTTAATTAAGATCAGTGTCAGGTGGCAAATCACATGTTTTAGGTAACACATATTAATAGGAGACTGGGGCTACCTGTTATGCTTCAGTGAATATTTCTCAGGTTTATATTCGAAAGTCAATTGTAAATGATTCATCCATGCATGTTTAATTGTCTTAGCTTCTTCCCCCTCAAAATGGTGGTGAAACTTTAGACTTCTCTCTGGTGAATTATGCTAGACTTGTCATTTAGGCTATGTGAGGACTGCATTCAAGTCAGATTTTTTTATTAAATCAGATCTTGGTCACACTTTAGTTTAGGGTCAAACTACGACGTTCGCCTCAATAAGCTCCCAATTGATGCTTATTATAATTTGTTACGGTATGTGTCACAGTCATCGTCTGCACCAGTCTGTCTTTGTCTCTGCACTACACTTCCCAGCATCCCTCATGTTCACACACATGCCCGTCATCATCGTTGTCCCCTGTGTCTTGTTTATCATCATCTGTTTCACCTGTCTTCACCTCGTTATTGTTCATCAGTCTCTGTATTTAGTTTGCTTCAGTTCAGTTTATCTTTGTCGGTCGTTGCTAATGTTAATGGTTCGATGTATTTGTGGATCTTCTGCCTATCTACCTGCCTGCACCAGTTACACTTTTGTATTAGTAAATGTTTTAATTGGAACTTCTGCCTTTCCGTCACTTTCCCGCCGGAACGGCATAGTTCAACCAGTTCGGTGTTTCCCGAAACCATTCGTTCCAACGGACATTCGCAAACAGCATCGCAAAGTTTGTGTGGTTTGAGCGACAGCTCTCGACCTGTGGTTAGAGGCATCGTTTCTATATTGCATCACATTTGGACGTAGTAATAAATCCTTATCTTGAGCAAAATAAGCAAGCTGACATTCAGTACAACCAGTGCCTTTTATTTAGAATACATACAAATGTAATTTACATCTTTTAGTTTGTCAAACGATTTGAAGTACCATGTTTGAAGAGTGCACATGTGCGAACGTGCTCTACTATGTAAGAACGAGCCAAATATTGAGTCTGGTAATAAAGCAAAATAATTAAAAACAAATAGAAATAGTCCTCAGATGACATGTCTGAAATTTCTATTAAAAAAATCTAGCGTTAATCGGATCTCAAAGTTTCATTAAAAGTAGTTATTACTCCATCACGTGCGAAACCAGCGTGGTTGAATGATATTTTGCGACAGTGGGTTTTGGGAAACAGTCATGATTAGTTAGTTGATTTCTCCAACGATGCATCAGTACTATGGTAGTGAAGCAGTGAACTACGTTGTTGTACGGGAAACTCAACTCAACTTTTATTTATAAAAGCACTTTCAAAACCATTAAAATGGACCAAAGTGCTGTCCACAGGCAATAAATAATACACATAGACATAAATTACGTCAAGACATGACACCCAGATAATCAAACCACAAATCACTCACAGTTCTCGGACCTACTCAAATGCCAAAAGCTTGATGGAATAAATAAGTCTTTAAATCCCTTCTAAAAATGTCCGTGCTTGATGACAATTTGAGAGCACGGTTTGAGAAACGTCAAGTATAAATGCCAAGTCAAGTCTATTTATATAGCGCTTTTCACAGTATAGATTACATAAAAGCAGCTTCATAGTATCAATCAAAACATAATAACAATGTTCGTTTCTTAGTGGAAAAACATCCACATTTGGTAGAGCTGATCAAGCGTATTATTGATTGGTTAATTCATTTGAATATCCCCAACTGAGCAAGCCAATGAACTAGAGGCCGGATTTACAGTAACTGTAAGGTTTTTAAACAGACTTTAAATGTGAACCTGTGATAAACGCTGATGGCGTTCACATGCACATTAAGAATTGATTCTATAGTTATGTGCATTTGAATATTTGAATTAGAGCCAGACCGATAAATCGGCATGCCGATATTATTGGCCGATATTAGGCATTTTCAAAACTATTCGGTATCGGCAGTTATAATGGCCGATAAATGAATATTTCAAAAATAAGAAAAATAGAAACGGACTCTTGAGTGTTGGAATTGTATAGTTTGTCCACCAGAGGACACTCTACACCATCTCTGTTGGCAACACTTGTTGAGTTAGTCACGAGACATTGCTTGAATAACAATTAAAAGAATATCCCCATCAGTTCTCTTAACTCAAATAAGCATGACAGAATTTGTGACTATCATGTCCAGTTTTGGTGCTGTTAAATAAGCCGTGAGTGAAGCGGATTTAGTTAGTAATAGTTACGTTACGTTGTTACAGTGTAGTTGACCAATTGTCCTTATAAATTTGACAATGTTATATTGAAAATGTTTGTTTTACACTTTGCAGTATGACGTAATCCATTGCTAAATTATGGCTCATCATAGACTAGCTAACCACAAAGCTAGCTAATGCCACTATCATCAGTCTGTTCTGTTGTGACAATAAAAGAAAAAAAGTTTCTTTTTAAAATGCATGATCATAATATTTTAGTTAAAACTCATAAATAACTACAAATAACTAATGTTAGGGAAATCTGTTAATGTTCTGTTGCACGTCTCAAAAAAAAAGAAAGAAATATCGGCCGATATATCGGCATATCGGATTTTAAAACCAAAAAAAATATTTGTATCGGTATCGGCCTTCAAAAACCTTTATCGGTCGGGCTCTAATTTGAATATATGTGTGCAGGTTTTTAATTCCCTCATGCCTGAACAAACTACTTAGCCTGGTTAAAACAAACCAGACCATTCTCAGTTGTAACTGAGATGTGGTTTGGCAAAGCGTCATCGACAAATCATTTCCAGAGGGGCGGCGGCCAGCGGAGAAACATCTCCAAGTATTGTTTTTTTTCTCGGCTTTTAACAAAAAAGGAAACATTCAAATCGCTTAAAAACAGACGCGATAGCTGATTCGAACGACTGATGTTCGACGGCAGCATCCATCTTTTACAAAATCTGCTTAAAAATCCCAGCGCTGTCGTCATCGTGTAAAGCCCACCCTTACGTTTCTGATTGGAGCCGCGATTTCTGCGGACTGGAAATGGGCTTGAATGAGCTCTTTGCCAGACTAACTTTCAGAGCAAATCTAAATTTGCCGGAAGTTGTCTGGGTTTTCCCAGGTTACAAACTACTTGTCTTGTGCATAAATTTAAATACCAATGTAAAATAATATGTAAATAAATGTAAAAATAAATAAATTACCAAAAAATGTGGTTTGAATTAGATTTCATGTGTTTTTTTGCTGTCCAGTCTTTCAAAAACCCTTCTGGACATGATCTGGATATATAAAAAAATAAATAAATTGCCTGGCAGTCTGAACAGCCGTTAGTTTTGAGGGTAAAATTTAGATCAAATGTAAAAAAAAAAAAGAAAAAATACAACTTTGACCCTCACCTTAAACCCCGAGAGATATCCCTGTGACAACTAGCCCTGGCTTCTCCTACACCAATAAAATGTAACAATTGCATGATATGAATTTCAAATTCTGTCTCTTGTTATTTTCCTTTTCCTTGCATTTTTGTTTCATTTTACCTTGCTATCTGTACAAGCTTTTTGCATGTTGAATTGCCATGCAAATAACATTAATTTGGCTTGACTGGTATTTTGCATACACTGAATATGTATAATGAATGTTAATACAGTTAAAATCCTGTCAGAAGATGTTACCAATTACGGTAATTATATGCACATGGCGCTCATTAAATAATGTGAAGCATAAGGCATAACTGAAGCACAAATTAGAAGCACTCTCAATACCTTTAAATGTGGCCCATAAAAATGTCTTTTTATCTGAGATTCTGTAATTTTCATAATTACGTTGCAGCACTTTCAGCAAGCCCGCATTTGTAAATATTGTCTCTAGCTCTCTCAGCCTCTTAATCTCTTTATCTCATGTGACACGTGGAAAGAGCAGATGTTTGTGATTGATTGAACCGTTGAATGATAGTCTAGAGTCAAATACCGGCAGCCAGAGATTTAAGCGTTTAATAAAGTGTATTCTGTCACCTCGTCAGTCATTCAGGTCTCAGATTGGCACTAGATACACAATGAATGCGTTAGCGCTGACACGGGAAGCATGCGCCATATTTATAGCTTGATTTATGCCTAAAGATATCACTGCTTGTGACATGGACATTTCAAATTCTAAATTTGTCACACAGAACCAATCTCCCTCGAAATCAGCTCGCACGGGGTGAAGAGATTCTCACTAGCGCCTCCATTATTCACAGAGTGCCCGAAGACCATTCTTATAAGGTTTGGCACAAGCGCATCACCTGTCAAGCTACATTGATTTAGCCAGTGACTCAGCTGAAATATAAAAAAAAACACAGAGACATTGGTAGGTTTAAGCACAACTGGCCGCTCCTACTAACTCCTCCAGCGCTCTAAATGTGGCAAAGCCATTTGCTCAGCTTATAAAATGCTTGGCTGACTCTATCCTCCTCCCTTTTACTTTACGAACATATTGGAATCCACAGTGCGTGTAAACCGTTAAATGCTGGGAACTTGGAGCATGTCTGAGCATGTCAGGATCCAGAAGGGCAAACTTAATTTTATTGCGGGAAAGCTTTTCTTTTCCTCCCTTACAATGTACAGTATGTGTTTCCACAACAGTCTATGTTTCTATTATAGCTGTCAAAGATTTATGGTATGTTACCTTGAGCTGACTCGACTCCTTTATTTTATCCATGACAGCTTGCAGTCAGGGCTCTAAAATTGATTTGTGCTCTTACAAGAACAGGTATTGAATCGGCCCAGCCGGAAATGTTTAATATAACGGTTGATGACATTTGAGAAAATTAAGGATGTGGTCAGTAATTTGTAAGTAAACTAACGGCAGCTCCATTAATCCTTAAAAAATAGTGCATTAATAGTAAAACATTTTTGGAGCACATACCATCTGTGATGACAACTTATTCCAAGAATTAATCATCCCGTTATTGCTGTCAAGTTTGGATTTTGCATGTATTTGAATCCTGAGACTGAGTCTCATGAGTCATGAGACTGTTTTATGCCGGCTGTAACAGATGTTGTCAATAGTCATGAGAGATAATAACAGTTTGTGATGGTTATAATAGTGCTGTCATACGGCTGACCTTTGATCAATGTTATGTGAGATGTCAAAACAGCCTGACATCACATCAATCAAACCCATAGTTATGTAGGCTGTCCTGCTGGCCGAAAATGTCCATGCTTGGTCTATTTTCACAGTTATATTCAGTGAATGTGCAAAAGCAACATGTATTTGCATTAAAGTGAAATATATTGTTAGTATGAGTTACCGTTTCTTACTATTTTTCCATTTGTTACTTATAATAGACGCACCGTAGTGATTTCAGGATAAGACAAGATGGATTCATGATGTTTTTGCTCATTATAAAAATGTGGGCTACTTTTTCAACAAAAATAGTTACATAGTTCACCTTTCAAAGCTTGATTGATATTTGAGAACATTTGCTTGAGAATGCTGTTGTTGGATTTTTAGGAGGGAAAAGGGAAAATCCACTGAAATCGGAAAATACTTCCAGTACAACAAGTTTTCGGAATTAAATCCACCGTTTGGTCTTCAGGGGTGTAAAACATACTAAGGAATGATAAGAATTTGAAAGATGGATTCATGATGTTTTTGCTCATTATTAAAATGTGGGCTACTTTTTCAACAAAAATAGTTACATAGTTCACATTTAAAAGTTTGATTGATATTTGAGAACATTTGCTTGAGAATGCTGTTGTTGATTTTTCAGCCCGTTCTCATCCTTTAGCGTCACATAGAACGCTTTATGACAAAAATGACGCTATACTACGCACATGGTACCCTTTATCGTTTATATAACACTGTGAACCAAAGGCGTCATAAATCCTTTAGCGTAATATGACACGTACCCTACTCCACACCTAAACCTAACCATCACAGCGCGTGTTATATTAACGATAACGGGTGCCTTGTTTGCAGTATAGCGCCGTTTTGTCATATTTTGGGAGGGAAAAGGGAAAATCCACTCAAATCTGAAAATACTTCCAGTAAAACAAGTTTTCAGAATTAAATCCACTGTTTGGTATTCAGGGGTGTAAAACATACTAAGGAATGATTATATTAAAAGTGTGGATGTTGAAATCTTAGTAGCTAGTCAAAAAGTTAATTATACCTAGGTATTTAAACGTACAAAAGTAAACTTTTGATATTGAATGATGAAATAAAGATCAAGGTCAATTAAAATTGTATATCATGCTACAAACTTTAGCCTATTTTGTAATCACTGCTTATTTGTTGTTTAATTAGTTACAAGTATGATTTTTGTTTGACTACAATCCAGTTTTAATATTACTCAAGTATAAATTCCTTAAAAGAAAACTTACTGTAAGTAGCATTCCCTATTAAAGGAGTAGTTCACTTTTTAAAATAAACTTTTGCTGATAATTTACTCACCCCATGTCATCCAAAATGTCCATGTCTTTCTTTCTTCAGTCGAAAAGAAATTAAGGTTTTTGATGAAAACATTTCAGCATTTTTCTCTATATAATGCACTTCATGGGAACCAAACGGTTCAAGGTCCAAAAGACAGTTTCAGTGCAAACTGTTTAAAGGGCTTTAAACGATTCCAGACGATGAATAAGGGTCTTATCAAGCGAAACGATCGCTCATTTAATAAATAAATAACAATGTTTAAGTTTTATACGCTCAAATGGTCGCCTTGCTCTGTTCTGTGACACACGTTTGTGACTTTCCTGTTTGAACTTGTTCATCAAAATGAACAAGTCTTTTTTGATTCAAAACAAAATGTATTTGACAACATAATCAAAAATACATTGTGGAAATTGTCCTTTTCTTGAAATAATAGCATGCGTGTTTGCTATTTTTCTGTCTATGAAAAAAAAACTTTGTTCGATTAATATTTTTGTTGGTGGTGTATCTACGACTGCTCTCGCTGTAGCTCCTGTCAATGTCAGATTATTTACAGTGTGCCGGGGGAAGCCCTGCCTCACTCTGGTAAAGTATGTCTTTCAAGTCTTTCCTCTGCACCACTGTGCTCTAAAATCAAATGAGTCTCTGTTTTCTTTCGTCTGCACATCTCCTGAGAGACATTTCGTTTCAAGGTTCAGAGAAATCCACAGTTTAGTCAGGGTTTGAGGGCATTGTTTACTGCCTTCACAACAGTCCTCAGAAATACTTCTGATAACTTATGGAACAATAGGCTTGTTTGTTGTTGTTGTTTAGTTTGTTGCCTTTTCTTGCTGCGGCTGTGCTTTACTTGGCCACATCTTGTCTTTTTTTCAAGTATGGTTCCTTGTCACTTTCTTTTTTTTTTTGTTCTCGGTCAGGTTGTCTGCTTAAGGTGTTGTCTTTGATACTGATCTTTGAGGGCCAGCGATAACCTTTCAACATGCTTCTCCATGTCCGCTTGTGTGCTTGATGAAAAGCGGAGAGCGGCCCAGGAGTGGAGAGGGATGAAAGTGTTCCTCATGCCCTTCCAGTGACATTATCTCAAGTGAGACACAATGAGAGTGGACGAGTGTGGGGTGTGCAATGCACATCTCTGAAAAACTGCAGATAACATTGATCAAGGAGACAACATGGACCCTGCAAGTGAGTTATTCATCATTAGCACTCAACTATAGTGAGGCCTCGTGGTAATGCAGAGAGAATCCAGCTTTAACGGCTGCAGACACCATTTGTGGCACATCAAAATCCCTTCGGTTTTATATTAAAATATACAATAAAAATTAGATAAAAAAATATATATATATTTCTAATCTGAAAAATGAGCCCTACCCGGAAGTGCGAAAAACTGCAATACATCTAAAATCCGCTGAGAGGGAGGTCCCAAAATGGAGCAAAAAAAAATTTCACAGCATAAATTCATGCTTTTACAGGTTGGTCCCATTAACTTTATTGTATTTTTGTGCTGTGAGGGGGTGATTTTTTTTTTCTAACTCGTTAGTTTAGATCGTATTTATATATAAAATGTATGACAAATAAGGGCGGTTAACTTTGATTGACAGCTGATAACGGGCTGCGCCGAGTGAAATTTTACGTTCTCGGCCATGATCTGACACAACACATCAAACCACCTCTGTATCCTTTCTAACATTTGTATTTTGTATTTCCCAAGATTTTCCAAGATGGCGCCGCCCACACCCCCCATAAACAGCCTCAAAACTGTTCTTCAGAAAGTCTATGGGTGACGCACAGACGCTGTGTCCATATCTCCCATAGACAGTATGGTATCTCCTCGCCCTGTGGAGGCATCTCGCCGGTCTCGTGAAGTCTCTCGCGGTCTCGTCTCTGAGACCCCTACACCTGGTATTATAATGTGATCTGTATCCAGATAAGTTATCCAGATAATAAAAAAGGCATGTTAATGCAAGGTATAAATACGTTGTGATCGGATTGTGATCGGATCTGCCTGACCATCTGGAGGTAGTCTGGCTCGCATTGTGTTCGGATTTTTACTAGGTGTAAACGCAATCTGGTTGTTGAACCACATATGTATATTCTACTCCTCCCAAGAATGCTAAAAAAATAAACGAGTGAGAGCGTGTTATATAGGCTATATGACACGTTATAGTCAGATATGACGGCGCTACTGCGACACGCATCACCGCAGATGAGCAGCTGCGTCAAAAGTGAAAGTAAGTCACAGACACAATCATCTTCACAATCACACAATCATCTTCAAGTAAAGAAACGAAGTGATCTTACAGGGCAGGATGTTGCACTCTCTTATTGATGTATGTCTTTGATTTTGAAACTAGCTGATGATAAAATGCAGCTCATATCTGTAATAAAATGCAGCTCATTTCCGACAAAACTACGGTAGGATTGTGTAAATAAAGTATCAGTCTAGCATCGCCATGCCAGTGTATTGATTCATTGTCTCTTCATAGTTTGCAAGAGACATTTAATAAACTGAGCGTATTTAATAAACTGAGCGTAGCCTATTCATCTGTCAATATGAAACACGATTTGGTCATTCTAATTAATGAACGGAAGAACACGTATCGACCACTGTTACTATACAATATGCACGTATGTCCATTTAAACTTGATTTTGGGTCAAATATGGATTATATCATGACACTGGCAAGAATATGGTTACATTTAAAGATGTTGTGCCAAGCATGACAACGTTACGTTCAGCTGCTTTTGAAATTACATGTTTTTTTTCACTTCCTGAAAAGTAACCGTTTTGGACATACGTGAGTTTCATCGGGCATCGACGTTATGTAATTTGTAATAAATTAGAAAATATGAACGAAGCTGTTTCAACGGTTGGTTCTCAGACTTTTGAACCATACTATATAAGTGTGTGTGTGTGTGCACGCATGTGTGACAAATATGGTTTCCTTTAACAAACCCTTAAAACATTCACCTTGGTTTCCCATGTTTCCGTTCCATTACATCTGTTCTTGGGAAGACATTAGCTTTGTGTAGGAGCTCCCATCTTAGTTCCTTTTCACCCGGGGTGTATTGCTTATATTATGGAATACAATGTATCCATAAAGGCACAGCTGAGTTCATTCACGGATGTGTTCAGTTATGTCAGGATGCCCCATGTGTAGATGGTCCATGTCCTTTAACAGCTGGAACAGCTTAATGAATAAGTAAAAAGCTCCACGCTTGGTTTACCTTTCTCTGCACAGAAATTTTAAGTGAAAGTGCTGGGAGAGGTCTAGTGT
The DNA here is from genome assembly GCA_030378365.1 of Hybognathus amarus. Taxonomy (NCBI): domain Eukaryota; kingdom Metazoa; phylum Chordata; class Actinopteri; order Cypriniformes; family Leuciscidae; genus Hybognathus; species Hybognathus amarus. The sequence continues at coordinate 268,101 of JAQIUQ010000312.1, read as the reverse complement.
AAATTCAGTCTTGTCTCGGAGAGATATGTTTGCTTTGAGACACTCCTGAAAGTCATTCCAGTAATGGCTTGTTAAGATCCTAGCACATTTTGTCCAGCAGATTTGCTTTTCCCTGACAGGGATTAGTTATGAATTCATATGGCAGTTTTGAACTGGGCTAGCTCTCTGAAACCATCACTGACTGTGATGGAAAGTTCTTGCGTTGTCAATTGATTAAGAATTTGAATCAAATGTATCACGTGATGTGGCTATTAATTACACACTAAATTAAAATTGTTCAACTATGTCTAGAGGCTTCACAGTTTAAGCTTGAATAGCTTAGGTGGTGTGGAAATAACTTATTAAAGAATTAATGCACAGGTCTGGGGGCATAGAAAATTAATATTTATATCACATTTGTGTTGTCATTATTATTTTACACATTCAAATGGAAGCGAAGAAAAGAAAGCAAAGAAAGAAAGAAAAAAACATCACGAAGCCATCGAGAATACTGTGTGGCTTGCAGTTTCCGCAAATAATTATGGTGCGATGTAGAGGAAACCCTTGACATCTGTAAGATTTCATTATCAGCTTTTCTGAGATGAAAATGGAATTACTCTTCACCTCTAAAACTGTTCACCTGAGTCTGTAATTTGATGAGTTTCGCTATAGTTGCTTTTCCAGGCAGCGGCTCTGTTATGTGAAGGGGAGTTTGTGCTCCGTCAAAACTTCATCAGTAAAAGGTGAGCAATACAATATGGTAAGACAGATTGTGCAGACACCTCTCACCGGGCCTCGTCACATCTCGTTTACGGCACAGCGGTGGTGCTTCAGTCGGGAGGACAAAGTGTTGCCGTGGGTGTTGAGGTTACATTCAGTGCTGAGGTTCAGAAATGGGCGTGTGAAACGACAGCTGCAAAATTGACTAGTACTGTAAAATGACGTCCACACACATGAGACGAATACTGCAGGCAAATCAGTGGCCCAGTAAAACATGTTTATCCCTCTATATGCCATGTTGGTTTTGGATTAATCTGCACTTTTCTTTACATTCTTGCATTCAGAAACAGCTCGACAGAGTGTAGTGCTTTTAGATGTCACACTATTTTTAACTTGACACAGCGCCTTAAACACGGCACTTATGGCGGGACGCTTAAAATCGCCAAAGGCATCTGTATGAATGTGTGTGCCTGTAGCGGCAGTCCTTTTAACAGGATTTGTTTAAAGGGGTCATGGATTTTTTTAAAAATTTTATTATATTGTTGTCTGAGGTCAACTTATGATGTTCGCTTGGTTTTTGCATTCAAAAACATTATAATGAATAAGTAATAGGCTATTTTGCACCCTAGTTTTTAGCCTAACTGAAAAACACTCGTTTTTATGGGCGTCTCGCATTGAAGACTTGGAAGTAAACGGCCACTGCTGTGAGTGGATAACAGTTTTGCATATTATAATGAGTTTCGACTCACCCGTCAATGCACTTGGGGAAATTGTTTTGAAAACGTCCAATGATGTAAAATGGCAACCGGAATGATTCGCCCATACATGTTCGACCCCAGAGTCCGTGTGTTGTACAATTCCTGTCAGATCCAGACGGCACAGCATCGTTTTTTAATCTTAATCGGTCTGCAAATCCAGTCTTGTTTACCAAACAATCCTCAGTGAAATGAAGCGAACAGACGGACAATGTTTTACCCTCGTTAGCTGGAAAGTCATTAAAAATAGTTTATCCATGCAGTCCTATTGGAATCCAGAGGAAGCTTATGTAGCGACTGTCTTCTTCCACAACCAGGCACTGCACAATATTTTGTATTGCTCGGTAGCTCGATCTGGCTTGTCACCACAACGTAGGCATCTATGTTCTTTAGCTATGCGTGTAATGCACAAATCTGTGGGCGGGACTAAACCGGCCGTGTTGAAGTAGGCGTTGATCTTCTTCTGCGGGGTGGTGTTTTATCCTCTTTGACGTCATAGTTCCCCACTTTGAAAAACGAGTTGTTTGCTGAGACTAGGTGTCAATAAAAGCTTTTATTGGACTAACAAGGATGTTTTCAGTTCTTACAGGATATTCTTATAATATGATGACCTCTTAGATGTCAAAAGCTCAAGGAAAATTTGATTTCTCAGTTCATCACCCCTTTAAAAACACACCTTTTTACGAGAGTATTTTACCACACAACTGTGTAATCAACCCGATCACACTTAAATGCGTCTTTATAGCACGCATGTGTATTGTCGTGTATTATATATGCTAAAGTGAGTTTTTACGTGCATATGATACGCATTGGTAGGTTAGGTTAAGTTTAGGTGTGGGGTGGGGTGCGTGTGTATTAGACGCTTGCTAGAATTAGTGGTGTGGGGTGCGTGTGTATTATACGCAAATGAGATGTCTCATATGCACGTAAAAACTAATTTTCGCGTATATATTACACGACAATACACATGCGTGTTATAGAGACGCATTTACGTGAGAACAGGCTGGTCTAATAGCTAAATTACAGCAAGCTGCATTGTAATGGATGGATGGATGGATGCATGGATGGATGGATAGATAGATGTATAGATGGACAGATGGATAGATAGATAGATAGATAGATAGATAGATAGATAGATAGATAGATAGATAGATAGATAGATAGATAGATAGATAGATAGATAGATAGATAGATAGATAGATAGATAGATAGATAGATAGATAGATAGATAGATAGATAGATAGATAGATAGATAGATAGATAGATAGATAGATAGATAGAGATGAGACAGCATGGACAGATGGACGGATGGACGCATGGACAGATAGATAGATAGATTTCTTACACACCGCTGAGAAATGCCACCGTGTTTTATCATGCAAATTTGTCATTACATAAAGTCGCATATCTCTGGTTGGGTTGTCATAGGCTGATTGTCTTGGTGTGAGTGCTCAGATAATGATGCCATGAGTAATGAGGCCAGGTTTGATGAGACTCCATCGCTCCTATAGCAACGTCTGGGCAGGCTATACACACATACACACAAATCCTGACTTGTACCTGCTCTAAACACAAAAATAGACTTGTGCATTTTTTGATGTTTCTGCTAATGTTTTTTTTTTTTTAGCAAATGTGCTTTTTGGAGAGATTTTAGTTTTAAAATGTTCCACGACACCTGTGTGGTATATTACTGTGTGTTGCACTACCCAGCTAAACAGTTGCCATGCTCTGTTCATTCTCCGGTGGCGTTTCAGCTGGATTGCAGAGCACTTTGTGATTTGCACAAGTGTCTGCAGTAATGGGTGTCCCTCCCAGCCAGCTTCCAGCAGATGGTTGTGATTGGCATGACAAACACAACAGGGCTCTGGCTCTCAATTACAGCTCAAACCCAGTCTCTCTGTGAGGCAGACACATCGATGAACTTTGTTGTCACACCAAAATATATAAGGAGTGATATGAGGTTCAATCGAAGCTAATTATTTAATTTAAAAAACACATACATTATTACATTATATATATATATATATATATATTATATATATATATATATATATATATATATATATATATATATATATATATATATATATATATATATATATATATATATATATATATATATATATATATATATATTAGAGCCAGACTGATATATCCGCCGGCCGATATTATTGGCCGATATTAGGCATTTTCCAAACTATTGGTATTGGCAGTTATAATGGCCGATAAATAAATATTTCAAAAGTAAAATAAAAACGGACGAAACAAGCTTCAATCATCTCTCCTTGTCCTGTTATATTGAAAATGTATGTTTTACAATTTGTAGTATGACGTTATCTATTGCTAAATTATGGCACATCATAGACTAGCTAACCACAAAGTGGAAGACCGCTAACGTTAACATTAAAGCTCCAATATGTAAGGATTTTGTAACAAATATCCAAAAATCACTTGCACGGTGTGATATATTTCCTGCAGTTGTGTACTTACAATATCCCCAAAGTCTCCAAAGTTCTTTTATTTCAGAGAAATTCCAATTTTAAAAAGTGTCCGTCCCGGAAAAAATGTCGCCTGTAAATGACGCAATATCCGCGTGCTATCCTTCGGCTATTCTCGGCTATCCTCGTTTCCGCTCGTATTGCCATAGCCATGACGGTAAACACGGCGACAGACGCGGACAACTGCATAGTGAGTAACATCTAGCGGCACCCAGTTCTTGTTTTGTTCAAACACAGACCATGGCAAGCAGACTAAGAATGAGGATCAATATCAGCATGATGTTATTGAGATGCCGATAGCTAGCGTCCGAGACTGACTTCCACTCGACAGAGAGCTACGTGAGCGTCCGTGACTAATTTGGACTTGACACTGACAGAACTTCACGAGTCACGACATTACAGCTTCATTGGACAGGTGAGCAAAATTATAAAACAAATCAATGTTATAACGTTAGCTTGACATGATGAAATGTTAGAATATGGTCAGTATGTTATTCTTATGTTGATCTAGCTGCTAGTTCGTATAGCAAACCAACTACAGTAACACGTAGAATAACATTATGACTTTCAACACACATTTAAATGCTGTTTAGTGTGATAGTGTAACGTTATTCCAAGTGGAACAGCGCTTCGTTTCCCTCACAAATTTAATTCATCTAATAAACTGACCTGTGTGAGTAATCCAGCACTTGCGTGTAGTTCAATAGGATGAAATGTCCTTATTCCTTTATATCCGCGGGACTCGCGTGTGATATATGTATCTTATTAGCAATTCGCGACCTGCTTCATACCACTATAATGTTAAAAAACATGAGTGTTTTCATAATCTTTAAACGTTATTAGATCCATCAGCTTGACAGCAAGTCCCATCATTCAGTTCGTTACTGCGTCATATACATTCGCCTTTGTTATTGTTGGAAACGGCGCCCTCTTGTGCCCAACTAAAGTTACATACTGGCGCTTTAATGAGCTTGGAAACCACAATGAACTTTATCTGCCTAAATAAAGTAATGATTACTGTATTTATAACTAGCATATCTCTAGGTACAGTCCTTGCATTGTAAAATGTAAGTTAGACTTGCGAGGAGTGAACATTTAGACAGAAAAAGTATTAAACATATCTTGTGCATAAAAGTTAGCTTTTCTTTTACACACATGTGAAATCCAACGACGCCAAGTGTACAAATAACTATGTTAGGGAAATCTGTTAATGTTTTGTTGCACGTTTCTGGAAAAAAAATAAATAAATAAAAAAATATTGGCTCAATATATCGGAATATTTCGGATTTTAAAACCCAAAAATATTTATGGGTTAGGGTTAAAAAAATAGGGTTAGGGTAATATTAATATATATATATATATATATATATATATATATATATATATATATATATATATATATATATATATATATATATATATATATTTATATATATATATATATATATATATATATATATATATATATATATATATATATATATATATATATATATATATATATATATATATATATATATATATATAAAGCACTGGAAATGCTAAGGTCATTGCTTTATTCCCTAAAGATAGATACTGTTATTTTCAGAATAACTAAACACCAGAATAACTAAAAAGCCAGAGTAAAATATGTCAAAATTCGAGCCCGTTCTCATCCTTTAGCGTCACATAAAGCGCTTTATGACAAAACGGCGCTATACTACGCACATGGTACCCTTTATCGTTTATATAACACGCAAACTCAAGGCGTCATAAATCCTTTTAGCGTAATATGAGACTTACCCTACCCTACCCCACACCTAAACCTAACCATCATAGCGCGTGTTATATTAACGATAAAGGGTACCATGTGCGTAGTATAACGCCGTTTTGTCATATAACGTTCTATATAACGCTAAAGGATGAGAACGCTTTGCAAATTTCCTGGCTGTGTAGCACCTACCATTCTGCATATTCTTTCTAATACTTTCAGAGCATTAAAGTAACAAGTGTCTAAAGTTTCTTTTTGACAAGATCCCTGATAGCTTCTGGTCTGACCTGAACGGTTTGTGTGGTTCATTTTTGTGCAGATGGTTTTGTGAATATGTCAGAGTGCCATTCAGACATGTTATTACAGGATGGAGCACTTAAATGCTTGTTGGACTCAACAGAAACCCTTCAGTGTGTTAGTAAGTTCAGAAAAGCACTTCCACGTCTCACTTCACATGCAAAGAGTGTTTACATCAGCGTTTTAAAGGCACAGCAGCAAAAAACAAACAAAAAACGCTGTTTAATATGTAAGGGTTATTGAGAGGGTGGGAGAGTATGGAAAACTTAAGTGGACCTTTGGGGGAAATAAATAAAATAAATGAAATATCTGAGACTATTTAAATAAAACCAGATTTGCTCTGGACTAAAGCTCTAGGTGACTAATGCAACCATCTAAGTGTTCGTATGCCATGCAAATCTGTTACATCTACAATAATTGTGTGTATTGTTTTGAGGGTCTCTGAGGACAGATCTCTTGGCTTAATTGACATTCAGAGAACTCTGTATTTCCATTAATTTTTAAGGCCATCGTCATACTCTGCTTTTAACGGCAGAGGGGACATTGCATGCTGATTTTGATAGATTTTCCAGCACAAAGTGTGGCGAAACGTGTGACCTACTTTAAAGCTCGGGAAGTGGGTGGCGTAGGAGGGATGGACTCTGTTTGACCACCTTCTTTGAATCCCACTTCTCGCCGTCTCTCTCCTGCGGTTTCAAAAATCCCCATTCACCTGTATCCCTCTCTGCCATGCCACGTACAAACCGGTCGGGTTTTAAACATTGATGAAGCCTGTCATGAAGCCCATGTGGGGGCAGCGTAAGTGACCCCAGGTGATGTAGAGCATCTATGGGATAGATGTGTTCTATTGACGTGTGCTTGCTTGTACAAGCAACAAAATGACTGTCTTTCCCCCTCCTTTCTTTATCATACAATGTTTATTTCTATATCCCTTTGCCATTTCCAGATGTGCCTTTGATCACTGTGTCTATTTTTGTTATCTTTTGTTGCCATGAAAGAGAGAGCACAGCGAAGGCGGTTTTGCTACAGGGATACGTCCCTTATTTCTCGAGAAATTCAGATGGCGAAGAGCTTTGAACGACTTACAAATGGGTTCTCATTTGCCCGTTAGTCTTGATTGATCCCGTGTGATTTTGCATTGACTTGTTGAAATCAAACATCAGCCTTTATTTGCAATGATGAAGAGGATGAGCTTGTGAAACACTCACCTCATTTAAGACATCCATTTTAGTCACAGCATGTCAAAGCATCATAGATTTTCTTTTGGCACCCTCTTTTTACTGATTAGTGTGTTTATGTAACTGGCACGCTGCACAACGTCATGCTTTTTATCTTCTACGAGCTTCGGCAAATGCCGCTTTTATATATCCAAGGAGACGTTTAGTCATACCTCATTTAGACTGAGAAAACTCATCACGCTCAATTAGGTACTCTGTGTTTTTCTTGTCATTCCTTTTAATAATAATTATAGAGTTTTATGCTCAAATCAAATAATTACTACAGAATTTGTGTGTTTACTGTAAATACATCTGCTTTTATTTTGTTGAAAGCAAGGCCGCTGATTGTTGGTTGTCTTTACAGGTATATACAGACATGAACACAGACGCTAATTGCAGTCTTTATGCATTCAAGGTTTTCTTGGCCTGCACATAAGTGGCTTGTATTCTGTATCTAATGTCTCAGAAACTACAGCGTGGAAGGATTTGAATTTTACATTTCCAATTAGCTGTTTTGATTAGCTGACATGATTATTTTTTTTCCTGAACAGGTTTAAATAAAACTTAATTTCATAAAATTACTGTAAAAACAGCTTCGAGTTACACTGTATTGGAAATTGTTAAGAATAGCAAAAAAAATGGTAACACTTTACAATAATTGGGTGCACTAATAAGCATTAATTCATGCTTAACTAATGCACATATAATACTGAAATAATGTGTAACTAATGATTATCTAAGCTATTCATTAATGATTACCACATTAGGAACTAATTAAGGGTCTGTAGGGTTAATGTATTAGTTCATACATTAATTGTTATTAATTAAATATGTAATTGCGGATTAATTCCATAATAACTCATTTTTTAACTAATAGTGTTAATTAATATGTTAATTATCAGAATTAGCCAAAGCCTGTATTTCAACTTCCAGATAATATGACAGGTACACTAAAATGCATTAATACATGATTAATTACTTCATTGTTAGTGCAAATTCATGTGCAAATTACTACAACTACTAAATGACTAGTTAATAATGATGTGCCCCAACAAGTAAAGTCATAACATAATGATACCTTTGCAAATCATTAGCTAACTGATTAATTAAAGCAGACAACCTGGAAGTTGAAGTGCATAGCTTTGACTAGTTGTGGTAATTAACACATTAATGTAAGCTATTAATTCATACAATATGTTAAGGAATTAATACACAATGACACATTGAATTAATAGCAATTCATGTATTACTTAATCTATTAATCATATAGACTCTTTATTAAGTTGCTGATGCAGTAATCATTAATTAATGGTTTAGTTCTTCATTAGTTATACATTAACTCATTATTATCTGTGCATTAGTTAAGCATGAATTAATGCATATTAGTGCACCTGTATTGTAAAGTGTTACCAAAAAAAAATAATAATAAAAAAGGCAACATGATGCATTAAGATTGAAAGCACAACACTGAAAATATTGTTAAAACATGCAACAGTTTGCATCAGTCTTTATGAGCTATGGCGACTTTGAGTTGAATTATGCAATGAACAATAAACTACACTGAGTTAGGGCAACTCAGATATATATGTAACATAAAACACTAATTTTGTTGCTCCTACTCCTCGAGTTAGAACCAATTAATATCATATTCTTCCAGTTAAAATCCAGCTAGTATAGCACTTGTCACATGCAGCTTGTGCATTTAATGAACGAGTAAGATATTAACTTGTCACCGGCATTAGTGCAGTCAATGTAATGTTTACCTTCACGTCATCTACTCTGCTCCACAAACTTCAACATTACACACACTCTCTGTAAGTGATTTCTGAGAAACACTTTGATATTTGACATTAAATCAGCTCCATTAAATCCTTCATTGCTCCACCCCCATAATACACGTAAAAGGCAATGCCAGTGTGGATGTCTCTCTTAGCCCTGTTTACACGAAGGGAAAGACGCAGATATTTCTCTGAGGTTTGGCCTCTCATTTACACGAAACCCTGTTTTTTATCACAGAAAATTATTATTTCTAAAAACTCCAGTCGAAGTGGATTTTTCTGATAACACCGGTTCCCTTTTCGTAGTCACTTGTTTCGAGTTACGTCTAATGGCGACGAAATAGGGCTTTCGCTGAGAAAGCCTATCAACTTCGAGTGTTACAAAACAAGCCAATGGCAAAGACATGCCATGGGTCTGTGGAATTTGCATTGCGTAATCTCCGCCCACCTGTATAGATATTAAAGGAAGGACGCTGGCAATATGACTTCACTCTACGAGACGAGCAACTCTCCAGCGTGTTCACATTGCCTGCTGATCTGTGCAGTTGTCTGCTAGTATGTGTGTTCTCCCTGGCTCGCTTCAGCATCCGCAGAGTTTATTCCTCTCTAAAAGAGCTTGCACGGGGCACAGCTTTTTTTAAAGATGCCTCGCCCATGCACTTCCTGGTCTGCGGTTGGACCGAGTATGACTTTCAAGGGCACAATCGCTGCTTTGTGTGTTCTGGCTTAAGATCACGCTGAAACAGCGCTTGTGGTATGACTCATGTTCTTACGGCGAGAACATGACCATTGCAACATTACGGTTCGAGACTCAATGACCTCACTAGAGGTAGAGTTCCCTATCATATCACATCCTCACTCACCGCCTCCGCGAGAGGTTGTACTTCAGCTGGTGGCCAGGGTGACCTGAGGGTGACGGTGTGGTCTAATCCATCGCGCACACGCCCTCGGCCCACACCCCTCTCCTGATGTTGCAACCCGTGAGTTTGCCATTGATGCTCGTGGATGCTCCGCGTGTGTCTTTCAGGTGCTCCAGAAGATGATACAATGTCAATCGCAGCATCACAAGGTGAGCAGGGGTCTTTGTGAAGTGAGGATTTGGCTGTATCCTAGGTATCCCTCGGGTATCCCAAGCATTGCCCGTAATCTGATCCTGAGATGACGGCCATGCTTTCCCATGCAGCCGTAAGCATTTGGATAGAGTGGAATCCTCGTGCCCTGTCCTGAGCGCTCGCAGTTGGATGCTTGGTTTTTCGGTGTGGCCGCCGATTCATATCAGCGTCCAACCCCAGATACGCTTTTTCCTGCATGTGCATGAGGAGGCCTCAAGGTCCTGGTACACACCATTGTCGTCCCGGGATCACTCGACGGCCTTCTCCACCTTCCCTCCCCTCTGACGGGGCCACTGCCCAGGGGTACACTGGGGTTCCCTCGTATGAACGATCTGTTGTGATGCAACTGTGTCCTCATAGCACTTCTTCTCAGGCGCGACCTAAGCACTCGTACAAAGCCTGTAGGTTTTTGTCTGCATTCGTGGCGAAATCCTATAGAGCCACAGGACAGGCAGCCGCCTCACTGCATGCCATGGCCATTCTGCAGGTCTACCAGGCCCAGATGCTCAAAGACATGCACAAGGACAGGACCGACCCAGGCACTCTCCCAAATACCCTCTTTAATGAGCTGCGTGCCGCCACAAAAATGGATACATTATTCTAGTCTGGGTTTCCCCATTCTGCCTTGCCGCAGCATGATTTTATTTGCACTGCTAGGCAGTCTGGATACCATGAACCAAATTTTCCCCTGAAAAAGGGAACCAATCACAGAACGGAGAGGGAGCACAGGCACATTTTATAGACATTAGTAGCACCCAATAATATGGCTTTGGGCATCTGTAAACCACGCCTCAAATACGAGAAATTGAACGTGTGGTTTCCAGACCATGTTTCATTCTCAATGATACGTGGTCTGGCGTTAGCCAGGCTAACATTATTCTTTGAATGAACCAAGTTTAAAGGGAGAATGTGAATGTTTAAGTAATTACTATCCCAACAATTTTTATTTTATTTTTGCTTCTTCATCTGATATTTTTGGTGCCTGTGGTTTCACAAAGTATGTAAAGTACTGATGCGAGCACCATCCGTTCACTTCAGAATAAAAAGAGGCTTATTATAAGCAAAGACCTGCTTGCTAGACAGAGTCCCTAAGAACTGATTTTATTTATGAAGGACATTTTTTTTTCTTTTAACGAAAGAAAAACATGGCACACTATTACATTAACAACTGCGTTCGCAAGAAATATTGGTATAGGGATTATTAATAGCTCTTAAAATTTAATAGGAACATGTCATCCAAAACCTTTTCTCTGGAAACACGCATGCAAAGACACTTTCAATCCTTTGTTGGCCAGAACTCCGCTTATATCTGTACAAATGCGCTCTAAAATATCAAAGTGCTCATGAAACTCCATTATTCTCCCAAATACCCTGAATTTGGGGGAATTTGAAGGGATTAATGGGACATGTAGAACTCTGCAGAGGCCTGCCAACTCCAGATGTTGCTGCAGCTGTGATTGATGTTTACTGCCTCATCGTCGGTGGGTGGTTTTTATTTTTTTTATTTTTTTGATCTATCTATGAAGAAGATCTATCACGGAAAGCTGAATGCTATTGACGATATAGATATCGCTTTCCCTGTACATCATTGAAATAACCTGTGATTCTTTTGTTGTTTTATTTTGCAATTAGAGCAAAGCGTTTAATACATAGTGCAATGCAGGCAGATCTACAGTCCCACAATGCTTTGTGAGCTGAATTCATTTTCTTCACTGAAAATGGGAGCAGTCAGTGTAGACAAGATAGCAACCCAATATGAGGAAGGTTTTCAAATCCAGCTGAGAAATTCCTGACTGGATCACGATTTTCATGACAGGAGAGTGTTCTATTATTTAATATGGCTGCCAAACGATCATAGATCCACGGTTTAAACCTCACAAACATGGTTTCCAAAGAGGATTACAGCCGTTCCAGTTGGATTCTGAAGCAAAAATACAAGCAATAACCAGCTCTACTGAATGTTGAACTTGCTATAATCCTCCACCACACTGCTGATAAAAGATTACCATAAGTAATCCTTGCATTCAGTTTGCCATAATCAAGGGAAGAAATAAACACACTATTAAAGACACAAGATGAAAAGAAGAAATGGCCATGTGACACTTACACACCAAATTACTTTTCTACTTGCTCAGCATTCCTCAATTCTCTTTGACAATCATTATTTGTGGAGACTGGTAAATCACATCTTTTTAAAAAGACCCGTGCAGGCATTTCATGAACCGCAGAGCACTTTAAAAAAACTAAATTATGCTTAGCTCAAGTTAATAATTTACTGATTATTTGACTCAAGCTGATAGAAGAGAAACTTTGACTGAAATAACCACTCGTTACAACCGAGGTATGCAGCAAAGCATTTGTGAAGCCACAACATGCACAACCTTGAGGTGGATGGGCTACAACAGCAGAAGACCCCACCGGGTACCACTCATCTCCACTACAAAATAGGAAAAAAGTGGCTACAATTTGCAAGAGCTCACCAAAATTGGACAGTTGAAGACTGGAAAAATGTTGCCTGGTCTGATGAGTCTCGATTTCTGTTGAGACATTCAGATGGTAGAGTCAGAATTTGGTGTAAACAGAATGAGAACATGGATCCATCATGCCTTGTTACCACTGTGCAGGCTGGTAGTGGTGGTGTAATGGTGTGCAGGATGTTTCTTGTCACACTTTAGGCCCCTTAGTGCCAATTGGGCATTGTTTAAATGCCACAGCCTTCCTGAGCATTGTTTCTGACCATGTCCATCCCTTTATGCCACCATGTACCCATCCTCTGGTGGCTACTTCCAGCAGGATAATGCACCATGTCATAAAGTTCGAATCATTTCAAATTGGATTATTGAACAGGACAATGAGTTCACTGTACTAAAATTGCCACCCACAGTCAACAGAGCTCAACCCAATAGAGCATCTTTGGAATGTGTTGGAACGGGAGCTTCATGCCCTGATGTGCATCTCACAAATCTCCATCAACTGCAAGATGCTATCCTATCAACATGGGCCAACATTTCTAAAGAATGCTTTCAGCACCTTGTTGAATCAAGGCCAAGTAGAATTCAGGCAGTTCTGAATGGTGAAAGGTTGTCAAACACAGTATGGTGTTCCTAATAATCCGTCAGGTACTCTAGGGTGAAATGGGAAGGAGCCTCCCTTAAGAACAATGTGCATTTAATTGTAACATACTGTTCTTGGATACATGTTCAGCATTTACAGTACAGGATGATAGAGCATCAGTAAATAAAACATCAACTAATTTAGCACATAATTTAACATTCCAGAGTGTGCAAAATACATTTGCTATCACTCTAAGTCATATGAATCTAAAATCTCTCATTACACACAAAAACTTTGATATTCAACATTGTGTGTCATTTCAGAGACAATCAATTAACCTAAAAAATGTTTAGACTGCCTGCATAACACAAATGTGGTAATCAGATGAAGGGCCACAATAAAGAAGAAATAAAATGCCTATATTTTGATTTAGATTTCTTTTTGGCCTATACTAAAAAAAAACGTTTTGTGGTTCAGATCCTCTGCATGCTCTGGGTGTGACTACTTTCATTGTTGATAATTATATTGTTAACCTTACCATGTTGAATGTACTAAGTGTTGTGGTGTGTGGAAGTTTAACTTCAAAAGTGCTCTTGTGTGGTGATGTCTATAGTCTACAGTCTCTTTAGTTGCAGTCAGATTTCAAAAAACAAAAACAAACAAAAAAGGTCCATTGTTGTCAATAGTGTAGTGATGGATGAAGAACAGCTCACGCAGAACTTACTTTAAAACCAAGCATGTTGGTCGATGTGGAGAATGCATGTGACCAAATGGAACCCGTTGTGAAATCTTTGTAGGGAAACCTTTTGCCCTTACACCAAATTGGATTGTGTGGATTTCTATTGGAATGAATGGATTCTGTCAGCAAAAAATCCAATGGACAATCATTTTATTGATTTATTTATTTATATTTATAATAGTACATATACTATTTATATTAACCATAAATGTGACCTATCCTTAAAAGATGGACACCCAGCCTGACCAGCTGAAAGTGCCCTCTTTTTTTCTTTTCTCTTTTTTGTCAGAAGGGATACTATTTTCCCTGTTTAAAGTGATGCAAAACTTATCCGACACTTTAGACATTCTACTAACCATAGGTAACTTGTCAACTAACTCTTAGTAGTAGTATTAGACTGTTAGACAATTTGGTTAAAGTAGGACCCAGCCCGTTCTCATCCCAAGGAGTCATCTAACTGACGTTTTTGACCATGCGTCAACATCTGACGCACATGGCACCCTTTAGCGTCAATATGAGATGTGCCTCCTAGTGGCCTAACCCTACCCCAGACCTAAACATACCCGCGTCATCTCGACTGACGCTGAAACGTTGCCATGTGCGTCAGATTTAGACGCATAATCAAAAGCGTCAGTTAGATGACGCCCTAGGATGAACGTCATCTAACTGATGCTAAAGGTTGCCATGTGCGTTCGGATTCAGACGCATGGTCAAAAATGTCAGTTAGATGACGCCCTATGATGAGAATGCATTGTAGGTGCAAAGTTAATGTCTGTTGTGAAGTATCAAAATAAGGAGTTTGCAGATATTATGCAGACAGTCTACTAATACTCTAATGAGAGTTAGTTAACGTGTAGCTGCAAAGTTACTTGTAGTTACTGAGAATCTCTGAAGTGGACAATCAAAAATTAAGACTAACCAAGACTTACTGAAGTAAAGTGAATTGAACTCAAAAAGAATTCATGCAATCTGTATCCTCCATTTCTCTTTCTACAAACACCTTGGTTGTGTTTCTACAGCAAGTCTTCACTGGAAGAATCAAATCAACGATCTCAGAAGCTTTTCCTGTTGTGTTTTGTGATGTGCAGTACAATGAGTTAAAAGGGAACCACAAATAATCAGTTATCTCTCAGCCAGCATCAGCTTGGCAAAATAAGCAAAAACAAACCCATATTACATGCTGGGCTAATTAGGCCCCAACTTGCGTTATTTATTTACAATGCACAGACAGACATTACACTCCCCTGCTGCCAACCCTTTGTGGCCAATCGGAGCAGAGCCGAGGGGGACAGCGTCTTCAACATGGCCTCTGCTCCCAGCCTGTTATCAGCCATGTGTGAAAACACAGGAGCGCTTGTCAAAAAAAGTGCTCCTCAATTCCTGTAAGCATTTCGCCTTTTGACACATTAGTCATTTGGTTTGTGCAGCCCAGATAAAGCATCCAAACGAGGCAGAGGAAGATAAGTAATCTCATTTACATTTGTTGCTCTCCTTAAAGCATAAACAGCCAGATGCTCTATTTATGAGACGGCAACAATTAGCAAGTAAAAACTCACATATAAAATCCTATTAATATTCAAAGGCTGAGAGGACGCTAGTTGGACGCAGTTTGCGCTGCAGTTTGTCGTAATAGCATTACGGCGAAATTAATATACCGTCACTCTTTTTATATTGGTGAGGGGATGTGAAAAATCCACAACCGTTTTGTTAGCTGCGTGTCAATGTTTGCAATATCTGTCTTGTTGTTGTTTTTGTTTTATACCAGAGCTCAAAATCTATTTTTGTTCCCAGGCAATTCGATTTGCCAGGGTTGGGTTTTGGTGATTTTTATGATTTGGTCAGAAGCCCAGAGACTTCCCTTTCTCTCTGTCACTGTCTGCATCAAAGGTCTCTAATGAGACGGTTTTGTCAGCATTCATTGCTAGAGCCTCTAAACTGCCACGTTGAAATTGGAGAACGATGGCACTGTAATCATTTGCACTGGGGACACACATGTAGAAATTAAGTCACCTGATTGACACTTGGTGTGCTGTTGATCATCTGAAGACTTCATTGTGCTTTCTCATGGATTTGCTGGTCATGTGACTCCCTTTTATTTGTTTACTCCAATATGCCACCAGCCGCGATTTGTGCCAGTACCGAGGATTCTCTGATATCTGCCCCCTCATCGTGACCGTGGAAACCGCTGCGAGCCGATGAAAGTTTGCTGCAAACGTGTCTCCCACAAATGTCTGTTGCTTCAGCTCAAAATGAGACATGAAATTAAAAAAAGCCTGATATTGTGCTTTGCAGGTATTTGTTGATGCCGGCCTGCACCTGTCAGAGGAAGTGTCATTGTGTCGCTTCGCTTTCATCATGCGCCGTGCCACTATCATTATAAAGCACATTTTTCATTTTACCATGCTGTTTCATTCCTCTTCCTGCAGATTAAGTGATAAGAGTTTAAAAGTGGTTTTGACATGAAGATGATGCCTGCGAGAAGTGAATAGAGCGACACGGCTCGGCATACTTCAGACTGTGTCTGAAGCATGCAGGATTGTGGTTTGATGGAAGCTCTTTCTGGAGATGAAAAGAATGAGAATGGATTACACCTGGGAATCATTTTATGTTGTTATATTAAAATTTATGGGTAACGCTTCCTTTTACAGTCCAGTTACCCATGTAAATACTATGTACTTATTTTAGTAATTAGAATTACTGGGTAATAACTAGTACTAACCCTGAACCTACCCTGTTCCATGTACTTACCTTATATTAGCAGTACTTTCTAGGTAAGTACACTGTAAGTACACTTAAGTACTGTACTGCAAAAAGGAAGCCGTACCAATTTATGACATGTTAGCCGGTAAATTAGTTGGTGCAAATGATGAGAAACACGTTTAGAGGGTACACGCTTAACGGGTAAACCCGCTAATATTTGATTTAACAGGTGGAATAATATTTATGTGGTCATTTGCGGTGTGGGTATGAGTCGTTTTATTTCCAAATATTCACCAACTTTTTGGCTATGTCATCAACTACCTGGGATTCTGTTTCTCAAATCAGTACGTGTAAGCGTTTTGTCGTTTTGTATGTCCTTCATAATGATCATTATCTGATCCATTATGCGCGATGGGCACCACAATGTTAGTGTCACAATTCAGAGAATCAGATCAGTCTTATTTATAACACAACACATGTTTTCTCTCTGAATCCATGCTCATAATATTATATATATCATAATATCCATGCTCAATATATATATTTTATTAATAATGCGCTGATTTCACACATCTGCCATTTTGAAATCGAAAGCGAGGCTCGGATGGGAAGAATCCTGGAAGTACAGATATACAACAATGTCTTGGACTACCAACCTGAAGCTGCTGCCGCGATTTAAACTATTAAATGTTAATATCCAATATAGGATATGTATATAGTTCGTTCCTAATATTTTTTTTTATGTTCTGAATATATATTTAAAAAATGTATTTATAAATTTCACTGTATATATTCTAAACTATGAAAGAAATGTATGTACATTTTAAGAATAGCAAATTTCTTAATTAAACACAATACGCCATCGCATTCGCGACTCTCCTATGATTTAAACTCGACACTTCGGTTTCTTCCCACCGGAGCCGTTTCAAAATGACGGCTGCATGAAATCAGCGTTTCAATATAATATACGTAGCTGAATGTCCAATAAAGTTGTTCTCAGCCACTCACTGAACAGAGGTGTGACAGCAGAAGGGAAAGCAAGACATCGCGCTCGCAGGACAGTATTGTCGACATTTGGAAAGTTAAGGCCAATTTATACTTCTGCGTAGGGTGTTATAGGGACGCAGTAGGTACGGCATAGCATACGCAGAGAGACGCGTACCACTGCGTACCCTTCACCATAGCCTGACGCGCACTTCCTCAAAAATGTAGCTACACGTCACAACGACGTAGACGGCAAGATATGTGATTGGTCGGCTTGATAGCATTGAGCATTTCCGCACGTACCATTCTCACGCATTTCCGGACGTACCATCTCTCTCTACTACGTCTTCTGCCTTTTAGTTTTAGTAATTTCACTGAAATTAACTGTTTTTTTTCACCTCAATAAGCTCCAACTCCAGCATGATCCGCTCTCTTTCAGTCGCCATTGCTTGTAGTAACCTAGCTGTGAGGAATCTAAAACACAGTAGAACATTAAAACCCTCCGCCACCAACTAGCGTTTTGGAGCAGTACTGCAGAGCAACCAAGACCTGAACACGAAAGTATAATGCTACAGACGGCACTGGCCTACGTGTCGTAGCCTACGCCGTACACTACGGAAGTATAAATTGGCCTTTACTGAAGGTGTGTCCAAATAGTCGTTAGATTTGTTGCTAGGCCCTTTTTTGTAGAAAAAAAAGTTGCTAAGGGGATCTGAAAAGTCACTAAGTTGACAACACTGTTTGAATTTAGCAGTTGATCATGTGATGCACTGAACATTCTAATTACAGATAACGGGTCGGTGTTCTGTTAAGTACTGCGGGTGCAGGTTTACCAAACAGGACCCATGCAGGACTTTGATATTACATCCCAAAATGTAAAAGTTTGATTTAGATTGTTTTGATCCATTAATGGTGTAAAACTCCATATTTCTCAATCCTGCTCCCAGGAGCCTCCCAGCACTTGTGCTATTGGGACGTGTCCTTATCTATACACTTGATTCAACTCATCAGCTCATTAGAAGCTCCTAGACCTGATTTGGGTGTCAGATTGAGCGAGACACCTAAAATGTGCAGAGCTGGTGGGCTCCCAGGAGCAGGATTGAGAAGCACTGATCTAAGTCAATTTATTTTCTGTAGCGTTGTATAATTATAGCTGGTCCAGGGCAAGTTTAAACTGCAGTCTCTATAAACACTTCATTTCGGTGACTAAAATTGAAGAGTTGGGATAGCCGAGGCTGGTAGTTTGAGAAGTGGCACGGCTGTTTGGGCATTATGCAGAGTGAATCAGATTTTATGCAACTGTAATTGATTAATCGTTCATGCATTCACTTGCTCAAAGCAGGAAAATTGAATTCTGACCTCCATAATGTGGCTTTTCAAATAACCTAAGCTAATATAAGAGATTTTTAATGTATTGGCTCTTTGGTGTGTTCGGGTGAGGTGGTTTGGGGGTATGTGGTGTGCTCAGAATGCCATGTTTACGGTTTGGATTTTGGCTTTTTATACATTTTTGCTGCTGGATATTTATTATAAAATTAATACCATAAAAGAATTTAGTAGTACTATATATTATGTATATTTTGATTATCATGCATGTATCCAGAATGGCTATTGAAGGAAACGCATGCCATTAGAACTTGTGAAGTTGTGATTCGATAAAGTTTGGTCAGTAAGTTTAGTCTAAGTTTAGATTGAGGTTGGATTGATTTGATTGATTGATTGATTGATAGGGGTGTAACGATTTTCGAACTGAACCGAAAAACCGCGATACTGAACTCAGCGATTCGAATCGCGATACTGTCATTGCGTACCGAACACGCCCCGCCCAGCCCGGCTCAATGGACCTCATGTCTTATGTAAACAGTACACAATGAATTCAGTTTTGTAGCCTAACCACAATTAACACCAAATAACAAGCTTCGTGTTTTGTTACTTTCAGATAATAAGCAAGGTGTAATCTTTCAGATTCTGTCTATTTGATCACAAAATTCAAACAATAAATGGCGTTTTGGCGCTCTTTGATGTGACGTGACAGATCGCTTACTCAGGCTCCTCATTTCAAGCAGCAGTGAGGCGCGCGAGTAAACGCGATCATCTCTTCCTCAGTTACAGAAAAGACACCTGAAGGTATGTTGAAAGATACAGTATACTTACTGAAAGTCATCATAACTCGTGTAATCGCTCAATCAGTGTTTAAGCAGCGGAAATACGTCAATAAAACAGCATAGCTTGTCACTAGCATTATATTTACCTCAACAGGCAAGTGATTCAGTGTCCACAACTTCCTATAAATGAACCTTTGCACTAAATAAATGCTCTATGTTAGCCTGTATATTATATTTTACTTAACCTGTTAATGATATCTTGATTATTTAATTCATGTCTAAAATATCTTTCATGAAAATGACAAGTTAATGTAAAAACTGCCTTATGTTCAGTTTACATGTTTTCATACAATGTGTTGTGTGTTGATTATTATATCTAAAAAATATAATTTAAATAAATAAAAAATAAAATCGAACGAATTTAACCGAGAAGTCAAAACTCGTGGAAAACCGAACAGTCAGTATTGTGTATCGTTACACCCCTGATTGATTGATGGATTGATTGATTTCAAATTAATGTTGTTCTTTTAAAAAAAAAATTATTATAAAAAAGCCACTGTTTGAAGCTGTAGTACGCTAAACCCTCACAGGTTATAGCTGACGCTTTATTGCACTGTTTTTCACTGCATATTCTAAGAGTCTCACCGGATTACAATAAAAAAGGAACCATTTACATGGTCAAATGCATCGTTTTGGGAGAGAAAGAAAATCATCTATATTTGATGATATTGTTTGTTTGTCTCATCCTTTGTTCTTCCCAGCCCCATTCCCACTCAACCAGCATTCAACTGGCACCACTTCCAATGTTAAGTGCATTTTTCATGGGGCAATCTGTGAGATTCTCTTCACGTGAGCGAATTCTGCTTTCTACTCGCTGCTCCCCCTGGACGCACCATTTTCCATCCCAGAATATTTGCTTTGTTACAAAACAATCACGGTGGAATTTTGTGGACATGAGAGAAAGGAAAACTGATACATCTGGTGTGTATGGGTCAATTTCTCCAGCGCGTTCTGCAAGGGTTCATAAAGGTTATGTCTGCGAAATCAGAAAGGCCACGTATCAGAGGTTGAGAGCATGGCGGGTCGTGATGGCCATTTGGCCCAGAAGGTCAGCGGTTCATTCCTGTCCATGACTCGTGTTCACTGTAATTCTATCAAGTACTCCGGCAAAAAACCCAGCGATCTTTCAGGCTGCAAAGGTCACATGCATTGATTCCAGCAAAATGATGTCATGTTCCTCGTCTCTGGTCTTCCTCGCTCCTCTGTGTTCGGGAGGCTGCCTCATCGGCCCGTCCGCTAATTGCTCCAAAATGAAAGTGCCCTGATAACCTGATGCTTCCTCTATCAATCTTTGTCGTATTTATCTTTAATTGGTCTTGCAAAGGTTTTTAGAGCTCTGATCTGTCCCATTTTTCCAGATGACATTTGCTTGCCTTGACTGGCATTTTATTCACTTTCTCCGCACACAAATTTCGCCAGTTTTTGTCATATCAATGTGCCCATCAGAACTCGTCTGCCTTTGCGGGTAATAGCCTTCTTTCTGACGTCCCCCATTTCTGTGCAACCTTTTGAAATGCCTGCACTTTTGATTGAATGATGGTCATTTTCAACAGACATTAGGCAAAGATAACATGGTCCCTGAAATGATAAAAGCAAACCAATATGTTTCTACAGAAGCCAGGGAGTCATCTGTAGTCTAAGCCACAATAGTGATTTGAGCAATGTTCCTGACAAAGCAGAATTTGTCACAAAGGAAAGAACACGTATTTTTTTTCCCTTCCACCATCAAGATTGTTTAATGTCCTTCCATAATTACCACTGATAGACACCGATCTGGTTTCGTACTCGTCGAAATTACCCTCTGTACATTTGACCTTTACGTCATGTCTGTCGAAATAACAGTTCGTAATGACATCTGCCATGTTTCGAGGACCTCAGAGGCCTGTTATTGTCCCCACACCAGAGAATTATCAAACTGAAAACAGCAAAACATGTTTTGAGTTGGATAATGAAAACAGCAAGTGCTTCTGAAAAGTATCAGAATTTTTCGTCAGCACGCTGTCAATTACCCTGTTTCCCCAGGGTTCTTGCTCATGGTTTGATATGAAAAGCCTCATTAACGTCTGAGCTCTTCTCATTGGGCTGATTTTGTCAGGCAAATCGCAGCACCTTCCTCTTCCTGCCAATTGGTAGTGCTCATTCATCGTGCATTCATATTATCTTCAGCCTCTGCAGTCCTTCAATCATGCCTTCAGACACCAGGCCACACACACTGAAGTCTCTGTGTGTCTGTGCACTGGTGAGATGCAAGTGCAACAGTCAAGATCATAGCTCATATCAGTCTGATAGCTGAGCTTCAGGCATTTTTTTAGCTAACTAGGACTGGATTGACACATAAAGGCATTGCTCACCTAAATATTACATTATTTCTGTCATCATTTTCTCACCCTCATGTCATTCCAAATCTGTGTGCTGTATATAAAAGAGTTTTTTGGTTAGAATATCCTGGACATGTTTGTCTATCTATACAATAAAAATAAGAGTGGAGGGGCCTTTCAAACTATAAAAGCGCAATTTAAGCTCTATTTTAAAGTCATATGATGTGAGAAATGGGCTGAATTTTAAACTTCACTAAAAGTATATGATTTGAAAGCCACAGGTTTTCTGTGAATGACTTAAAATTCCAGTCAGTTCACATGGAGCTACTCTGCCCGCAAATGTTTGAGGATGTATATGATTTTTGATGCTTTTGAAAGAAATCTTTCGTTCACCGAGATTTGAAATGATTTAATCTAAAATAGAGGAAATATAATAATATTGTGAAATATTTTTTCTGAATTTAAAATAACCATTTTCTGTGTGAAGTATATTTCAAAATGATGATTTGCTGCTCAATGAGCGTTTCTTTTTCCTTTACGGGTGTGCTGATTAATATGTTGGTGGAAACGTGATAAATATCATGAAACTTGAAAGATATAGGAAAATATATAGATATAGCAAAGAAACAACATTGATTCATTTGAAATATAAAACTTTTGGGCCCTATTTTAACGATCTGAAACGCAATTGTCAAAGCGCAAAGCGCAAGTTAACTTTGTGGGCGGATCCCGGCGCTGTTGCTATTTTTCCGGCGGGATAAATGCCTCTTGCGCCTGGCGCAAGTTTAAAAGGGGTTGGTCTGTAGTAGCTTCATTATTCATAGGTGTGGTTTGGGCGTAACGGAAATAAACCAATAAGAGCGTCATATCACATTCCCTTTAAGAGCATGATGAACAAGATGCGCTTGTTCCATGGCGCAATTCTATTTTAACGGCGCATTTACCAGCGCGCTTGCATCGGTTCACAGCCGAGGAGAGTAGATGTTCTCGTCAGGACCGTAAAAAAAAGAAGGGACATTGGGGATGGGACAAACCCACCCAAATTAGCTTTGGTTAAACATGCATATAATAATTTGGGTAAATGTGTAAGCTTTATGCCTATTTTTCCCATCGTCATGGACACAACAATGATTTCCCTCATGTTTATATATTTTTTCCTTATAATAATGTATCATTTGCAAAAAGTAAAATGCATCTGTGTTGATGAGAGAATCATCTACAGTGTATGCCGCGTTGTTCACACTCTGTATTATGGCCAAGCATGCGCACTTAAAATAGCATCTGAATGTACGTGCAACGCGCGCCACTGACTTTAGACCAGGTTTTTTTCTGGTCAGTGGCGCAATTGCTTTCTGGAACTGCAAAAAGCAGCAGGGATTGTTTGCGCCGACACACGCCTCTTTTTGCCGCCAACCCGCCAGGGGAGCGCAATTCATTTCCTAGTCTACCGACCGAGCCTCTGTGGAGGAAAAAAGCCCGCTTTGCGCGGGTGCAAAATAGGAATGATAAATGCGTCTAGTGTATAAAGTCATTTGCGCCGGGTGCAAGATTTTTTGATTTTTTTTTTTTATTGTGACCTTTAAACAATCAGCTTGGAATTATATGGTTCAATATTGCATTTTTGTCAAAATTTAGTTATTCACATATTCTCATAGCTTGTTTTCATATGACGTCATGCCACTGCGTTGCCATGACGTGAAATACAAATGGAGGGCAGGAAGTGATTTGCTGTATTTAGAAAGCACTATAACAAACTCAAAATGTCAGTCATGAGTCATTCATGGTTACTTGAATCAATCAAACCATAAGAAGTTTTATCGTATATCAAAAGTTGCTGTTCATAACAGTGGGGAAATGCAAGAAAAACTCTAAAAAAACGCTTGCAAACCTATGTCTGCGGCCGGGAGGAACTGAATGGGATAATGCTCGTATGTGTAACGTTAGTGATCACTTCGTCAAAGGTGAGTTAATACAACTTCAGTGACTGTTTGTGTAACGTGTAATGTTTCCGAACTTTGTAAAGTCAAAGTATGTCTGTAAGACGAGGTCATGTAATATCTACAGCCTCGATGGCAGGAAAATTTTTCAATTCAGTTGAAAAAATCAATCCTCTTCATGAACATAAGATCACCGTCCAACATATGTTTGTCTTTTTGTTTGTTTCTCTTGTAATAGCGTGTAAAGTAGTACAGTACGGACTTTCCTCCAGTCGCGTCCATTGCGCTCTTCACTCAGTTCACAATAGTTTTTGCGTGATATTATGAGCCTATGCAGTTTTGGCGTGCATATGATACGCACTTTTTAATGTGTAATATGCCAACGCGTTCTCATCCTTAGGGCAGGGGTCCCAACTGGGCAACCAAGGGTTGCAGGTTCGGAACCAATACCTTTCCTGCGGACCTCTAAACATTTTTGTTAAAAAGTTTTGGAAAAAAATGTAAATGAATTTTTACCAAAATCATTTAAAAACAGCGTGTGGCAGGGGCAGCTATGTGTTGGGCCTTTTGCAAGCCAACGTATAAAAAATCAGCAAACTTTGGCTTGTACACACATTACTATGATATTTAAAATAATTTGATTTTTATGGCTTTATCAAAAATGAGAAAAGTGGACTCTGAAAACCGCATCTTTCGAGATGAGTGGACTGAAGTGTTCTACGCGTTCATTTGACGTCATCGAACTCTACGAGGCCTGTGTGTCTTATTTGTTCGGGAGCTGTGTTGCTGTTGTATATTGTTAAAAGTGGAAACATCAAGTGGCATTTAGACAAGAGCACACAACTTCTAAAATGAAAATTACGCAATGAGAAAATATGTGTGCTTCCTGTTTCTGTTTCTGATGTTGAAAGGTTTGACTGGTTGGAAGGTTTTGGTTTTGTGCTAAAATGAAATAATACTTGAATGAATATCAACAAAATCAGTTGAATACATTTTACCGATAAAGATTTTCTTGTTGTAAAGATTTTGTAAATTGTTGATAAGGTTACAATATAATGGGATGAAAGCAAACTTTTCTTTTGCCGGGTGTTATTAGTGTGCGACCGTCGTTTGTCTGGGCTGATCGGTTTCATGAACCTATTGCCAGATTTAGTTGGGGACCCTGTGCCTCAGCGATTCATATAGTGACACTGGGAAATTTCGTCTAAATCCAACGCACATGGCACCCTTTAGCGTCAATATAACACGCACAGAGCTTTGTTTGTTTATGGGTAGGTTTAGTTCTGGGGTAGGTTTAGGGTTACACCACTAGGAGGCACCTTCTGCTCCACATATATCTGCGTCACATATTGACGCTGAAAGGGTGCCATGTGGCGTCGTGATGGCACCCTTTAGGATATATATAGAACCTTTTCTCTAATCCTGAGAAAAGGTTCTATATAAAACCTTTAAAAGGTTCTGTCAGCGCTACGTATTTGGAACCCCGTAAAAGGTTCTATACAGAACCCTTTTTAAGGGTTCAATAATAAGAACCATTTAGGGTTCTTTGTAACCAGGAAAAAGGTTCTATATGGAACCTTTTGGGTTCATTCATTATCATTTGTTTTGTCCTTTCCGGATTAAATATTTCATATTATTGACAAACATCAAGACCCTAAAATGTATTTATGAATGCATGTGAATGATCACAAAATTCAAGATATGGGGGTTAGAAAATGTATATATTTATATCATTTTATGTAGTTAATCAATATCACATGAAGAGTGCCATTTCAGTTTTTCTCCTCCAAAAATCAGCATGATTAAAATGTGATATTAATTAGTTTCAACAGTTTAATAAACAATAATTTAATTACAACTACAAAATGTTGCAGAATAATGTAATATATGAATGAATAATAGTCTATAAAGAACCTTTGTGCCAAAAGTGTTCTTTCTTGTCATTATAGAACCTTTTTTAGCATAAAAGGTTCTATGGAGTTGAGTAAAGAATACATACGCTTCATATATAGAACCCCAAGAAACCATTTTTCTAAGAATGTACCCATTTACAGTGTGTAGCATATCCATGCAAAAAAAAAAAAAAAAAAAAAAAATGCTGTATTTATAGCTTGAGAAATTGTAGACGAAATGTCAAAGCGACAGTATATGATGAAGTAAACGTAAATGCAAACACGCACTTTCCAGTAAAACATCTATGGGGAGCAGATACCAGTAAAATATGGGCGTGATGGCACTTCTCATTAGGTGCTCATACTTTTAAAACAAGACAATGATTATGTGTGGCAATGGCAAATGGTTTGCATGGCTCATGGGTCAGGTCAGGAGGGCCCCTTAACAGAGTTTTGCTTCAGGGCCCAGGGAGCTCAGGATCGGCTCTGGGTTGAATGCGAAAACATTTGAAACTCAATATCTCAAAACTTCTCAGAATGATAGAACTGTAGAATTTCCAAGGTGGTGATTTTAATGCATAATTGATGATAAATACATATTTATAAAAAAAGAGCTTAATAGACCCAGTTTGGCTTCATTAAATAGTAAAAAGCAGCCTGAATTAAAACACAAAATAACTCGTGTTCTTAAAAATGCATTGGTGAATTATTTATTTATTCCTTGCTAGCCGCACAAATGCTGATCTCTTCTATCACAACGCCGTCTAGTTTCATTATGTTCATATTATTTACAGCTACCTAATGTATTTGTAATTTGTGTTTTAAGTGTCTCCTTTTAACCTCTGCACTAAATTGTCAGGCTGCTCTCCAGGATCCTGGTCTGGCAGTTATGCGGTGGCGTTATCCATTTGAGTCAGCCATGGGGAAGTCTTCAGGGCTTTCAGACTGAGCTCATCCCATCTGAGAGTAGGTGTCTCAGTGCTGAAATGGATGCCTGATGCTGGCCCCCCTTCTTCTTAAAGCCACAGTTCACTCAAAAATATCAATTCTGTCATAATTGACTCACCCTGTGAGTTTTAAACCTGTGCGACTCTTTCTTTACTGGAACATAAGGTTTCTCTGCAATTATAATAAAAAGAATGAGAGGCTTTCAAGCTTCAAAAAAGACACAAAGGTATTATAAACTTATACCTCTGATGCCACTATTAAATTACAGTCCTTACACAAAGCTATTAAATGGCTTCAAAAGAATTGAAATATAGTATTGTATAGGCCACTTTTTCTGGATACTTTTACAGTGCGTGTGTGTCCTGTTTGATGTTTGAAAGCCTTATGCAGCTTTAAAATGGCATGAGGTTGAGGTTGAATTTTAATTTGAGTGAAGCATCCCTTTGAAAACACATGGAAAAAGCAGATTGTGTGCGGAAGCGATGAGAGACCTGAAGCCGCGTTACTCCGTCATCATCAGTGGCTCTGACAGACTGACAGAAGCTGATTTTGTCTGACTCAGCTCACAGAGAGAGGCCATCACAACGACGCATTGAATCCCCCTTCAAATGTGTTATTTCACACAGGGGATTCAACTCTGATTTGTTGAGACATTAATTGAAGTGCATGGGGTGAACCTCACATGTTTCTTTGGACCAAAAATACTGTATAGGGGTGCCATCCACCTATTTGTCTTTTTTTATTTTATTAATTATTATTTTTTATTTTTTAGAGTGCATTTGTGTCAGTCCTGCACACTTGGTGCTCTATATGGGAGAATACATCACTAAAGAAAAATACACTTTTTTTCAGTTTACTTATAAAAATTGTGTTTTTTGACTTTACATGTTTTTTTTTCTATTAAGGTCTATGTAATTGTGTCTCAACTTGACAGTACAAAATCCTAATGTGTTGTCTAAACACAAACCATTTATGTTAAGTAAAAAAAGTGTACATCCAGAGTAGTGTTGTCAAAAATATCGATATTTCGATAAATATGGATACTGAAATATATGAACGATACCAATACTAATTTCCCGAAGTATCGATACTACAGCCGTGCGGTCACTTTCACTTCTCTCCAAAGGCGCGTTGACAAACACTACACGTGACGCGTCTCATTTGCTCTGGTTAAATAGCAAAATGTTAAGTTAATGTAGGAGAATAGAGCGGACACGCATTAAAAACACCGCGAGCAGACATCTCGGAGAGTAGCGCGGATGCGCGCCACACACCGCGAGCGAGGAAACACATCGCGAGCAGGCATCTCGGAGAGTAGCGCGGACGCGCGCAACACTCCGCGAGCGAGCAAGTCGGAGAATAACGCGGACACGCATTAACAACAAACCGCGAGCAGGCATCTCGGAGAATAGCGCGGACGCGCGCCACACACCGCGAGCGAGGAAACACACCGCGAGCAGGCATGTCGGAGAATGAAAACATACTTAAGGAACAGGCTCCAGTGGTAAAGTTACCTTTTAGCAGCATATATGCTCAGCATCAGGGGTGTTTGTTGTTTGGACAGACCTCCACACTGGTAATTAAAATCCTAAAGGAAACACGTAACTCTTTTCATTTGAACTTTTCTGAAACATTAACCAAGATTGCCTAATATTGTTGTTGATATGAGTCTGTGTTGTCTAGTTTTTTTCGCTGTTTTCTTAAAGTTAACATAATCTGACTGAGGAATCTTAGATTAGTAAATATTGTAACTGAGGTCAAATGTAAAGCTTGTGCCTGCCTATTTAACTTTATTATTTAATTCTGCAATTTGCCTTCATTAGCGATTTAGGATTACACAGACTAATTAAACTAAATAGACAATGGCATCTCTTATAATTCAATAATGAAATGCCTTTAACTGAAAATTGAATGTTTAATCTAATTATTACATTACTGACACTCTATCCTCCAATTTGATACTGTTAAGTGCTTTTATGTTATTATAGTATATTTTAATCTTTGATAGCAGTAATAAAAATACAACAGATAGTGTTAGCTCTGGTACAATTAAAAAATATTAACAAATAGAACTCAGGACATTTTTGTTCATGTAAAATGTACCTCATTGTCATGTTCTAGACTTGTTATATTTAGCTTTAAATTAAAAAAAAAAAACTTCCCCCTTAATATTATGGCAGTTTTTTTCTCCGTGGTATTGAAAATGGAATCAATATCGATATTTTTCAAGGTATCGTATCGAAGTTAGAAATTCTCAGTATCGTGACAACACTAATCCAGAGGGTGGCAGTGTAGTGCGAGCCGGCTGCCATTTTGCCCGAACTTAATTTTAATGTGTTCAATCTGCTTAAATATATGAACAACTTAAGTTTACTTAATCCGTTTGTGTTGGATTACATTATTGATTTGTGTTGCCTTAACTGAAACTGGGCAGTACTTTTATAATTTGCAGTTATTTCATGTTTTTTTTTTTTTTTTTTTTTTTTTTTTTTTGAGAAATTTAGAAAAGGGGAAGACTTGATAGTGTGTAATAGTGTAAAATGTTAAATTATATTGGAATTATTAAACCATTTAAATTACAGTGGGTTACCATTGTGGAGAAGAGTGGAGCATTTTGTTTGGCTGTCGACTGATTTCATTATTTTCAATTGCTTTGAATGAAGAAGCATGTAAATCTTAGCATTCAAGATGCTAATATGTGCTTCTGCTAACAAATAGCTAGCTAAAGTCTATCAATTTAATTAAATGTCACTGAATCAAAGGAAATATAAATGGATGAATGAATATAATAAAATGCCTTTGAATCATGTCAGGAAGCCTTTAAAAATTCACGTTGAGACTACTTAAATTGGGTAATTTAAGATTACATAATTCTATTATGTTGAAGTTACATGAACAAATTATGTTTGTTTAACGTAATCCAGTTATGTGGAACCTGTTGACAAATTAAAATTAATTAAAGCCAACATATAATTTTTTTGAGTGTAGTAATTCCAAAACAGAATAGTTGTAACATTTCCAACTTTTTTTTTTTTCCCGTAAACAAAGGAAAATTGCAGCTGAACTTGATAGCTATGTGGTTTTCATTGGAAATATGCAGATTTGACACTTGGAAAAAGGGAGTTTGGGTGAGATGATGATGACATAATTTAGTTTGAACCGAATGGTCAGAAGGGTTGACATTGGCTGAAACTTCCCAAATTTAATTCGAAATTTAATCTAAATAATTCAACAACATATATTTTTACTTAGTAAAATTTAATTGATTGATTTGATTGGTTGGTTACTTTTAAAAAGTGCATTTTAGTTTGAATGTGTCTGATGCTTCACTAATCATTGTATTTATTCATTTATTTTAGGAGATTTTAGTTTGAATATGTCATGATGCTACACTGTATTCATTGCACTTATGTATTTATTTTAGGGAGTTCATTTTAGTTTGAATGTGTCTTATGCTACACTAAAATCACTGTTTGTAGTTGTTATTAAAAATCTAATTTTAAACGTTTCTCCCTAGAATTGCAGCACTTAGAATGTCTTCTTTTTTTCATAAGAAAGAGGAACATGCACTGAAAGAGGAACATGCACTGCAAAGATGATATTTTATGTATTTATTCATTCATTTATTTATTTTCTCTCTCATAATTTTTGAAAGTCTCAGTTTGAATGGGTCTGACGCCTCTGCAAAATGCACCGCAATCTCCCTCCTTTGGCACATTTGAATATTTACAATACCACTTACACAAGATTTTGTTGCAGAAAAGCATCCCTGAGTTTTGAGTGCCTGAACGTTGTGACCGAGGAATTGTTTCCCAAACTGTCCCTGTGGCTACGTTTGTGTGATGAAGAATTAAAGCAGGAATATTGAGCCCTGACGAAGCCTCAACCGCTGCCAGTCTTTCTTGAGTGGCGTGTTTGAGAAAACACCAGGATTTTAAAATTACCAGAGATGAGATGTTCTAAATTAGTGTTTCAGTCCATGGTTCACATCTCAGGTAGTAATTTCAAATCAATCAAGCCCTGGTGCTAAAAGGAGAAGAAAGGCACTTTCACTACAGCATAGCTTGGATTATACCCTTTCGCACACTCACTCTTTTGCCGGTCTCCCTCTTTCTCTCGCTCTGAAACTAGACTCACCTAACAAATGAGTCTTAGGCAGCATGAATAATTACAGGTTATAGTGGGATGGTGTGACAACAGCCTGGCTCGAGTGTGCGTGGGTGCTGCCGCTCTCGGCTTGTCACCGGCTGCACATTAAGGCGGTGTGGGACTTGAGGGCTGTCAGGCAGGGACTGTAGTCACATCTTTATTAATAATGAAAGACATATTCAAAACCCCCCTCACCGAGGTTGAATCTCACTGGCCTCGTAATATCTGCTAGAACAACAGTCAGAGAAGCCGTATGTGTCTCTGAAGCCTCATAAAGACACGGGATGTGAGTGGGGGATGCGTGAGGTGACCAGTTCATACGTCACTCCGAGAAGTGTTATTATTAACTGAAATTAACACTATTGAAAATAAT
The DNA here is from genome assembly GCA_030378365.1 of Hybognathus amarus. Classification (NCBI taxonomy): domain Eukaryota; kingdom Metazoa; phylum Chordata; class Actinopteri; order Cypriniformes; family Leuciscidae; genus Hybognathus; species Hybognathus amarus. The sequence goes on along the minus strand of JAQIUQ010000312.1, from coordinate 236,736 downwards.
TTCCGGTAATTAGAATAAAGCTGAAATAAATAAAATGTACATTTTTATTACAAATCTAGATTAGATTTCTAATAAAAAATCTTTTCCAGTTCAATTACATAAAAAAAATCAATCTATTAAAATCATAAAACCACATTACAAGCTTTATGCCAACATTTCCCATCGTCATGGACACAAAAATGATTTCCCTTGTGTTTGTACATTTTTCCTTATAATAATGTATTATTTGCAAAAAGTAAAATGCATTGTGTAGATGAATTATCTACAGTGTATGCGCGTTGTTCACACTCTGTATTATGGCCAATCATGCACGCTTAAAATAGCATCTGAATGTATGTGCAACGCGCCACTGACTTTAGACCTTTTTTTTTCTGGTCATTGGCGCAATTGTTTTCTGGAACTGCAAAATAGCACCAGGGATTGTTTGCGCGAAACACGCCTCCTTTTGTGCCGCCCCGTCCAGGTAGTGCAAGTTCATTTCCTGAGTTTACAGACGTGCGTCTGTGGAGGGAAAAAGCCTGCTTTGCGCGAGTGCAAAATAGGAATGATAAATGTGTATAAAGTATAAAGTCATTTGCGCCTGGTGCAAGATAGAGCCCAACATGTGATAAACCATATCTAATGTTTCTCCTACAATAACATCACTTACAATAAATTTACATTTTTCCTGAAGAAAAATAAAATAATAATTAAAAAAACAAAACTATTTGCCAACAGGATAAAGTTCATATGCTAAGCATATCTTCTGTAAGTCACACTTTCATAAGGTTGGTCTGGACCATTCGTAAGCTCTCTCTTAGCATTGTTTGAGCTCAAGATGCTCAGTCGCCGCCACTGTGCAGCAGTCTTTAGAAACCAGCGCAGCGCAGGAAGTCAAACTATGGTATGTTGACAATGTTGTGGCTCAACAATGATTTTATGTTATGGACATTTTAAGACTAATAATAAAATATGTTCGCAATGGATACAGGCCTATTTATTAAGTTGACTTTATTTGGCATCAGAACTTATATGGTGGTAATTAGCCTATAGGCTATTCCGTAATGTCATAAAGCGTTTAAATTGGCAATCACTTTAGATAATTAAAATCTGGCAAACAATTTGTCTCTAAAAAGATCTATAAATGGATAAGCATGGTGGTGTCCATAAGCGATCAACTATGGCAGCGATCCAACGTCTCCTCGTATTGGCATCAAAGACGGCGCCGGCCGCGTGGGTCAATTTTTTTTATTCGGCAAAACTTAAGCATTTTTGAATTTTTTCCTGACCTGGCTATATAAAAAAAATCGTCTCCCAAGACAACTCATTATGGAGCTTCTGGACCTTCTGGACCACCATTTCTGTATCTAACCAGCCTGTTCTCATCCCAAGGCGTCATCTAACTGACGCTTTTGACCATGCATCAACATCCGACGCAAATGTCACCCTTTAGTGTTAATATGAGACACGCCTCCTAGTGTTAACCCTAACCCTACCCCAGACCTAAACCTACCCGCGTCATCTGACTGACACTAAAGGTTGCCATGTGCGTCGGATTTAGACACATGGTCAAAAGTGTCAGTTAGATGACGCCCTAGGATGAGAATGCGTTGATCTGACTTCTCTCTTTGTTCATTTTTATTGAACAAAGGTTTTATTCGGTTTTATTGAAAACATTAACCAATGGCAATCAGTACCGCATTAAACAGAAGTAACTGCAGCCGCTTGCCAATCAATTCTGATTGTAAAGTACCTTACCATTAATATAAAAGTGTATTACATAACTTTTAGAAGTCGTCAAACCCATGTCAAGAAGCGGCACAAGTGGCACAACGGATAAGGAGGGTGGATGATTAGCACGGAATACCCAGTTATACCCGTATAATTAATAGTCTATATGTTACTGACAACTTAAACTATGTTAAAATAAATGTTACTAGAATAATTTGAGGAATGTTTCATATGCATAGAACGTGTTGTCTTTCTTAACGCCATAATGCACCTTAGTGTGAAGTGGAAAATCGATTCACGAGCAATCGATGCCAGCTAATTCAACACATTCACTCTGGACAGCCTCTTTGGATTGCCGAACGTAAGTGGCAGTGTCTTAAAAAGCTTCCTAATGCCTGGTTCAGATTACACGATTTTAGCCCGATTTTGGCATGATCCGTTTGACGTCAGGGTATCGTGGGATTCGTGAACGACAATGGGCGTCGGGACGCAAGATTCGATCATATCATCTTGTATAGTGTGCGACAACCTACGTCGTGCCTGCGATGCTTCACGACATCACAACAAAAAGACTAGCATGTTTAATTTTTTTAACGGTCGTCCACGAAGGTTCTGTCACATGTATGAGGTTGACCAATAGGAGCACAAGCTTTTCCCTACACAACTTTCAAAAATGGCGAAACGAAAGTGAGACAATGATGCTAACGTTAAAACTAAAAGTAAAAATTTAACATTATAAGAAAACAATATTTTACCTCAAGTTCTCTTTGGAGGATTGACAGCCTGTACTGTCCTCTTCGAGCAGGGTTCTCAAGTCTCACGCAATGGCTGTGAGACACACGCAATTCAACCAGTTCACACGCCACACCGTGTATTTCTCACGCTGAAAAGGCAATGCCGAGCAATCCAGGAACGTGTCCATTGTTGGGTTTTCTTTCTTTTTTTACTTTTAAGTCACTTGCTACTAGTTTCGCCTTCTCGATGACATCACGTGCGCCGTCGACAGACGGCATGCGATGACTGGTCAGGAAGCAACGTGTAGTCTGACAGGTGTCTTGTCCACGACACGACAAGTCCAAAATCGCGTAATCTGACACAGTGACTATCGTAACAGACAAAAAAAAAATTGTGTAATCTGAACCAGGCATAAGGGACACTTTGGGGAACACACTTAGGAACATAGATATATCTTTTTGAGTCTTCTTCAGCGCGCTAAGAGTGAGCGTTATCTGGGGAACCGGGCCCTGATCATTTCCATCAAGTAGCTTCAAGTTCTTCATACCAAAAGGCCTCATCTGGCTCAATATGTATCCAATGACACTTTTAAAAGAAAGTTATGTTGAAACTTAAATAAAAGATAATAAGGTCACCACTGGGTCTTCTGAGCTATGAAAGGACATCCCCAGCAATAAAAGTTTATGGGTAGAGCTGCTTGAGTTTTGAGGTTGAAGTGAATTGTATAATGAGCACGGTGAGCTTCTCTGGTTTATCTTGCTGTAAAGAAAGGAAGGACCCAGTGGACTCTCAGAGGGAGGTTGGTGTGAGGTGCTTGCATCAATTGCTTCCAGAAATGATGAACCTTTTAGGGAGCAGTGATCACTGCAGATTAGCTCCAAGCCAGAAAATCCATTAATAATGTGTCCGTCATCGGCTAGGCCTTTCTTTATTCGTAGTCGAGAGCTTTCCTCTCGTGCGTTCAGCACGCGCTCAGCAAGCGTCCAAGGCTCTGCACGGCTCATATGCTTCACCTTACTCTACGTGTAAACAAACCTCAGGTAAACAAACAAACATAGATGACATTTTCACCATGCCTTTAGGTTTGTGGGAATCATGAAAGGCAGATTTTCTGAATAGATCTGTTTGTATCTTTCAGGGATGATCATTTAGAATAATTAAAAGACGTTATCAACATTTACGAATGCTGCCCACCAGCAAATGTGTGTAATGCCCTGGAAATGTGTTTTTGATTCACGCATAATTGCATCATTGCATTTACATAGCTATTAATCAGCATGACTGTCCAAAATAGCACAAGATGAATCCAGTTCTGACTGTCATTTCAAACACCTTCAGCTTGTGGGAATTCGTTTTGCTTCAGTTTTAACACATTTTAATGGACTGAGAATAAAAAATCACATCAAAAAGGACAAAGTTCTGTAAATAATTTGATTATGTGTCAAACATACTGAAACATTGCCTTTAGGGTTACGACTAATTTATTCATTCAGGTGAAATTGTGATAAACACTAACCATTTGTATTGAATATACAACATATTTTAATTATGATAAATATTTGAATGCTCATTAGGTACAGATCACGGTCTTAATGATCCACGTTTTTCAGACCGGTTGATCATTTTCTTCTTGGTTTGGTTCGCTTTAACAAGGCAACGTTTCAAAGCATGCCAAAAATGTGTTTTCACATGTGAGTAAAGCTGTCCTCTTATTGGTCAGAATTTCTTCTGAGTCGTCCATAAAGATGGACTGACAAGTTCACTCTTCAGGCTTAATGTGGCTTTATCTGTACCTGTAATGACGCACACAAAACATTTTCACACCCTAAAAAATGCTGGGTTAAATATGGACAAACCCAGCCATTGGGTTACATTTTTTAATTACATTTTTTAAACGTTTCAACGTTTGTGTTTGCCCATAATTGACCCAAATTTGGGCCAAATTAGAGTGTACGAATGTAGGCGTCATTCTCGCTCTGACTGATAAATTATATATATTTAATTATCAAGGCTGCGTTGGGACAGCATTATTGCAATGGACGGATCAAAGCAACACAACATTTTAAGACGAAGAGGGTAGTTTGAATTGTGATAACTAATATGCTCACTCACATAATCAGACACTGCTGCTTTTTATATAACAGATTTTTTGTTATTAATTATGATACCACTTATTGTGTCCGATTGTTGGTTCGGATTGTTTTCTAACCTGGAGTTAGTTTTCAGTTGAACCGAGACCAACTCGCTCAGACGATCTTGGTGCGATTGTTTTGGTGTGGAGCCTGATTGTCGTGCTCATTCATGCCTAAACGAACCAAACTAAGGGAGAGCATGCATCAGGTTCCCAAACAAACGCTCCAAATACGCCTGGTGTTAAAACGCCATTAGTCTAAGAGGGTTTAAAAAAGCTCTTATTTCGAAACTCAATAAGATGTATTTCTCTTTCATGCAACTAGATCAGTGTACTTGTGTAGACGTGGCTTTGTAAATTATCAGTTGAGAATATTCCTTCTAAAAGGCTTGTCTGCTCTGTCTGTTCCAAACAATTTGGGGTTCAAGTACCGGTCATCATGTCTCCTCCACACCGAAACTGCAGCGTTTCACAAGGCTGCGTATACAAGCTGTTGTTTGGCGCATTTTAAGTCATGCATGAGTCATTGTAAATCTAATCAATGTAAAATCAATCAGTCAAAAATGGATTCCCCCCTCCTCCTTGATTCATGGAAACACTGCCAACATTAGAGACAATTTTGTATGTCTAATGGTGCGTGATGTTTGTATTTGTGTTTTGCAGTTTGCAAGCTCACAGTCAGTGGTATGCTTTAAAGGTGTCTATAATCTGGGTTAAATCCCATTCCTCATTTTTCCTCGGCATTAAAAAGCTTGGCTTTGAAATGACATCTGTTTATTGTTTCTCCGCGGTGGGGGAAGCACAGAAGAAGCTGCCGTTTTCTGTGTCAAATCATCAGATCGCAGGGTTTAATTGAATGTTGGTTAAATTGCAGACTGCAAAAGATTAACCCAAGAAAAAAGTACTAACACTATCATTCAAATGGTTGGGTTTGTTAAGACCTTTTTATGTTGTATAACTCTTTCCCCGCCATTGAGGGAAATTTCTGTAATTTGTGAGAAAACGCTTCCTCGCCACTGAAGGAAATTTTCGTCTTCGAAACTTACCCACATTCAAGTGTTGAAAAAAAAGAATGCATGAAGCTAGAATAAAACTTTTTTTTTGGTTTTCGTTTTATAGCAGAGAGTCTGTTTTTTAATGCATTCTCATCCTAGAATGTCATTGTGACGCTTTTGAAATTGCGTCTAAATCCAACACACATGGCACCCTTTAGCGTCAATATAACGCGCTTCGGTTATGGTAGGTTTAGGTCTGGGGTAGGTTTAGGGTTAGACCACTAGGAGGCGCCTTCTGGCCCATATCTGTGTCTCATATTGATGCTAAAGCAGCGCAGTCTCATCCCAATTCGTCATATAACTGACGTTTTGGGACGTCTTTTGACCATTCGTCAATATACGACTTTTCAGGGCCCTCTAAACGTCGGTAGATGACGTTATGGGATCCTAACTCTACCCCATACCTAAACCTAACCCTAAACCCAACTCGTCACCTAACTGATGTTAAAGGTAAAGCGTCAGTTGTATGACGACCCGGGATCGTCATCTACCGACGTTTAAGGGGGCCCTAAATAGTCGTATATTGACGAATGGTCAAAGACGTCACAAAACGTCAGTTATATGACAAATTGGGATGAGACTGTGTTAGCTAAAGGGTATGGAAGCTTGTTTCTGCCACAGAATGAAAATAAAAAAGGTAATTGCGACTTTTTATCTCACAATTGTGAGTTTACGTCTTCGCAATTCTGACTTTATTTTCACAGAACTGCGAAATGTAAAGTCAGAATTGTGTGATATAAAGTCGCAATTGCATGTTATAAAGTCAGAATTGCTAGATATAAAGTCGCAATTGCGTGTTATAAAGTTAGAAATGCATGATAAAAAGTCAGAATTGTGAGATTTAAACTATTCTGAGGGGGGAAGCTTAGTCTTTTTCCCTTAGAATTAGCCTGATAACTCGCAATTGCGAGTTGTGAGAAAAGATGTCAGAATTTCGAGATATAAACTCGCAATTATGTGTTATAAATTATGCCCAATTGTGAGAGAAAAAAAGTAAAAATTGTGAGATAAAAAGTTGCACTTCTGTCTTTTTTTTCTAAGAATTGCGACTTTATATCTCACAATTATGACTTCATATCTGCAATTGTGAGAATAAAAAGTCGCAATTATTTTAATTTTATTTATTTATTTATTTATTTATTTTTTATTCAGTGGCGGAAACAAGCTTCCATAAAAGGGTGCCATGTGCATTGGATGTAGACGAAATGTTAAAAGTGTCAGAATATGACACCTTGGGAATGAGAACGGGCCGTTTTTTAGTCTGTTTTTTTCTTTGAATATATTAGGTGTTCAGATATTCATACAACAAAATATTCTGGGGCCCTGAAACTTTTGTGAAAATGATCAAAAATGCTGGCCGTGGCAGGCAAAAAAAAAATGCTGGGAGGGAAAGAGTTAAGAATTTGTTTTCACAATGTAGCAATCATTCAAAAAATCATTCAGCTTCACCACAAAAATCTGTACTGGACCCGCATGGAAATTCATGCAGGTGTAAAGGGGCCTTTTAAGCAGAATAAGAAAAGATCTGACAAACACCTAGCTATTTTGAAACTCATTGATTGCTGTGCCCAAAGACTTGAGGGAATGAGGTTAGCTAATCTGATTTAGTCCCTTTTAAACTGAAGGTCTTTTAAAAAAGTAATAAAGGTCTTCATCATTCATGAACGCATTATGAGGTCAGATTTCTAGACCCGGAGTTCATCTTACAGCTCTGCGGGCATGAGAGTTAGATTGTAGCATCTCTTTCAGAGTATTTTTATCAGACTGGCCATGAGCGTGTAACATATAACACACTTTTTATATAGCCTATGTAATGTCTGTTGATGAGCAGACTAATAAAAGCTGCTCTTAAATAAGGCAGTTTAAGGGTCTGTTTGAGGCTCATTCAGAAACAGCAGTGGGGGTTTATCCACTGGTGTCCTGTAACTCACTTTACAGCAATGATTATAACAGCCTGCAGAGACACTCCTGTGGGCTGACGCCACAGTCTATTTGCACTTCTCACGCAGAGTATAAGAACTGAAGTAGTGTTGACCGAACCGTAATCTCATAATTTTAAAGCCCTTGGAAAAATTGTTTATCTTAAACCAGCAGCTACAGAATAGTACCTTGCTTGCTATTCTATAATATACGCACCCCTGCTAAAGCTGAAATGAAAGGGAAAGTAGTAAAAATAAAGCTATAATTTGATACTAAAAACTCGAAATAAAGCAACAATTATTGCCACATTAATAGCACTGTATAAATCACCAATGCTAACATTCAGGTTAATTTCATTGTGCTCTATTAAAAAGCCATAAACAAAGAAAGTGGCTGAAGTTACCCGAAGTGGGTCATGATGAAGTTATTTAAGGGTCGAATTAAAAATGAGGCTGACTGAACGCCAGCGCCACTATTCCATGACGCTGAATATACTGCATGCACTGAGAGAGCAGAATCACTCCCGAATAAAACATAGCTGAAGGCATATTTTGATTACCAAATGAGATTACTGCTCGCTTCTAGCAATAATTTGTTCTCATATTTCCCTTATTATTTCAAGTATTTGACAGCAAATGCACACATGGGAAAGCTTTCATGAATGAAACAGAGGAAAACAAAGGTTGTAAAATTGCGACACTTCAAACATTTACAAGAGTAAATGCCACGACAACCTTTGTTTGTATACTTAGACCTGTGACTCTTTGAGATGTTGTGTTGATATGTACAGCATATTTACAGTATATATATATATATATATATATATATATATATATATATATATATATATATATATATATATATATATATATATATATATTAGGGCTGTCAAATGATTTATTCGATTAATCACATCTAAAATAAAAGTTTGTGTTTACATAATATATGTGGGTGCACTGTTTATAATTATTCTATATATATATGAATACACAAACATGCATGTATATTTAAGAAAAACAATATTTATATATAAAATATTTATATTTATATATAATATAAATTATATATAAATCTATATACAGTATATACATGAAAAATATTTCTTAAATATATACAAGTAGGGCTGGGTATTGAGACAAATTTCACAATTCTGATTCGATTTCGATTCACAGGCTTGCAATTCGATTTCGATTTCGATTCAATTCGATTCAATATTGATTATTTTGGATATCAGTTACAATAAATGGGAATTTTTCTCAAGGGAATCAAATCTCTTAACTAATGCTGTAAACTATGGGAGTCTAGTTGTAGCCTACAAGGCTTCATTAGCCTAATATGAAGGTAATAATTAACTGTTTTGTAGCTATACAAACACTTAAATTACACTTTTATTTATTTTTATAATAAGAAGATTATATGAAATATAAACATTTAAATGGTGGCTGTCATAAAAACTTGCCAGATTTATTCAAATATGCATTAAATATTGAAGAACATTAAGATTATAATGCATATGTAATATGGTGTATATATTTAGCAAAATGCTCCTCACTAGAGTTATTTTTTTCTAGCTGACTAACGAGTTGATGTGGGTTTTCTGAGGTAATATGACGTATGACGATACATGACATTGATTACAAGCTGTTTAACTGACGTCTTTCCACGGTTGAAACGCTGATTGAGCG